>JAQFVV010000002.1:34046705-34235073 GCA_028023455.1 Epiperipatus broadwayi
AAATTCGCCTTTAATCCTTTAGGATTTTTTCCCTAGTTTTTTGCATGTTTTGGTGAATGGCGAAGTAGTAGGCAATGGATCTAACGGTCCATATAACGTGGGAGAGGTCGTCACATCTGATATTCAAACGTTTTACGAACTCCCAAGCAATAAACCATTGGATGGATATTTTCTGATTCCAAAAACAATTGTTTTTTATATTAATCCCTAGGCTAATGAATAACCAATAAAAACTAATAATATACTTCCATCAAGTGGTTTGTATCAAAGTTGCGAGACAATAAGTTGGCACTTATCAATTAAACTGTAGTAATATGCTACTTATATAGGGGTATATATTACAATAATAAAATATATATGTGAATAAACATTTACATTACCAACAATTACCTAATTGCGTATTCTGCCTATATATTTATTATATTTAAATAAATTTATATTTAGAAATAAGTTTAGTAACTATATAGAAGATAAACAAACCTCGTCACCAGCATCGTTTTTAAACAAGATGATAAGGATACTTTTGCCCCAGCCACGAGATAAAGTCATTAAGGAAATAAGCGCTGGTGTGGAGGCTAGTTTACCTTCTATGTAGTTACAATTTAAAACTGTGCTTGTAAAATTTATAGATTATTAGTGTAATTATTTTCTGTATACTTTTTTATTTGACTATAAATATTGCCTGCTAATCTAAACTAACATTTAAGTAAAGTTAAATATATATTTAATTTAAAAAGTTTTAAAAATATTAATTAATAAAACTATTGTCTAAAGTTGTGGGGTGGAGTGGATTTAAGCCTGTCCATTAAAGTATGAAGATTAATATAAGCTGACCATTGATTGTATATGATGGTTTAGCACGAAATATGTATATTGGTAATTGTTTATCTTTTCAACATGTGTGTGATAAAGTGTGTTAGCAGGATGAGATAGCATGAATAGTTGAATGCGATGTGAAACTTTGAGCTTCAACCCCTATATATTACATATTGGAGTGCAGGTATGAAAAAGCCTGTACTGTAGAAAAAAATTCATATATTGTTCATAATGTGAAAATTGTCTAGTTACAAATTAGACAGTAAGTATTTTTATAAAATTTAAGAAAGATAATAGTATAGAATCAGAAAATGTTTTAAATTAAAAAAACAAGATTTATAAAAAAAAAAAAAAATAGAATAATATTTGTATTGTAATTCTTTTTTTTAAAAATCTAATTATTTTCTATATAAAGAATGCCTCAACTTTATGAAATATCTGAAAAATTTTATATCAAGCAAAGAAAAACCTAAAAGGACATAAAAGAAAATAATAGTTATTCTCAGATTGTAGGTAGTAGTTTGAAAAAGCATGTTTAGTTATCAATTCTATGTCAAACCAAATATCTATATAAGCAATTGACAAGGTCTTTCTCAAAAGTTTCTTTAATATTTTTTACAATAAGCTTTTACTAGCTCTCTTTTTCGCATCCTAGAAGCCATCTGGATTTGTATATTGAACATTTTATTTTTAAGATTAAACCTTTGTTCTATATTGTATATCAATATGTTTTTTAAAATATAAATTTACAAACAAAAAACATTCTTAAAAATATTTCCACTTTTCAAATATAGAAAAACTGTAATAAACTGAAATATGTGATCATATCAGTACCTCTATATTGGGTTGTTGCCATATGCTGATAAAAATATCTAATAATGAAATACTTATTTGAACCCCATTTCTAAAATCCAAATGAATTTTTGTTAAATTATTATAAAGCAATGAAATTCTGTTTATAAATTAAAATTGCATTTATAATTATTTTAAAATGTCAAAAAATATATTACAATGTTTGTAACATTTTTTATTTTCAGCCAATCATAACTTGCCTTTTTTAGCATTAACCTTTTAACCGCTAATTATATTATTGGTTGTGTCAGCTAAAAATCAAAGCTTTTAATTGGCCAGCTCACAAACTGGAGACAAGTCAATTGTCAAAATATTTTCACCTTTAATATTATATTGACTTTATATTCATTTATAAAAAGTATATTAATACATTGTCAGGTTATAAAAGTGAACGAAAGTTCTTTCAAAAATAAATTGCTATTTATTTATTATAAAATATTCAATTTCGGCAACATAAAAGCTATCATATAAACAAAGAGTTCGTGACGAAATGCCTTTTTCATTATAGAAAAGTAAATATTTCTTTTTGCTAAATCTTAAATATTTTTACTAAAATCTTCAATATTTTTCGAAAATAATTTTGTTTTTTTAGTATTCTCTCTGAAAATGATTTGTAATTACTCAATATATACTTAATATTCTTTAAAATTATATTCGAAATGAAAACCTCAGCGTTTTTCTTTATTTTCTTTGATCAGGCGGTTTCTTTGTTCTTTCCAGCCAATCAGAATGTCTTTTTCAGCTGAGAGCCGGCTGACAGCCAATCACCGACAAACTTCTTTGTTTGTTTAGTTTTAAATGTGATTTTTTTTTTTTTTATTTGTAAAATAATTCGGAAGAGGGCACCATCTTATAGAACTTTTAAAAACCTAATCAATAACTGTCAAACGAATATTCTAGCATTAAGACTAACAGAATTAGAGTGGCGTCAGCTGTCAACGAGAGGCCTCATAAGAGGCGGGAAAGGGGTTAATACATTTTTTTTACTTGAATAATTTCTAAATATAATCATGAATATCTTTAAATGTAAAAACTATTTTACAAATATTTTGCAAAAATAATCATAAATATGTAAATAAATTACAGAAAATATACTTTTGTTCATCATGAAACAAAGAAATGACTTTTTTAAGATCTCTTGCAAGCAGCATTAGACCTGAGAAGAAAGAATCTACCAAGCTGCACTCTTATCAGCTTATTTGTGTTAGGTTCACCGCAAATATCAAATCTTTAGATTTTTTTAAAAAACTAATAAATCTATATTTTAATTATGGTGATAAATGAATACAAAATGACAAATGAATACTATAGATAGATGAAAGAGAATAAAGATGTCAACAATAATCACAGTCTACCATAACACACTTTAAAAATGCATCTAGTAGTAAGCCAATAAAACTACCTGGTGAATGATGCAAATATCCTGTTTCTAACCACTGATAGACCACCATTAAACATAATCAAAATGATTTACAGATATAACAATTTGAATTTATATTTTGTTCAGTATGATTGCCAAAACTACCAAAATAAGTAATATATGTCTACACAGAAGCAAAACTCTCCATACTGTAGTGTCACTCAGTGCAAACCAGAGTAATCAATGGATGAAGGAAGGTGTGTGCTTAAAATCTCTATTGCCTACTCATCCAATATCCTCAGACTAGTTTCTAGTTTGTGGCTTTCATCAGTGAGGAGCCTTGGATTTGAGAACATGGCACCTAGACCTTAAGATCTAATAATATTATTTACTAAAAAATAAGTAATTCTTAATCAGGCCATAATCAGCCATCTAAACATGCACTGTTTAATCATAGTACTAACTCTATAATATTCTGCACTCTCACTTCAAAATCCTTTAGATTTGCCTATGTAATTGAATTTAGGTACAAAGATAAGATGGCCATTCTTATCTTTTCAAAGTCTCTACCTTGCATTGTGGTTTGAAAGCTTTCAACATACTCTATATAACACCATAGAGTTAGTAATATGATTAAGCAACACATGTTTAGATGGCTGATTACTATATGATTGGGATTTACTTACATGCAAATGTAAATAAATAAACACTCAAAAGTAGACACTACTGAGTGACTGATAGAATATTGTCATGATTCATAAATAGCCATGTTAAACCAGAAAAATATTTGCTAATCTGAAATTGTTTTACTCTCATATTTATGTCAAAATTTGATGAAATTATAGAATTGAGAATCCCTAAATCTATCTTCTAAAAATATGCAAATAATTTTCTCATTATGTTTCAAGCTTCTCATTATAAAAATTTTTCAGAGTGTAGCACAAATTGAGAGTTAAATTTTGAATTTCCAAATGTTAAGTAAATTTGATTGCACTCTCTGAAATATTATTTAAACTCATTTTAAATAGTACTGTGAACATTTCTATATACTTTAGTTATGAATAATTTTATTGCATTTGATTATTTTATTTAGCATTAAAAAAAAGAAATGTATTCAAAACTAGAATTGTTATCCAAAAATTTATCCTAAAGACATAATGATACAATTAATGAATAATATTTCTGTACTGTCATTTTCATTACACCACTGTCATCAAAGGTAGGGACTGGTTTCTATCCACATTTAATATCTTGTAATCATAAACATATGACCAAAGATGTGAAAAAAAGGAATTATTCCTAAGATGTACATTTTATGCTCAACCAGCACTCATCAGTTTGCCCACAATCTCTTACACATATCTTTATCATTGTTCAGTGAATATATAGATACCAATTACTATAGTTTAATCAATATGTGTCAAACTTACTGCTCTCACAATTTTGACACAAACCACTTGATGGAAGTATTTTAACATTTTTAGAGATTATGCATTTAATAAATAGCATTTTTTGTAGTGTAATTTTTACTATACCACTCTATAAGGACTGGTTTCTATCCAATTTTAATATCTTGTGGAGAAATGTAATCATAAACATATGATCAAATACATGCAAAAAAGATGTATGATACCCAAAATACATATTTCATGCTGAACCATCCCTCAGCAGTTGGCCCACATCACAATCTCTTACACATATCTTTATCATTGTTCAGTATATTAAGTGGCTAATCTCTAGTCTAATGAATTACTAATAAAAATTATTAATGGTGATGCATATTCTATTTAACGGAATTTAACATTTATAAATTATCATATACTTGAATAAACATTTCCCCTCATTTTTCAAGTAATAGAAAGAAAACTAGTTATCTGAATATATGAAGTAAAATGATACAAATAGATTTATTATTATTATTATTATTATTATTATTATTATTATTATTATTATTATTATTATTATTATTATTATTATTATCATCATGATCATCATCATTATTATTATTAAATTAATAATAATAATAATAACAATAAGAAGAAGGAGGAGTAGAAGAAGGAGGACAAGGATAATAATAATAATAATAATAATAATAATAATAATAATAATAATAATAAGCATTTATTTTATATAGGGTATGTAAACAATTGTATTACAGTCAAATATCAGCCTTTCACACTAATTGTGCATACGCTTTGCGAGTGTTAATAATAAATGAATACTTTCTTTGCCAGTACTTCAGATTTGCTCATATTTAAGTGTTTGAGTTGTACGAATAAGAGGATTCCTTTTATTCCTGCATAAATACTATATTTGTATTGGTGAGAAAGTATTCATTTGTTATTAACACTCGCAAAGCATATGCACAATTAGCGTGAAAGGCTGATATTTGACTGTAATAATAATAATAATAATAAGAAGAAGACGAAGAAGAAAAAGAAGACGAAGAAGAAGAAGTAAGAGGAGGAGAAGAAGAAGAAGACGAAGAGGAAGAAGAGAAGAAGGAAGAAGAAGAAGAAGAAGAAGAAGAAGAAGAAGAAGAAGAAGAAGAAGAAGAAGAAGAAGAGAGAAGAAGAAGAAGAAGAAGAAGAAGAAGAAGAAGAAGAAGAAGAAGAAGAAGAAGAAGAAGAAGAAGAAGAAGAAGAAGAAGAAGAAGAAGAAGAAGAAGAAGAAGAAGAAGAAGAAGAAGAAGAAGAAGAAGAAGAAGAAGAAGAAGAAGAAGAAGAAGAAGAAGAAGAAGAAGAAGAAGAAGAAGAAGAAGAAGAAGAAGAAGAAGAAGAAGAAGAAGAAGAAGAAGAAGAAGAAGAAGAAGAAGAAGAAGAAGAAGAAGAAGAAGAAGAAGAAGAAGAAGAAGAAGAAGAAGAAGAAGAAGAAGAAGAAGAAGAAGAAGAAGAAGAAGAAGAAGAAGAAGAAGAAGAAGAAGAAGAAGAAGAAGAAGAAGAAGAAGATCATTAGTTAAATTACAAGAACAAATTCTAAAAATGTAGGGCAAATCCAAAAAAGTAATATTTTAAGATGTACGTATTAATCATGTTTAATATTTTAAGTTTTAATCATACAACTTATATCTTATTATTAATAAAGAATGAATGTGGAATTAACATATTTCAAATTTCAAGGACAGTTAGAATGGACGATACATTATAACCACTATAGTTAATGTATAGAAGTGGACTGTTATTATTAGAAATTAGTGTGATCACATTGATTAAGAAAGATTTCAGAATGGAAAAATGTAATATTTGATATAATCTAATTAAGAACTTTTTATATTTTATTATTACAAATTACATTTCTAAAATGGTGTTAAATAAGGAATTTAAGAAATGTTTTTCATGAATTGTAACCCAATTAATATATATAAAGGTCTCTGCCCACTTGTATGACTAGCTAACCAAGCTTTCGGAGGCACCAGGCAGCTTTTATCCATATAAAAATTATTTTAGTGTTTAAAATATGTAATATCTATATAATTTCATGCAGGTGATGTGATTTATAGATGTTTTTGTTCTGCCCATGAGTTTAGTCTAATGTTAAGTTTTGTGAATGCCTACTCATCCAACATCCCCAGACTCATTTCTAGTTTGTGGCTTTCATCAGCGGTGAACCTTGGTATCTGAGTGCAATGCACCTAGGTGTGTGGCCTTAATGCAACTCTCCCACAGCCACCTTTACTTTTTTTAAACTATAAATCTGTAAGCCCAGAATGAAAACACAATAATGCTTTTAACTCAAGCTAATTTACTTATATAGCCATAACTCACTATACGTATTGCCACACCCTGCAAGCTAGATTAATCAATGGATGCTAGAAGGCTTGTGCATAAAATCCCCATCTAGTGCCTACTCATCCAATATCCCCAGACTAGTTTCTGGCTTGTGGCCTTCATCAGTGAGGAGCCTTGGATCTGAGAACACTGCACCTAGATCTTAGGATCTAATGCAACCATCCAGCAGCCACCTTTTATCTCTCCTTAATTACAGAACTATGAGTCTTAAACTGAAAATACCTTAATGTATTCAATCCAAGCCTATCAGATTATATAGTCATATGGGTCTGAACCCAGTTCAGTACCCATACATTTTGGTATCTTTGGTTCTTTAACAACCATAGCCACCCCTATCCTATTAGGCAGGATTGGTTTTAAGCCAATAAACATCACATGACCACCACTTATGCTTGTGTATAGCTGTTGTTAAAACAGCCAAAACTCACTATATGTATTGCCACACAAAGCAAGCTAGAGTAATCAATGTTTGCCAGAAGGCTTGTGCATAAAATCCCCATCTAGAGCTTACTCATCCAACAACAGCTATACACAAGCATAAGATGGGGTGGTCATGTGATGTTTGTTGTTTTTAGACATCTGTGTATAGATACTGAATTGGATTCAGATCTGTATGATTATACAAGTGAATTAGCTCAGATTGAAAGCATCATCGTGTTTTCATTTTAGGCTCATAACTTGATATTTAACTGAAAAGATAAAAGGTGCCTTCTGGGGGGTGGTATTATGTTTACATATCTAGGAACAGTGCTCTCTGATCCAAAGCTTCTCACTGATGAAAGCCACAAGCTAGAAACTGGTCTTGGAATATTGGAGTAGACACTAAATAAAGGTTTCAATCCACACATTCTCTAGCATTCACTGATTACTATGGCTTGCACTGAGTGGCACTACTGTATATAGAGATGCTAATGTTTTAATAGATTGTTTAAGCATAAGAAATAGTTTTATACATGTTTTAATTAAGGGTTAATATTATAAATATACAATATTAAATGAAAGAATATTTTAGGTTGATTAATTAAAAAAAGTCTTTTATCCTTATTTGTATTATAAAGTATTTAGACTAGTTAATAAAAATACAAGTTAATTCCTACAGATAATAAAATTCTTATAAAAACTTAGATAAAAAGAGAGCTTGATTAAAGTATCAAGAAGGTTTAAATAAGCATAAAATATGGGAAGTGTATTAATTTATTGTCTTTCAAAATTATTAACCCTTATGAAATCTGACATTTTTTTATGTTCCACCTAGTGGATGTTTTTGAAAATACTCAACCTTTCACTTCTGTATAAAATCTTTATTTTATATTAAAACTCAATTAATTGGATTTGATTTCTTTTTAATTTTATTTTATAAATGAATAATATTCTAAAAACACATTTGGCCTTTTTAAATATGTAAAAACTGGCTTGTAAATAAGAATAAAGTATTGTAAATATCATTATAAATGTTACTGTAAACACTTTCAAAAATGAAGGAATTCTTTTTTATTTTAAGTTTTTTTTAAAGCAAACAGATGAATTTCTATTTATAATAAATTTATCAAATTCTACTTTAAAATCTGATACTCGCCTTATAATTATTACAGTATTTGAAAAGATTATTAAGACCATGTCAATTATAGATGATGTGAGTTTCTTTGTTTATATTACAGTAACCTTTATTAACTTCTATTTCTAGAAACAAAAGATACGTGAATAAATTGAAAGTATGCATATGTATTCTTTTTGTTTTAAATAATTATCAACCAATTAATGTGTAAAAATAATCAAAAGTATTTTATAAACAAGCATAAAACATATTTCTTTTATTCCAAAAACTGTATTTGAAAACTAAACCAAGAGGAAGTGAATGCCATCTAGGTTTTTCTTCTGTTGTAAACAATAGATAAAGACCTTAGATCTTAGCCAACTGATCTTAGTAAACTGTTTATAAGATATTGATACCTACAGATGTTTTTCATTTAAGAAATCAATAAAAGCATTATGACAGATTCTACATTATGCAAAAAAATCTTATAGTAATACCTCTTATGATAACATTAAAACATAGTTATAAAGTAGCAGAACTACCATAGTTTTTTTTAATTAAACAAGCCATATTTTCTATTGGATCTGAAAGTTATCAAATTAATATTAGAATTTTTTAACAGCAGCCTATTGTACATGGAGCAGTAGAAAAAAGTTTGTGCCCTGAAACAAATTATAAATGCCAACAGCCTATACAATTCAGGAGACAAAGTCAAATTTCTACCAGAAGAATGATATATATAAATACAACTTCAAATTGACTGATTTAAAACTTTTTGTGATGATTACATTAAAATGTGAAAACGAGGCGGATTTAACTTCTACATAACTTGAAGCTTTGCTATTACTCAAGATAAAAAAAATATCAAGAAAATTCTGCTACCAAATCAACTACTTAATTATTTATGTGTGTTTCAAGGATGTAAAGATATTTATACTTATTTTGAACTATAAAAAGTCTTTAAATAAATCATAAAGTGTTCTCTCTAAAATCAAACATAAAAATGCTGCTTTAAAATTATATTTCCTAGGAATATTTTTTGTGTATGCAAATGTAGTTATTTATGTATATATTTTTATATTTTAAGCAATGATTTATTTTTTTATACATATATAGTTTTTAGAAAAGAGAAAAAATGTGGTCAAGGAAGTTTAAGTTAGAATAAAAGATAATAGATTTCTTTCTCTCTTTCTGCAAGTGATTTTCAAAGATAATTAGTTTCAAACCATTCAGTTTTTAATAGTAAAAAAGAGAAAGAAACTAAATAGATATTTAAATTATCAAGTTAAAATGCTTTATATTTGTATGATTTAAAAAGTTATAAAGAAATGAGTTAAGGGTTTAAAAAAATAATAATTATTAAGAACAAACTTAAAGAATGTGGGAACAACTAATATATATATATATATATATATGGGGGGATCTCTGCAAGTGCATATTAAAAACATGAATATAAAATTTACATAAGATACTCATATATTCATATCATAAGCAAATTAAAATGTTTGCATTAAGAGAATAGAACAGAATTTTAATGGTTAGTGACCATTTATTTATTTTATATTCACATCTGAAGAAAAGAATGATTTCTATACATGAGTTTGGGTGTGCATTAATTTCATGGCAGGAATCAAAAATATATTACTATTAAATGTGTATGAATAAGATGGTCATATTATGTTCGAAGTGTTGAGATTTTATATTAAATAATTAACAAAAATATTTATTTGTGCGATGCTTATTTCTTAATCATTTAAGATCTCAACATAATATCACCTTATTCGTACACAATAAAGATAATTATATTGAATTAATAGCAATTTTAGTATAAAGTATTGTGTCTGTGTGATTTATATATATTTGCGTGTGTGTGTGAAATAATATTTTTAAGATGAGTATAAAATATGTGGTGAATAATTATCGGAAATTAAATAACAATAAAGATACTGCAATAATTTTAAATTCCATGTTCTGGAATCAATCTTCTGCCTGAAGTGAAATATTCATTTCAGCATGAATGTTTTAATTGTAAAGAGCAACGTGTTCATGAATTTAATAATTAACAGTTGAGATTTAACTGTATATCATTGAAGTCTAATTATTGATGCATTATGATTATCCTAATATATTATTTGCTAAATATAATAAATTATTAATGACTACAAAATTTATAAAACTTTCTATATTTGCTTAAGATGAAATGTTTAATGTTTAATGTTTAAAATATTTAATGAGGTATCATTAATGTGATTTGGCACAGGATAGTCAAAAATGGATAAATTCTAAAATACATCATATTCTGTCAACGCATAATTTGTGAAACAATTAATAAAAGCTATCTTACTAGAGAATGAAGAGACAATTAAAAATATTGAAATCGAAGATGGAGCTATATCAAAAGGGGTAAACTTTATTCAAATAGAAAAAAATGTTTAAATGTGTTAATTGGAGTTTTACATATTCATTCAATACTAACCTATTCATAAATTGTATATTCTTATTTCATCTTTTTTTTGCATGGAATTTTTTATTTTAGAAGCAAACCTGAGATGGAAATTAAAGCATCACCAAGACAACCAATACCAGGCTAAAATATAAATTGGACACTTATATTGTGTAAATATCTATCTGATTAGCTAAATGCTATAGCGGATTTGAACTCAGACTTTCAAACCCCTTTACTATCCACACTATCTCATACTACTGATACACATGACCGCACACATGCAGAAAAGATAAATAATCACCAATACACGTATTTCATGCTAGACCAGCACTCATCAGTTGGTCCAGACTTTCATCTCCCATACATATATATATAATCAATGCTCAGTTTATATTAAGGTAGCAAATCCTTACACTTTAATGGACAGCTTCAACCTACTCCAACCTCCAATTCCTCAACCATCCATACCATTGAGAATCTGATAATAGAATTCCCAAATAGTGAAGGGGCTTGACAGTCTGAATTTCAAATCCTCTATATTTGCAATTAGGCTCCAGGTATAAGAGTACCTGGTATTTCAAATCTAAGTGGTATAGCTAAGGTAAGGAATCGCATTTAAAGACCAAAACAAACTCATATATTCTTTAGTAAACCTTTGCTTGATGATGATTCAATAGTAGATTGTTACATTTGTAGAACTGACGTGTGTTTTTTTTGTATAAATATAATAATTTTAATTATAAATATTGATTTACATTTAAAATTATTTCAACAATATCATTCTTTTTTATAAATATATTAAATATTATTTAAAAATTTCAGATTTTTCATTTATCCTTAATATAAAAAGTACAATTTAATTACTCCGTTTTCTAGGGTTAAATTTACCAAGGCTTTAATTCCAAAAAAAAAAAAAAAAAACGTTTTGAAAAATACATTAAATTTGTAAAAAAAAATTGAAAGAAAAAATATTGTGCTTCTTTCTTCCGCTATTTCTCTTTAGACTTCAATTCTTTATTTTCCCAGCTTGCAAACATAGTTTTATCCGAAGTTCTTTTCTCTGGAAGTGGAAATTAATTTTCATTAACTATCAACTCTTAGCTAATCCAGTCAAAAGTTCAATCTTTTTTTCCAAAGCAAATGAAATTTTTTAAAAATTATTTTTACTGTATTAAAAATATATTTTTCTTGCATTTCTTTAAATGCTGAAATCAAAATTTGAAATAATATGTAATAATATATACTCTTTTAGCAGTTGATTTCTTCTCTGTATATTTCTAAATATACTCAAAAATAGGCATTGTGTACAGGCGTATTTATATGAATGATTTTGTATTTCTTTCATCTCTTTGAACTTAATATATGTATATTAATGACGTAAACTTAATAAATTCTTCCATCATGGATTCATCCATCCATGATTTTATACATATATGTAATGGCTTAATGGATACCATTAAAATCTGTATACCACTAGAATCTCTCAAGATTTGACTTTTTATTGGCTAGAATGTGCGCATAGGCCAATTTTATATTTGATTGTTGTAATATGTTCTGGTTAAAAGATGTACAAGGTAATGTCATATTCGTTACATAATCTCTTAATTTCAAATATAACAAGTGGTATCTGTTACATATATATTGGCTGTGGGTCACCATAGAGAACCTACGCACACTTCTCTGGAAATCTTACAATACACTGACACGAAGGTGGATAGCAATTGCTTTTCTTACCTTTGAATTTGATTTCAGTTAAACTGATGCCATTATTTGTAGTAGATACTAAAAAATGTTCCAAATTGAAAGCGGGAAGAATTAAAGTATTTTTTCTCTTTATTAATAAAAATGAAAATTATAACTATAATACAATGAATTTAATTTAATCGTACATATCAAAACAGAAATAAATCAACATAGTTTTTAATTAAATTTTTCCTTAATCTCCTTTAGCATAAAAATATCACCAATTTTTTAATTATATAAATATCTTTGTTTACACAAAAATAATTTTTTTTTTTGTTACATTAAAAATTGAAATTTTTGTCCCAATCAGAAATAAATATTTGCATCAGGAACTCTTCTATATAATTTTAAGGATTTTGTTTTAAAACATTCTATATATTATCTTATTCTCTTAATCAATATCTAACTCAATCTAGACTTTATTTTAAATATTTATGTATGTGCCTTTTGTCTACGGTCATTTTTTATTTTTAAACTTTAATATATATATATACACACAGTATCAATTTTGTTGCCATGAAACCATTTACCTCAATATATATTGTATATAAACATACAAATCATATAAATAAATAATAATTTACTAAATAATGTCATCCTCTTTATTAATTTATCAAAATCTATTTTTAATAACTGTTGCAAACATCATAAGAATTGATTTAGAGATGCCTTTCAAATCAACTTGTCTCTATTTTTACACATTTCTATCTATATAATCATGAAAGCTTTTTCTTGTTTCTTCAAAAGACAAGTAAAAAACACAGTGTCTATGTCAATTAATTTTATTCATTTAATATTTATTTAAATTTATTTATATAGTTTCATTTTTAAAAGTGTGCATATATTAATTTATTTACTGTATTGTGCTTTTTATTTTTTAAATGATTGTATTTTTAATATTTATTAAAATATATTACTTAAGTAAATTATACATTTTGCTAAAGAAGTAGAAATTCACTCCATTATTGAGTTGCAGAACCATCTACTGTATGCTTAATTTATTAATTAACATTGCATAGTAATATAATTAAATTCCTAGACTAGTTTCTGGCTAACCTTTATTACATTTTCATATAATAAGCATTACTGAAAGTCACTAAACAGAAAATAGTCTGAGAATTTGATGAACATCTAGTGTTCATAGTTAAACCCGCTACTTTTATAATACTGATTAGTAAATGCTATTCTTGACTGACAAATAAAACAATATATTACCCAGAAATTGGTAAATCTGACAAGTAATGCTTTTTTCTTCATTATTCATTTATGATAAATTATTGGGGTGAACTTTGCTCTAAAGTGAGCTAATTAAGGAGACAAACCTATTTAAAAAATTAAAATAAAGTTTCCAAAATAAAGATGAAGCATTAGTTATGTAGTAGAGTTAACAATTATAAATACTTTGGTTAAATTATTAAAATGAAATTAATAACACTAATTACAAACTTAGATTTGAAGGAATCTTTTTAATGAAAGTATATAAATGGTAAAAGAAAGTATTCCTATGCAGTCAGATAGAAAAGTTTTTAATAAAAGTTTCATGAAAGTTTTTTTCCCTGGTATGTAGCTCAACAGTAGAGAGAAAGAAATTAAGTTTAAAACTTCCAAGACCAAAGTTTTACTTTTCACTTTGTTGCTTGAACATCATAATATACCTCAACCACTCTTTTTCTTATTTTATACAACTCTCATATTTAATAAAAGAGAAATTCAGAGATTATAGACTGCACTATAAATCATGGGTGAGAAAGCAAAAACGTATTAATAATATCACTGAAAAATTAAAAAGATAGAATGTGCTGGAGTAGATATGATGCCAAAAAAGATGATAACATGTGGATAATTGAGATCCTAAATTGAATATCAAGGAATTTTATGAGACTTCTATTATAAAGGCCATAACTAAGATGTGTGGAAATATAATTAATTCTATGGAGTGATTTAAAAAATGTGAATTGATTATATTGAAATGAACTTTAAAAAAAACATACTACTGTGAATTGATAATGGTGAAAGTAATGGGTATATAAATAGGCACTGAAATGATCATAGTTTAATATATATATATATATATATATATATATATTAAACTATCATATATATATATATATATATATATATATATATATATATGAGGTGGTACACTGAAGTCAGTAAAGACCAGTGTCAAGTCATTATTGGGTTGATAATAGGCTTGTAATTGCCTCAAGATTATTGCCTCAAGATTATAAATAACTATTACTAAGAGAGTTTAAGAGGATGTGAACATATTTTTTCCAAAAAATCTTGAAATTTTTAGAATATTGCTGAGAAAAGCTTTTCCTAAAATTTATGTTAAGTCCAACTTTTGGGGGAATGCTTTATCTTTCTTATTGCATTGCCAAATCCATATAATAGTAATATCATTTATGTTCTTTATTACTTTTTACAATACTTTTTACAACCCACTATTGATGGTTTCGAGTGCCCTTTGAAAATATAAATAGAAGTTCTGAAGAAGATTGCTGGGGCAATCAAAACCGTCAATAATGAGTTGTAAAAAGCATTGTGAAAAGTAATAAATAAAATAAGTGATATTAATATTATTCTGGGAAAATGATTAGATAAAAATCTATTCACGAATGTAACATTTGAGAACTGGCAGAAAAACATAAATTTGTTGCATTTTAATTCCTGTTTCCAAATTTTTAAACATAATGATATATGTACATCTTGCAAAAGCATCACCAACACATTTTTATTTTATATAAATACAAAATATATATTTTATAACCAGATTGACACACAAATCAGGAATATATGTGTGTGAGCTTATTATTGTTTTTAAATTGTTTACAAAGCAGAGGTCTGAAAAAAAATTCTGTTTAAGGTTTCTTCAGCCATTAAAAAATACATTACAATTTTAAACTTCCTTATAAAATACTGAATTTATAATTATTATATATATTTAGTATAATCAATAAAATAAACGTATCAATTGACTTGCAACTACCTCGCAAATTCTAAAGGCAAACTTGTTCACAAATCTTATCTCGTAATTCAGTTGATTTCAGCGACAAAAATGGACGGCTTTGAAAATAGATATTGCTTTAAAACTCATTACTGTCAAAGTCCATTATTTAATCTGTTTTAATAATGTAAACATTCGCTGCCATTTTCTTTCTACATTTTAACTATTTCGATAAATGATCGGATATCACTTTTATTATATCAGCTTATATGATTTATACGAAAATAAAGTGTTATTTAATCCAAAAATTAATCTTATATATATAATATTTTCATTTCAAATTCTCTTCTATTACAGAAAATGTGATTAATATTAAAAAAGTCGTAACTAAAATTAATTAAAAGGATTAAGACTTTCACACGACCTTCAACTCTCCACCCTATCTCATACTACTGATACACTTGACCACATATATATCTAAAAGATAAATAATCACCAATATATGTATTTCGTACTAAAACAGCACTCGTCAGTTGGTCCAGATTATCATGCCTACATATACATACAATAAGTGCTCAAATTTATATTAAGATAGCCAATCTTCATACCTTAATGGACAGGCTTCAATCCAATCTATTCTCCAACTCTTCAGCCGTCCATCCTACTTAAAATCTGATGATGAAATGCTCAAAAGCAACACTGCTGCCGGCATTCTCGTTACACCCAGGTTGACCATAAGTCACTCTGACCCTTCATGTATAGGACATAATCCATTTAAGTAAATATATGAGGGCTGGGCAGACATGCAAGCTACTATTTCATATCTAACATACAGGATATATATATATATATACCTGTGCAGACAATATAATATATAGGGTATTTTCAGCTCAGACGTTCACATGACCCTCAATTCTCCACCCTATCTATATAGGGTATTTTGAGTTCAGACGTTCATACAACCCTCAATTCTCCACCCTATCTCATACCACTAATACACTTGACCACTTATATGTCTAAAAGATAAATAATCACCAATATATGTATTTCGTGTTAAACCAGCAATCATCAGTTAGTCCAGATTATCATCTCTACACATATATACAATAAGTACTCATATTAAGATAGCCAATCTTCATACTTTAATGAATAAGCTTCAATCCACTCTCCAACTCTTCGGCCATCCATCCTATTGAAAATCTGATAATAGAATGCTCAAAGCCCACACTGCTGCTGACATTTTATCACATTCAGATTGACCATAAATCATTCTGACCCTTCATGTACAGGACATAATCTATTTAAGTATATATATGAGGGCTGGGCAGACAATCCATTAAAGTATGAAGATTGGCTATCTTAATATAAATATGAGCAATTATTGTATATATGTGTAGAGATAATAATCTGGACCAACTGACGAGTGCTTGTTTAGCACGAAATACATATAGTGGTGATTATTTATCTTTTAGACATATTTGTGGTCAAGTGTATCAGTGGTATGAGATAGGGTGGAGAGTTGAGAGTCGTGTAAATGTCTGAGCTCAAGATACCCTAGATATTACATTGTTTGTATAGGTATATATACATAGCTTGTATGTTAGATATTAAAAAGATTAAGTAATATATATTAATATCACTTACATTTTAAAGCCAATATAAAAATATTGTTTTATTTGAATCATAATAAATTATTTATTTCAAAAATATTAATACCCATTCATCATTCTCTAAGGACATTACTAAATAAAAATTTGATAAATGGAATACAAGACTCCTTCATGGCAAAATCAAAACTACAATTTACAGAAAACCACGCATACAAGAAAATATTTAGCATATACATCCAATCACACTATAAACACAAAGTATAGAATTATACTATCACTATGAAACAGAGCAAAAGAAGTTTGTTCAGAAACCAATGATTTGGAAAAAGAAAAGATCTATATAGAATAAACTCTTATGAAAAATAGTTATCCATCAGCTGTTATTAAGAAACCCATAAATAGACAACAAAAATAATCATCAAAAGAAAAAACAATTATTGATACTATAATGTATCCATACATACCAAAAATAGTAGGCAAATTAAGGAAAATATGCAATTAATATAACATCAGAACAACTTTCCATAGACATACCACACTTTAACATCTACAAAGTCTAAACTTGAAATGCTGAAAAACAAAAACTACATCTATAAAACACTGAAATACGTGAATGTGGAAGAATGTATATTGGTGAGATCAGTTTCCCCATTGAAAAACAATTGCAAGAGCACAAAGTGATGATTAGAAGAGATAAAACAGGTATCTAAAGTAGCAGACCATGTATGTACCAATGAACATACATTCAATGGAGTAAATACCCAAATATTGAATAGAGGAAAAGGTACAAAAAAGTAAATTCAAAGATGTTACCCATATAACAATGGTGAATAACCCCATAAGTCAGCCAAATGTGACTATACATAATGTATGAAAACTACTAATGAACTTTGCTCTTAGAGAACAAGTGGAATAATCAGGAGAAACATCGTAAATAAATACGTGAAATTTCTATTGAGTGTTGCCTATGGCAGGATGACTCAGACGATTAGAGCATTATCTTAAAATTCAATATACAAGTATCTATAAGTCCAGGTTCAATTCCCATTTTAGTACTGTCACTGGTTAGATCAACAACACCTGAAGAAAAGAGACTAATAATACCACTTGAAATGATGCACATATACACCTGAGTCTCTTTTCACACAGACTTATTTAACATGATTTTGAAGTTACGCGATTCATGTTTCACCGGAAGTCAAACTCCGATAATGTGCTATTACTTTAAATAATAAATTTCACGCACTTACGTTATATTGAAAGTAATAGCATATTATTAAAATTCGACTTTCATCTTAGTAATTTCAATATTTTCAGTGCTTTATAATAGTAAGATTTTATGCAATAATAAAATTAAAATCATGATTTCCACATTTTGTGTATTTAAATTTTACAAGATTATAATGTAAATTTGTTCAAACATTGTGCATGTTAATTTTGCATTTTAAATCACATTCTGTTTTTGCTTTTTAAAAAAGAACGTAATCAATTATTAATCATTTAGTGTCCACAAGTTTATTTTTAAAAGGTCAGTATTAGCAGTGGACACAATTAAATTTGACAATTAAAAATTAAAATCTGATTTTTAATTGTAATTAACAATTTAAAAATTATGGCGACTTGAAATTAATGTGATGTGAAATTTGATTTTTAAACGGAATTGAAAATTAAAAAATTAAAGACAAAAATAAGAATTTAATTTTTAGTTGTTAGTTTCATAAACAATTAATAAAATCATCGTCTCAAAGATTAATTACTAATTATGTTGTCACCAGAAAACCATTGACACAACATGAGTGTGAAGTTGGCGCTAGTTATATTTCCTCTTGTGAAAAATTGATTTTTTACCAATTTGCAAATGAACATGTTTTTTGACAAATAGCGATAATAATTAAAATGTGTATAAAAAAATGTAAATTACTGTACTGTAAATTATGCATAAAAATATATTATTTTGAATAAAATTAAATATTATAGTTAAAAAAAGTTTGTCTTGTATCAATTTTTTTCAAATTTGAAAATTTTTATTAGTCATATTTTATTTCCTTATTTATTTATTTTTTGCATGAATTTTAAAGTAATTTTACATGGTACTTTGCTTTTATGCGAATTTTGAAAAATCACACACCGCATCCCCCTTTTTCAATGTAAGTTACGTCTATTTTTGTGCAATTTCGTTTAGTGCGTGTTTTCTGAGGAACCTATTTATCGCATAAAACGAGACCCAGGTGTATGAACCTGTGTAATATTCTAACACTTGAATGTAATTGGAAGATTTAAATAAAGTTATATTTTTTAAAAACAGTCAATACATAAAATTAAATAATGAAAATAGTCCAATACCTAAATACAACTAAAATACCATCATCATAAACTTTCAGGCAAACAATAATATGAGAAAAATCTCATCACCCTATAAAAGCTAGCATAGAGGCAGAGTGTCAGAAATTGAGGTGTAAAATTCTTGAATCAATTCCAGTACTTGCATTTTCAGTTGCTGGAATTTCTTATGAACTCCCAAATAATAAAGCCATCTTACTACTTATTTATTAAACCTTTTAAATTATGCTTCTGCAAGTTGTCTTTTAAGTTTCTAATAATTCTATATATCTTTAACAATTTTAAACTAAAATACTATTGTGTTTATTAATAACAAGCTGATGCATTGCAGTGAAACTTTTTTATATAATAATTTCTGTATGCTTTCAATAACATAATTTCTGCAGACTAAGCATTTTCAGAGTTTTGTTACTCCTTAATCATAGTCTCTTAGATTATTAACATCATTGTATGCAAATGTGTGCAAAACTGTCTCCTACTATATTATCCATTTTCTGGAAATGGCAAAACAAATGTCTTTTCTATTTATTGAGTTGATGTCATTGGTGATAAAACAAGCTTCCTTGATTTTTCTCTTGATGTCATTCCTTTCTGTGCATAATATATCAGCCTTGGAGGGTTCAAATCTGTGGTTGAGTTCTTGCTGGTGGTCAGCAAATACATAACTGCCTTATTTTTTTTGTTATTGCTCTTGTATGTGTGTTTATATTATTTTTAGAATGGTCAGCCCATCCATTGCATATTCACCATCTGAGATTTGGTATCTCAGCTGAGTAAAAGATTTCCCCCCCAAGTTTAGAAAAGGACTTTTAATATTTTTTTTCAGATAGACATTCCCTATTCAATTCAGCTAGTCAATAATATTAGCTGGTAAAAGTATATAGCTAGAATATATAACAAGGATGGAAAAATTCTAAAGACCCTAATTATCGGGTGGTGTAAAATCTAACTCTTCCTAATTTACTGTTTTATATAAGACACTGTTGAGGAGGTCTTTGTCCTACAGTGAAACATCTGAAAGCTACCATGTTTTTTGTTCTCATCAGTGCATTCTTCATTCCCAATTCTAATTTATTACAACCATCACCCAGTGCAAAAAACATGACCATCTTTTTCTTATTATGCATGCATTTCATAAAAAAACTTCTTTGTCAATTAAATATCAAACACCCAAATCTCTTTGCTCTTGTTAATAGCTTGATATTTTTCCATTACATCACTCTCATGTGTTTTCTCTTATACCATTCTCATGTAAGGCAGGATATATATATACAAACTGGACTGGCATCTTGTTATTTGCACCAAATGATGCAGCCAAAGGGACTGTCCATACACCTACTATGGGAAGATGAAGGCTAATCTAAACACAAAAATAACCCAACATACTTTAATGTACAATAAATCAAAATTCAATTCTACCAGTATGTCAGTCTTTTGCAATCATGAGAAAGAACACAAACACAGTTTTGATCCATAATGTGTGAAGAAAAAAATGATAGGAAGTGGAAGATTAAAGAGGTGTGGTTCTCTGCACAAAATGAATACATAATAAAACAAAGATTGAACAGTATTCAAAAAATGGGTTTTCTCAATAGAATAATCATGTATATGATGTACAAGCACTGAAAGTATACCAGGTCAATTAATTCAAATAAATGGGATATATAAACACACACACATGATTTAAATCATTAGTCAGTAAATTAAGATTCTTTTAGATTGCAAAAAAAAACCAAATAATAAAACATGAAGACCTAAAATTAATATTAATTTCAGAAAAAAAATCATTCCTATCATCTCGTGCACTTTTTAACATTATTACCCATAATTCAAAAATAAATAAAATCTATTTATAATCATATTTATGAATATATTTCTATATAGAATTAAAATATTAATTACATCTATGATAGACAATAATGGCTTTCTTAATATTGTAATATGTAAGAACATATTGTCAATTACACATTTTTTATCTATTATAGTTAAATTTGTTTAGTCTCAGAAGGATTGTCAATTAGTAGTAATTGATAGCTTTGTAGCAACATCAAAAACTAAAGTTTTCTCTGTTTGCATGGATATAAAAAATTTCAATTCTTTATTAAACTAAAAATCTATCAGAAATATAATTCAGCATATACATAATACAAATTTAATGTCTGTTAATTAAAAACTATTATAATATATATTATAATGAGCTTACAAATAGCACTTAAAAAGCTTTTCAGAATATCCCCAACCTCAGACCGGTTTCTGCTACTGGCTTCCTCAGTGAGATGCTAAGATATGCAAGCATTAGATTTAAAATACCAGGACAAGCCCAGCACTTTATCTAATGGATGGATAACTGTTAAGTGGAAAATCTGAAATTTTCAGATATCCATATGTCTTCCAATCCAGCTATTAATATATGGTGTATCTGAACTTGGTTCAGTCCCATTTGGATATTTAAGTTAGATATCTGGATTGGAAGACATATGGATGTCTGAAAATGTCAGATTTTCTACTTAATAGTTATTCATTAGGTAAAGCACTGGACCTGCCCTGGTAATTTGAATCTAATGCTTGAATATCCTAGCACCTAACTAAGGAAGCAGTAGCAGAAACTCATCTGAGATTGGGGATATTCTAAAAAGCTTGTTAAGAGCTATTTTCAAGTTCATTATCTAACATATGTAATACAGGCTGGTTAAATAAGGTCTTGTGACATATGACTTGATTTTTTTGTAATTTTATTTTTTGTGATTAAGGCTTTGTCAATTTTATATTGCTAGCACTATTAATATATGGTGTATCTGAACTTGGTTCAGTCCCATATGGCTATTTAATTAGATAGCTGAATTGGAAGACATATGGATGTCTGAAAATTTCAGAGTTTGTACTTAATAGTTATCCATTAGATAAAGTGTTGGGCTTGGCCTGGTATTTTAGATATAATGCTTGAATATCCTAGCACTTCACTGAGGAAGCCAGTAGCAGAAACCAGTCTGGGGTTGGGGATATTCTGAAAAGCTTGTTAAGAGCTGTGTGCAAGCTCATTATATAACATTTGTAATACAAACTTGTTAAATTAGGTCATGTGACATATGACTTGATTTCTCTGTAATATATATAAAAGGAGAGAAAAGAGTGGAATAATATGGGGGTTATAAGGTCAGCCATCCATAACCTATTATTAGATTGTCAAATAGAATACAGAATGGTTCTACAAATCAACCTAAAGAATAATACTTGGAAAAATAAAATTTGCAAAATGAAACCAGTTTTATTTTTATAAGTCAGAGAATAATTATCCCATAAAATATGACTATTTAATGTCTTAAATTGACTGGTTCCACTACAAACATAACAATTCTCTCATACTATAACTTCTGTTTACATTTCTTGGGTACTTAACTTTATTTTCTGATTATAAAATGTAGTCATTTATCACACAAATGCACACAGACCCTCATATGTATACAATAAAAATAAATGTAACGGTAATTAACTTCTGCAGATTGAAAGACTGTATATAATAGTTAATTACCATTATATTTATTATTGTTTTTCAATAGTTTTTAATTAATAGATATTTTATTTGTATTACATATATATATATATAATAACAATAAAAATAATAAATATAACTGCAATAAACTATTTTATACCGTCTTTCAATCTGCAGAAGTTCTTTCCGTTAATTCCTTAACCTGCCTCATCTTCCGTTATCCTTAACCTGCCCCAACTTCCGTTAAATTCAAATAACAAAACGGAAGCAAATGTCATCAACTCAAATCCCATGAATCCCAAATTTTAATGTTAGCAACTTGTCTATTAATTAAATTCATTTTATTTCTACTTATTAAAATTGCCTCCTTAATTTTTCTTTTAATATGTTTTCTGTCTTCATGAAAAATCTTCATATTTTCAATATTAAACTTCAATTTATACGTACTTTGATGATGCAAGAAAACTGAAGCAGTCATTAAATCACTAGTATTTTTACTTTTCACACGCTTATAAAACAATTCATACACTTTTAATCTATATACATGTAATGCCTGAAAATGATACAAATATAAAAATTTTATAATTTAAAATATATTTGCAATCAATAATAATTCAAATATAAGCACTATAAATACAAACACAAAGATAGATAGCTATAAAATCAGATAAAATAAATATAATAATCAAAATATTCTGGAATAAACTCTACAATATTTAGTATACCAATAAAAAAAAAATTAATGATAGCTATAGCCAGCTTCTAGCAGTATATGCCATTCTGAGTAGCTTTTAACAGTTAAAATTTAAACAATAAAAAAAAAACTCATTAAGGTTGACCATTCTCATGGGAATGTTAATGTTGTGTAACTTTAATGAGATTTTTTTACTGTTTAAATTCTAACTGTTAAAAGCTATTCAGGATGGTGTACACTGCCATAAGCTGGCTATAGGTATTATTGATGTTTTTATATTGGCATATTAAATATTATAGAGTTTATCACAGAGTATTTTGATTATATATATATATATATATATGTGTGTGTGTGTTTATATATATAAAAATATAATTGATCTATATTCACATATGTATTCATTTCTTCAAATCTTATTAAAAGTAATATTTTAAATTTAACTTAACATTTAAGTATTTGAAAACCAGGCATTCTTCACAAACCTAGAACTTAATTGTAAATATAGAGAATTCGAACTCAGACTTTCAAGCATTCTTCAACTATCCACATTATCTCGTAGCATAAGATTGTGGCTAAGACCTGTAGAGGTCCCTACCTTCGAATTTTTCAGACGCTTATTCATAAGGTTACAGCCTTACTAAATATTACTTTATATAATAATGTGCATTTAATAAAATTTATAACACACACATGTAGAAAAGACAAACAATTACCAATATACGTATTTTGTACTAAACCAGCACTCATCAGTTGGTCCAGATTATCATCTCCTACTCATATATATAACCAAAGCTCAGCTTATATTAAGATAGCAAATCCTCATACTTTAATGGACAGGCTTCAAAACACTCCACCCCACAACTCTTCAGCCATCCATTTCATTGAAAATCTGATGATGAAAGCCCAAATCCCATGCTAATGACAATATTATTGTCATGCCCATGTTGACCTGAAGTCACACTGACCCCTCATGTATAGGACACTATCCATTTAAATACATAGAAGATGGATGGGCAGAATACAAGCTTCATGTGTAAATATTTGAAAACCAGGCACTCTTCACAGTTATATTTTATATATGTGTTTAATACAGATAATTTTATAAATTTAATAAAATTCATTAATTCACTACAATATAAATTATTTATTAGGTATTTTACAACATTAAATTTTTTATGAAAATATATCCTCATGTAGGATTTTCTTAAAAAATAAGTTTCTATAGATTTCCCTTCTAATGGATTCTTACTTCAAATGGATTTTTGAAGATTGACATGGGGCGATAGTTTATTTGAAATTTAGTTGAAGTTTTCTTGTAGCTTTAGTCAACAGTTCATTCACTTTTATTTAACAGTTCAATTTTAACTGTTGTTCACTTTAAGTAAATATTTTGTTTGGGATTTCATGAAGATTTTTTAAATAGCAGCTATAATGAGAGAGAAAGATATTTGTAACACAAAGCTAATTGTGTGCTTGGTTCTACACCTTATTGAAATCATTTGCTAATGCAGATGAAACTTATTTTTATACTCTAAAGAAATATAATACAATATATTTAATTTTTTACATGTAGTTATGTTTATATTCTCTTAGTAACTAGGCCTTGTTAATAATAGCATCTACATTTTGTTCCTGGCGATTTTGTTTCTCTCTAATTCTAGCCTGATAACAAGATTAATATTTAGATTAATAATGATTTGGGCTTAAAAAAACTCATATATTTGTTTATCATTGGCATCCATATAGTTATTTATTTCAAATTTGTGAAGATACATTTTAATAGTAATTATACATTGGACAGTTTCCATCATTGAATATTAATTGTTAAATGTATTTAGAAAAATTCAAACTATATTTTAAACTTTTTAATAAACATTCAGTTATTAGTCTGTTGCTGGCATGACTAGCGGCAGTATCAACATGGGAATTGAATTTAAAATATCACTCTAACCAATTAGGCAGATAACTGTTAGTAGAAATTTCATATCCTTACATGCTGCTTTGGTAGAATAGCCTAGTTGCTTAAAACATTACCTTAAATTCCCTATTCATCAATTCAAATCATGATCACCATTTCCTATGCTTGTACAAGCTGTTAAAACAATAGCTTACTCCCCATATAGTAGTGCCACCTAGTGCAAGCCAGAGTAATATATGAATCAAGAAGACTTTTGTGTAAAATCTCTATCTAAGGCATAATCATCCAATATCCCTGGTTTTTAAATTGTGTACGCATAAGAAATAGTGATCATGTGATGTTTTGTGGTTTTGTACCAATCCTACTTATAGGATAACGATGATTGCGATTTTTAAAAAAATTGGAGATAACAAAATGTACAGATACTGAAATGAGTTTAGATCTATATGACTTTACAAGCAAATGAACTTGAATTGAAATGTAATTGTGTTTTCATCTTGGGCTTCTAGTTTTATAGTTAACAAAATAAGTAAAAGGTGGTTGCTGGAGGGCTGCATTAGATCCTAAGATCATTGCTCTTGGATCGAAGGCTCTTTGCTGATGAAAGCCACAAGCTAGAAACTAGCCGGGGATATTGGATGAGTAGGCACTAGATAAGGAATTTATACACAAAACTTTTTTCAGTTATTGTTTATTAAGGTTTGCACTGGATGACAACTACGGTATGCAGAGTTTGCTATTATTTAATTCCAAAGATTCAGGTTCAATTCCTGTGCCAGTACTGTCACTGGTCAGATCAGCAAACATCTATAAAAAGATGAGAATATACCATTAGAAATGTTATGGGTGTTATATACTAACCTGTTTGCTATTATTAACAGTTTAATAATAAAGTTTGAATTTTTCTGAAGATATTATAACAATTAATATTAGATGATTAAAACAGTCTAATATATAATTACTATCCATAAGGTTATTTTCAAAGCAAACCACACCATGAGTTTATTTACTTTCGATTACTTTTTATATTTTATCATCAGTTGAAGTGTTTTTCAATAAATAAAATTTATTTTCTTTCTTCATTTATAAACTTATTTATGCTAAAGTTGATTAGAGTTTTATAAAAAAAATATTCCTATTCATCTATTTGTTTAATCACTTGATAAATTTTGATTAAATTTTTCATCGGATTTTACTATTGCTTTAATTTTAATTATTTTATTACAGAAAAAAGATTAAATATTTTTTTAATATTATATCAATTAACTTAATGAAAGAAAAAATAATCTCATCTCTCCCGTCTGTTTTATAAAACTCAATTCATTTCTTATCCAGATGGGATAATAAAGTTATTCTTCAAACATTTAATTTATAACTTTTAAGACATATGATATACATAAAGATTCAAATAAATGTATCATATTTCCTTCCAAAATATACCACTAATTTCCAAATTATATTTTAAGCGCTATTTAAGACTCAACTTTACATTAAATAGATAACAGCTTTGAGATTATTTCATTCCTTCCTCCTTAGAGAAAACCCAGTTAAAATGATTATTCGTATCACTTTTCAGTTTTTATTGTTTATTTCAGTTCACTTTTTCTCTCTTCATACCTCAAAGTTTCATTTTGATATTTTTTTTTCATTTTGCTGTTCTGATATTGTCTTATCTCTTCAGATCTTTTTTGAAGTGATGCTTGTGTACCTATGATATTCTGATTCCTATATCTAGATAATATACTTTATCTATATGCCTAATCTGTCGACTTTCCTTTTCACTAATATATTTTGAAGTGTATCTAGAAAATATATTCACTAAACAGGAAGTAACTGAGCTTCGGATAAGTTATATAACGGTTTGCAAATTGTTGTGTTTTTTGGCAGGGCATTTTTTACCCTTAGATTGATTCTATCACAACTACCCGTCATCCCTGAAATCAGATCAACCTTTGCCGCTATAGATTTATTAGAAACATACACTTTTCAAGTAATCCATAGAGTACGTGTTACAATTTAACATCATATATAAGTTATTTTTTGAGATATTAATGTCATCTATATATTCTTTAAACCAGGCAAAACTCACTATACGTATACCACACACAGCAAGCTAGAGTAATCAATGGATGCCAGAAGGCTTGTGCATAAAATCCCCAATCTATTGCCTACTCATCCAATATACCCAGACTAGTTTCTGGCATGTGGCCTTCATCAGTGAGGAGCCTTGGATCTGAGAGCACTGCATCTAGATCTTAGGATCTAATGCAACCCTCCAGCAACCACCTTTTATCTCCATTTAACTACAAAACTATGAGTCTTAAACTGAAAACACCTTAATGTTTCCAATTCAAGCCCATCAGCTTATGTAGTTATATGGATGAACCCAGTTCAGTTCCCATACATTTTGGGGTCTTTGGTTCTTTAATAACCATATCCACCAATATCCTATTAAGCAGGATTGGTTTTAAGCCAATAAACATCACATGACCACCATCTCTTATGCTTGTGTATAACTGTTGTTAAAACAGGCAAAACTCGCTATACATATGCCACACATGGCAAGCTAGAGTAATCAATGGATGCCAGAAGGCTTGTGCATAAAATCTCCATCTATTGCCTACTCATCCAATATCCCCAGATTAGTTTATGGCTTGTGGCCTTCATCAGTGAGGAGCTTTGGATCTGAGAGCACTGCATCTAGATCTTAGGATCTAATGCAACCCTCCAGAAACCACCTTTTATCTCCATTTAACTACAAAACTATGAGTCTTAAACTGAAAACACCTTAATGTTTCCAATTCAAGCCCAAAATGTATGGGATCTGAACTGGGTTCAGACCCATATAACTACATAAGCTGATGGGCTTGAATTGGAAACATTAAGGTGTTTTCAGTTTAAGACTCATAGTTTTGTAATTAAATGGATATAAAAGGTGGTTTCTGGAAGATTGCATTAGATCCTAAAGATCTAGATGCAGTGCTCTCAGATCCAAGGCTCCTCACTGATGAAGGCCACAAGCCAGAAACTAGTCTGGGGATATTGGATGAGTAGGCAATAGATGGGGATTGTATGCACAAGCCTTCTGGCATCCATTGATTACTCTAGCTTGCTGTGTGTGGCATATGTATAGTGAGTTTTGCCTGTTTTAACAACAGTTATACACAAGCATAAGAGATGGTGGTCATGTGATGTTTATTGCCTATATATTCTTTATTACTTTTTATAATGCTTTTTTACAATCCACAATTGACAATTTTGATAGCCCCAGCAACCTTCTTCAGAACTTCTACTTATAATAACATTTCACCATCAGTTTTTTATGATCATAATTTTGAATATAATAATGTGAAAATATTACAAATTGCGAGAAACAATAACAAAAGGAAAATAAAAGAAGCTGAGAAACAATAACAAAAGGAAAATAAAAGAAGCTGAGAAACAATAACAAAAGGAAATAAAAGAAGCTGAGAAACAATAACAAAAGGAAAATAAAAGAAGCTGAGAAACAATAATAAAAGGAAAATAAAAGAAGCTGAGAAACAATAACAAAAGGAAAATAAAAGAAGCTGAGAAACAATAACAAAAGGAAAATAAAAGAAGCTGAGAAACAATAAGAAAAGGAAAATAAAAGAAACTGAGAAACAATAACAAAAGGAAAATAAAGGAAGTTATGTTAATATATAAGTATAGTCATGACTTAATAAATAGACAGGAAGCAAATGTAAAAATCAATGAATTGTGGGAAGGTTCCAGTTTGAAAGTGTGTATGAAGATACCTTAAAAAAGAATTAATGTAAATTCATATTCTCTTTTCTCCACATAGTCTCTTTCTAAATATTTTACAATCTCATAAGATCCAATTTAAAACATCAATTGCCCATATATTATTGTCTTTTTTAGAAATATATCCATTCCAGTTCCTTTTCTGGATTTCAATTTTTTTCATTGATATCAGTAATATCTCTTTGTTTTCATTCATATTTTACTTTTGGTTCTTCCTTGTTAACCCATAAACATATCTATAAAAGCTTCTTTTTTTTTCCAAACAATTGTGCATGCTTTCTTTTAAGTTAATAAATAGACAGGAAGCAAATGTAAAAATCAATGAATTGTGGGAAGGTTCCAGTTTGAAAGTGTGTATGAAGATACCTTAAAAAAGAATTAATGTTAATTCATATTCTCTTTTCTCCACATAGTCTCTTTCTAAATATTTTACAATCTCATAAGATCCAATTTAAAACATCAATTGCCCATATATTATTGTCTTTTTTAGAAATATATCCATTCCAGTTCCTTTTCTGGATTTCAATTTTTTTCATTGATATCAGTAATATCTCTTTGTTTTCACTCATATTTTACTTTTGGTTCTTCCTTGTTAACCCATAAACATATCTATAAAAGCTTCTTTTTTTTCCAAACAATTGTGCATGCTTTCTTTTAAGTTATTTCTACCAAAGACACTTTATCCAATGTTAATTTAGAGATTAACTGCATCAATTATGTTTCCATTTGTATTAATCAAGATATTTATATTTAATTCACGATTATTAGCTCTTATCTTTTCCTTCAGAAAAAAATCATTGAACATAACTTTCTCTTTTTTAATATGTATCTTTAATCATAACCTCTTGCTTATACCTGATAACTTTTGTAACATTTCCTAAACTGCTAAAGCATAAATTTCTAAAACAAGATTGATTGAAGATCAACATGGATATGACTATAATATTGGCGTCATCAAGAGCTTTGAGCATTCTATCATCAGATTTTCAGTGGTATGGGTGGCTGAAGAGTTGGAAAGTGGAGACGACTGGAGCCTGTCCATTAAAGGGTAGATTTTCTATCTTAATATAAGCTGAACACTGTTTATATACATATGTATGTGGAAGATGATCCACACCAAGTGATGAGTGCTGCTTCAGCATAAAATACGTACATTGGAAAATCATTTATCTTTTTCACATGTATGTGGCCATGGGTGTCAGTAATATTGGACAGATTGAATGATTGTAGGGAATTTAAAAATCCAAGTTCAAATCCCCTTTAATAAAATTATAATACCCAATGTCAAAAGGAATGTTTTTCAACTTGATGGACAACATGAAATTAATACATTATTGTAAAGAAACCATCTTTGATCAATTAGATACATGAAGTGAATGAATAGAAACAGACTTCCTAAAAAAATATTTCAAGGTAAATTTGAGTATAATTTTCATTGGATTGGCAGACACTATTTACACTATAAAGCTTATCTCAAATTCTAAAGAGATACCCTATTGACAGCTTTCATTCCCATAATATGTCTGAAGATTATGAAGAGCTACAATTAAATACACTATTAAAGTCTAGTAAAAAAAATTGTAGCAGAAGAAATTAAATGACAGTATCGCAAAATATCAAATAATCAGGTGACTATAATATTGGCATCATCAAGATTTTTAGTGGTGTGGGTGGCTGAAGAGTTGGAAAGTGGAAAGTATTGAAGCCTGTCCATTAAAATGTGTACATTTGCTATATTAATATAAACCAAGCACTGATTATATATATATATATGTGTGGGGGGGGGGAGATGACCATGTGGAACAACTGATGATTACCGGTTCAGCATGAAATATGCGTATTGGAGATCATTGCTCTTTTTTACATGTATGTGGTCATGTGTATCATTTATAATGAATAGAATGGATGACTGTAGGGAGTTTGAAAGTCTGGGTTCAAATCCCATTTAATTACATTTAGGGTACGTATATATATATATATTATACTTGTATTTCAAAATTACATTATCTGTAAAATTTGATGACTTAAATAATCAATTTACTTTTATTTCTTTAGCATCCCATTTTAGTCACAAAATACTTCTCATAAAAATGCGATAAGACGTTTTGGAGTTCACCGAATCGCCACCAGTCTCAATGTTAATCTTACGAGTCATCCTAATATAATTATTGCCGTCGCATTTTTCTAATTATAGTCCAGAACCTGACTATCATGATTATACAAAACTTTAATTATCATGATAATGCCTATGGAATCGAATACATGTTTATAATCTACAATTATAAAGCATAATGACCATATTCACTCGATCTTTTTTTAAACTTTGCTCAATACTTAGATGTAATCGACTATATATAAACAACATTTAAATCCAGGTTGTTCTTTTCATTGGGTTGAGTCTAAAATTCATTATAAATAGATTTAATTATCTTGATAAACATCTTATATAGATATGGCAGAAGACAAATAGATCTGTAATTTCTAATTTCTTCTTTTTTTTTTTTTAATATTGCAATGTCACTATTGCATTCTAATTATCTGTTGTTCTTTATCAATTAGACATTTATTATGCAGAATTCCAATAATTTTTATATTTTTTCCTCTGCTTCTTTTAAGATATCCATAATAATTTCATCATTTCTTGAAACTGTTTCCGTCTTTGTAGATTCAATTATATCTTATTGTTTCATTTCAAACATTTATAAAGCCACATTGTATAATGTTAACCATTTTTTCCGTTATATTGCCATATTTTTTTGATTATTGAAATAACTTTTCTTTCAATATCAAATTGTTGTTATATACACTGAATTGATTAGCATTTTATATATTAGTGCTGCCTGCCCTGTAGATGACCCCTTTTTTGCATATTGATGCTGTGATATTATTGGTTCTATATATTGTTCAATTTTATCCTTTATGACCTTTTCCAGTATTTTTATCCCCAATGGCTCCATTGAGACTGGTCGGAGATTGGCTAGTGTGAAATTGGTTCTTGTTTTTTCATAAATGAGACCATTGATATTGGATATAGTCCTTGTATATTGTATAGTTTCTGTGATAATTGATTTGCAAGTTGGCATAAATATTTATTTGTGAATTGGCTGAGATGTGACAGTACAAATTGTGGGATCCCTGGTGGCCCTGGATGACATGTGCTTGGGACTGAGTTTAAAACTATTGCAAAATCTTTTATTTCAAAAGGTGTTTCCGTTTCTGGCTTTCCAAAATAATCTGCAAGTGGTTTGAAATGATTATGGTTAGTTAGCTTTTTTTTGAAGTAGTTATATATACGGTGTAGCATATTATAACCAGCTGTCACTCTATTTTCCCATTCTAGCACCATGGGGACTTTGTTTGTGCATGGATAACCTAAAGCCCAACGAAAATATCTGCAGGTCCATGTATGTTGTTGTGTGAGACAAATTTTCTTTTTCTTTATTGCTAGATATTGTTTCAGTTTATCAACAGTTTGATTGTATAACTGTGTTAGCTTTATTATATTTGCTTGATTATTCTTGACTGGTTTTGCCTGTATTATCCTTTTATTTATTTCCTCTGCTAATGTGATTAATTTTGAAAGGGGGGTGGGTAGATTTTTGTGTAATGTGATTTATGTTAAACGAGAGTGTATTTACATATGCTATATATTTGGAGATCGGGTCCAGTTCAATTTGATTTATTTTATTTAACATTATATACATTTCTGAGAAGAGAGCTTTGGGAGTACTATTTGAAAGTAAAATTCAAACTGTTTTTTGTATGTTGTTAAAAGTATTGCGGTGTGTGTCTAAATTTAGTTTCATTATTTGTGCTGCATGATCAGAAAAATTGGTGGAAGAAAGTTTTACTTCAATTGCATGGTGTAACATGGGAGAATAAAACAGCAGATCAATTAAAGTACCGTGTCTGTTTTTATAAAAAGAAACTGAGTCCGGTGGAAGAAAACCTTCCCCGCTCATTAGCGGAATTGTAAGTTGGTGTAACCATTTTGTGACAAACTTTTTATAGGTCATATTAAAATCTCCAGCAAGAATAGTGGGGTGGGAATTGGTTGCTAGAATTGAATTTATTGTCACAATTATTCTGCTAATTACTATTGGCCCTGGAGGTATATATACAAAAATAACATTGATTGAAAGTTGTCTATGATTAAATGTTGTTATAAGGAGATTTGCATCTATAAAAATTATTTTAAAAGTAGTGAATGGGCATTGTTGGTTGATAAAAATACCTGTGCCATTTGAAGGCATTGCTGTGTCCCTGGAGCATGTGCAAAAGCCTATTTTATTCATATGTAGTGCTGGATCAAAGCGGGATCCGCTATAAATTTTTGTTTCTAATAGCCCTAAAATGGATGATTGTTTTGTCTGTATCCAATATTTAATTTGCTGCATTCTTTTAATGGAATTTAAACCTCTGATGTTTATTGCACTAATATTTATCTTCATTTGAATTGTATATTTTTCTATGTAGGGGATATTATTTATATTTTTTTCCAATTAGAGTGCTGGAATTTTATCTCCTACCTGCGAGCTAAACGTTTTTTCATTGTGGTTTTTTTTTGCTGGTGGTAGACTCACTATTTGCCTGTTTATCTATTGCAGTCTCTTTGTTTTCGTTTTTCACAGTTATTTCTTCCAGTAAGAGTGATTCTATTTCCATACAGCCATCTGATGATTGGTCTGCCATGTCTGTTTGTGTAAGTTCTTGCTCGTTTGTTTTAATTTTTTTGCTTTCTCTCGTTTTTTTTTTGTTTTGGGCTGCTTTCTTTTAATTTCCGGTAGTGTGCTTCCAACATTTGAAAAAAACTCTGTAATGTTGTCCATGATTTCTGTTGCGGTTTTATTTATTATTGTGTGTTCTGTTTGATTTTTATTATCTTTTGGGATTTCTTTCGCTTCTTTTTGCATGCATTCATTTTTCGCTTTTGTTACTTTAAAATTCGCAGTTTCTGTTGGGAGGTTAATTTTTCCTATTTCATCCTCCGTGTTTGTTTTTCTTGGATCAATTAAGGATGTGCTTGTTTGGTTATCTGTTGTGTCGTTATTAATTTTTTTATCTACCAATTTGATCGCTTTAATTGCAGCGTAATTAGTGTTCTCTGGCTGTTTGCTTGTTTTAGTGTATTCGGTATTTTGTTCTAAGCTTTTGGGGAGATTTTTATTCTTACTTGTTTGTATTTGTTCATTACATTGAGTTGCTATGTGACCTCTTCTGCCACATGCAAAACACCGTGGTTTTAGACCTCTGATGTATAGATATAGTGTGGCTTCTTGGTCTGTTATATGTGTGGGAATGCTTTCTGGGTCAATTTCCTTATGTAGTTTAATTTTGTATTCAAAACTATTTGTTAGTATCGGAATTAATGTCTCCTTAAGATATAACTGTTGAAAAAATTTTACTGTTCCAAACGGATTCATCATCCTCTGGAAGTCATCAATGTTATACCCAAAGTAGGTATTTTTTAAGATTCCAGAAATATTTCTGTATTTATTCTTGTCTACTTGTACTATCGCATAGTTTCTGAGTGTCTTAATTTGATTTATGAAAATTTCTTTTTGTGTGCTTTCATAAAATTGGACTGCAACATATCTATTGTTAGGGTGTTCACCTATACATTGCACCGATTCCAGTAAGTTTGTTTTTTCTAGTGCTTCAATTAGTAGTGGTTTGGGAAAGCTAAAGAGTGAGCATTGATTGTCGGTGACGGCTATTACTGTTGAATTTTCAGTGAAAAATCTTTTGAAAATAGCAAAGAGCATTCTTGGAATGGTATTGTTGAACTTCTCTCTAATTTGCTCCAGCATTTCGTCTGTCCATTGAGTGAGTGGAGGGGGTTCATTTACCTCTTGTTCAATTAAATCCAAGCTTATTAAATCATTCGCTGTTGTTTTTCTAAATCTGAGATTTTTCCCCGGGTTAACGTTATCAGCTCTTTTTGCTATTGAGGTGTACGTCTGACTTGTGCCCTGCACTAGATTAGCCTCATGATTGAGTGACTGTGAGGTCGCCATTTTATTGTACCGGCGATTTTTAAAACCAGGTATTGTTTGAGCTTTTTATTCTTTTCCCCCCCCCAAAAAAAATATTATTATTAAAATGTGTAACAATTTTTTCTTCTACTACTGTTATTTTTCCTTCCTATTATAATTTAAAATTACACTTTTTTTATGAGTAAGCTTTCCGTCTGTAATTCTTTAATGCTTGATTATATACCGTAGTTATGAATTTTTTCTTTCCCTTATTAATATTTAACTATTTTTGAAAAACTTTTGTTTTAAAAATTATTCAAGTTTAATTTTCTATCTTAATCATCATTTTGTAGTGAACTGGCTTTCAATTTTTATACCGAGTGAAAAAAAAACTAGAGGCTGCAAACTAGGACTGTAGCTAGGTGGCGCTCTATTATTATTATTATGATGATGATGATGAAAGAATTACATCCATGAGTTTAATACATTTTGATGTAGTTGTCTATGTTAAAGATATAAAAAGATTAGCAAATGGCTTTCTTGGCAGTTACTGAATTTCTGAATTTAAATCCTTTTATCTCTTATAAATCTCTTTTGTTTATGATACTCCATATAACAAACATTGCAGCAAAAAAATTTCTGAGTCATCTAATTTGATTGGTTTGGAATCCTAATCCAAGTTCCAAGAGCTTGATTTATATATAAACCATTAAACATACAATGATCCCACGACTGCCCTAATAGTTTGTTATAATGCTGACGTGGCAGACAAGAATTAAAGATCCATGGGATGCAACTCGGTTTCTCATTTCCGGTGCTCGAATGTCACAGGTTCTAGCAGCAATAAACAATTTGATTACTTTAATGGCAAGACTTGAATCAACAAATTTGTTTACAGTTAAAAAAAATTTACAAACATACCCACGTAAATATATAAAGAGAAAAAAAGAGGGAAAGTAAATAAAGAGAAATAAGGAAAAATTTAAACAAGTGCGACTTATATACAGAGTAAGGATGTGAAGAAAACAATAATCCAGAATTGCGACTATTATCTATGATAGGATTAATATAATGCAGACAAATTTCCCTTATCTCGTTTAAATTGCTTAACCAAAATTTTAAAATATAATTCAATTTTTATTCAAACGACTTTCGTTTAAAAAAAAAAAAATAGATATTACAGAAGCTTAAAAATCGATATAACGTTTTCTAAATTATTTTTAAAATATTTTTACTTTTTCATTTGCTTTTATAATTTTTTGAACATAAAATATTATTTTATTTGCTGCTTATAACTAAGGGATTAATAGTGACTGTAGAAATTGCAAATAACTCGAGGTTATCAGTAAATGGAATTCTGGATTAGTTTCAATTTGTTTTTCATAACTGTTTTCCCTAAATCATCTCATCTATCACACTTTTAATAATATGAATCGATAATTACATTTAAGTAAATAAATATAATGTACACGAATAACATATACACTAGAAAATGAGACTCCTGGAATTCGTTTGACGCTGATAAATTGCAGTATGTGCTCCGTGCTGACAGTTAACTAACATCTGCTTTACTTGTGGTATACATCAAATTGTAACCCTTTTTTTTACTTACGATCAACGCATCGACATTCATCTAACTAAAGCTATTTATTCTGAAATTTAAGTAGTGAATAGCTAGCTATCCACTTAGTAATTAACAATAAATAGCTTGTTAGATTTGGTATAGACTAGTGATTTGAACCTGCTTAGAAAATTCATAATTATTATAACCTTATCTTTCTTATTGCAGTGCGAAATCCATATAATACCAATATCATCTATGTTCTTTATTACTTTTTACAGTGCTTTCTTACAACCCGGACAATTTCGATTGCCAAACAATCTTTTTCAGTTCTATACCAAACATAATACAAATACATGACACAGACAGTTTTCATGTATATTTGTATTAATGTTTTTTGTATTGTGTTTGTTATAGTTCTGAAGAAGATTGCTGGGGCAATCGAAACTGTCTGGGTTGTAAAAACATATTGTGAAAAATAACAAAGAAAATAGATGATATTATTAATAAAATTTTATAATTATCAAAAAAAAGCAAATCCTTCCCCCCGAGTTCTATTAGGATTTAAATCCTAATGGGCATAGAAAGTTAATTTACTAATTGCTACATACCAAAGTCTGTTATTAATAATTTATTAATGTTTTTCATATATATATATCTTATTTAAAGCCACTAAAACGTGTTTACAATTTCCTTCTTGCAGCCATTGATTACCAAGGCTTGCACTAGATGGCACTTCTACTGTATAGAAAGTTTATTACAGTTTTATATATTGGTTCTTAAATTATTCTGAAGTTTACTATGCATTGCTGATATAAAAATGAACTAGACAAATGACTGTCTTAAAATTCATTTACTCCAAATTTAAAGGTAAATATAACAAAAAATAATTATTATAAAAAATATGTAGTCAGAGGTCGTGTGATGTTTAATCCCCAAAGCAATGAACTATACACACTATTCCACTCAATCAAATTTTTTTTCTTACTTTTCTTGGCTAAAAAGTTAACTCCTAGTTCTTAAATCTATCATGATTCCAATGTTAAAGAGGAAGTACAAAAAAATAATACCCTTACTTTAGAAAAAGCGAAAAAGTACATATTACATATATAATTTCATCAAATTATTAGCACTCAGTCAAATCAATGTACATTTAAGATTCCACAATAATAATAAAAAGTACATGACACATCAAAGATAAAAAAAATACTTCCATATGCATTTAAAAATATACAAAAAAAACATCTCTATAATGCAATGACTCATTTTGCCATAAGGTATTACAATTAAATATGAACCAATCACTACTTTGCTTGTGGTGTAATCAAAAACTATCAAGCAGATGACATAGAGATGCAGGTATTTGACACCTCTCATGTGATGGGTGCAGATTGTTTACAAAATGCATGAGTAGTGACAGAGAAAGTGGTTTGAGTTTCTGCTCTAGTGGATGGTTGAAGTATTCTAGATTTTAGGTGAGAAATGCACTCACAACTGACAAAATAACTTGGGAAAATTTCTCTGCAGTGCAACAAATTACTCACCCTCCCAGAAAGTATTAAAAGCAGATAAAAATCAGTCCAATTTACATGATACTGATGAAATGAAAAAATACAGATCTATCAACACAATAATGAATATATGTAGGTATTTATATATATGCAATAATTTTGTAAATTATAAAAAAGTATTTATAAATAAGCTTCCTTGTTAAGTAAAAATATGTACTTAATCTGCAATCAAAGATATTTGAAATCAAGTTTGATGTCAATCTAGGATATTTATTTGAGTTAAAAACTGCAGTTTAAAAATAAATAAATAATCCTTTATGGTAACTGAAAAGTATACAATAGAAAGAAGATAATAAAAAGACAGTTTTAGTCTCAGGATGGGAATTGGACTTTTACTGCTGAAGAATGCAATTATGGTGCCATGGTTCAGGTAAGAAAAGTGAAACTAAATAGAGGATATTAAATTCCCATAAAGTTCACAACTGAAGTGATCAAAAGCAATTCTAGGAGCTCTTACAGAACAGAGATCTTTATTATGATTAAATAAATCATAAAATATGCTCTAAGTAATTAATAATATATATGTGTGTGCATATATGTGTATAGAATAACTATTATAGTGAAGTCTTGATTTATGCTTTAACAATATATATATAGCTATCCAAAAATATAAATAATATAGATAAATAGACAGGTAGGTAGGTAGGTAGACAGGCAGGCAAGGCAGAAAGAGAGAGAGATAGAGAGAGGAGACAGATAGAGACAGACAGATAGAGAGACAGACAGATAGATAAAAAGAAAATAGTCAAATCACCCTCCCAAATGTTATAATATTTTAGCAGTGCCCTCTATGAACACATATAGTCTGAATTTCAAACAGCCAACTTAAACATATTCATTCATGGATGGTGTTGCTGAAATATTATAAGGTTTAGGAGTTATTTGAATATTTTTTATTTAATTTTCAGCTAGCAATATGCATTGGAAAATTATATATTGCACCAGACTTGATTAGATTTAAAACAATCATTGATATATATATATATATATATATATTAATATGTTATATATTAATATTTTGATATATATATATTGTACCTATATTGATATAGGCACATATAATTTTATCTAAAATTATATTATTAAAATAATCTTTCATTAAAGAAAAACATACCAATCTCTTTTCATTCAAGGAAAAATAATGTTAAAACTAATATATGTGTGAGTGTCAGCAATAGAATAAATGTTATTATAAATAAATGAAAGTTAAAGAAGATTATCATTAAAAAACACGGCAATGGTTATTAATTGATATAAAACAATGTTTGTGCATGGCTATTGCTAATTAAGCAATCTTTCAAAACACGTTTATCAAATGATTATCACTGGAATTCGACAACAGATCTTTGCCGGGAATATTTCGACAACATGTTGCAGATATAAATAGACTTTTTTTATCGGACAGTAAGCAGTTCACAAATTAGTTGAGTGAGTGCAGTTCACAAAGTAATTGAGTAGTGCTGTTCAGAAATTAATTGAGTCAGTTAAGAAACAAAATGCAGTGTTGAGAAGATTTTGGGAATTCATGCCTCTCCACAGCCTAAAAAGTCCGATGAAAACAGCAAGATCTGCCCGTGAAATAATGTCAATGTAACAACTTAGAAAATCTCCATCAGTATTTAATTGTCTCCAATAGTAATAATCGTGAAAATCAGGAAACTCATCAAGGAAAAGTCCCAGCCAGCTGGTAAGCATTCATAATGGAAACATTTTCACTGAAAGCAGCCTCCAAAGAACAAAGTTCTACGTCTACATTCAAAAGCCTAGGTAAAAACATTTGCTTATTTCGTTTATACTGTAATAGCCATTGCATTGCATTAATTTGTACGAATCTTTCAAGAGTCTAATTATATGAACTTTATATCATATATAAATGAACTATTGATATGTGTGATTAAATTCCAAATGCTATGTAATACTTTATTATTATTATGTGTGTACATGAGTTAATATGTGCGTGATCATTATATCAATATTTATTAGTTAAATTAGAGTGTTCTGTTATTAAATCTATAGGAATATTTAAACCATTTAGAAATGTTAATTTAAAATATGCGTGTGTTTTATTAGAATTATAAAATGTTTAAATTTAGTAAATAAATGTTAGTTAATAAATTATCTTTAAAATTAAACTTTATTTGTCGGTCAATTCTTTTTATCAATTCCTTTTATCAAATTCTTTTATCAACTCCTTTTACAATTCTTTTATCAAGTCTTTTAACCACTAATTAATTATAATCTATTAGTGATTACAAACAACTGAGCTAGTCATGGATTTAGGTGTTGAGTTAGTGGCCACTGTTCAAAGTGCGTTGTCTATTCTTTTAGTATTCTTTTAGAATAAGCAGCTGGTGCCCATGGTTATACACAAACAAAAAAGTGCTTTGGACATGGTGTTTAACTCAACAGCCGAGAAGAAGCTATGTCCTGGAAATGTAACATTAGTTATATACTTTATAGCTATCGTTTGGGCATACATACTCTCCGAGTATGTTCTTCTCTGCCTAAAAGACCGGTGATTCGAATACACATATTCAAAATCGGTTCAATATATATATTGTTATGTGTTATCAACTGTTTAAGATTGTCAAATGATGTTTATTAAAATTTTGGAGTTATGGTAAATACATCCAAATACAAAGTAATATTCATAATTTTTTTTATATTTTTAAGTAATATGATAAGTAATTCACTGCAGTAAATTTATATTTTACTACAGAAATATTACATAAATTTGAATGTATACGAATGACAGGTTTAGATAAATAAATAACAAGTTATATTTTTATATCATGTGAATATATGTGTATTCATGTTTAGGTTATTGAGTAAATTTGAGATTATCATATAAATTTGAAATCACAAATATTTTTTAAAATAATAATATTATTAAAGATATCTAAAATGTAATGGTCTTTATGTTAAACAAACAAATGTATTTACATTTATTTTCTGATTTGTATTTAATAAGAAGAGATTGAAAATAATTTATTTTATTTTAAAATATTTTTCTTTTTAAAAAGAATTAAAAGAATCATTTTGTTTAGGAATGCTGTTGTGTTTGTAAAAAAAAAAGAAAAACTCTAATTAAAGAGGAGTAATCACTAAATGTATAAAAGATGTAAATTTTGAGCTAAACATTAGTTATTGTTTCTAGGTTAATGACCTAAATGTTCCATCTACAAGAAAATAATATAAAAGCCCATAACTTAATTTATGACATACACTATATATATATTAGTAATAAAATCAAGTCATATATCACATGACTTATATAGCTTGCATTTACAAATATGTAAAATAAAGAGTGTGCTAATAGCTCTAAACAAGCTTTTTTTATTTTTTTTATCATAAATGCCACAAGAGAACACACTTGCAAATCTTTATTTAGGATTGTCCTCATTCCCAGACTGTTTTTGAGCTGGGTCTTTTCAGTGAGGAGCTAGGACACAAGATTCAAAATACCAACTCAAACTGCAACAGCTATTTAATACTTAACTGTTAAGTAGAAGATCTGAAATTTTCAGACATCTAATATATCTTTAAATCTGTCTCTCTAACTGAACTAAATTCATATCCATCATATATTAATAGGCTTAGCAATCTAATATAACCAACTCAATGGCCAAATTATAATAGTAATAACATCAAAACCGATCTGGAAATGGGGGCAATCCTAGATAAAGATTTCAAATGCATTCTTTTGTGGCATTTATCATAAAAAATATATAAATAAAATAAACAAACAAAAAACCTTGTTTAGAATTATTAGCATGCTCTTTATTTTACATATTTGTAAATGCAAGCTATATAAGTCATGTGATATATGACTTAATTTTATTACTATTATAATTCAGTTATTGAGGTTGTGGTTATATTAGATTAATAAGCCTATTAATATATGGTGGATCTGAATTTAGTTCAGTCTCATATGATTATTTCAGTTGGAGAGTTGCATAGATGTCTGAAAATTTCAATTTTTTTACTTAATAGTTTAAGTATTAGATAAATACTGAGCTTGAGTTGGTATTTTGAATCTTATGTCCTAGTTCTTCACTGAAGTGAACCATAGCTCAGAACCAGTCTGGGGATGAGGACAATCCTAGATAAAGATTTTGAATGTGTTCTCCTGTGGTATTTATCATAAAATAAAATAAGCTTGTTTAGAGATATTAGCATGTTTTTTATTATATATCACTTTAGTGGTATACTGTATTTTCACATTAAATAATTTTTTTTAAATGAATATATTCTTTTAAAAATGTTTAATGTAAATTGCACAAGGGAAAGATAAGTAGGAAATTAATGTTTGTTTCAAGGGACAATTTGTTTTAAAATGACCTAAAATAACAACTGAAAAGAATGGAGTTAAATTTAAGAGCATTCTGGGGGAAAAGTATAAATGCCTATGGAATTTTGCTGTATGACTTAATATGTACCACCAAAATTGATCATTAGCTGAAAAGGGTGGTCATCTTTGGACAGCTTGATGTTAGCAAATAGTGTGAGAGGAGTGGCAGCTGAGGAGTAAATGCTGTAATATTCCTGTTTGGTGAAAGCTTTATTGGAGAATTTATGGAGGACTCATTGCATCACCAAAGTCTTCATTGCCACACACCAAGTTGCATTCATACATAACCTTCCTTGCATTTCTATTCAATAACTCAAAAGTCAGACTGCCAACCAAGCTCCACTCTCAAATTGTCTACAAAACTAAATGTCAAAATCCAGCCTGCCCTTCTGTCTACTATGGTGAATCTCAGCTCAACTTATCAACCTCTATTGCTCAGCACTCATATCTTTATAATAAAGCCAAAACACATGCAAACATTCAGTCAATCTTCTTTGACCACTCCTCCATAACTGGCCTGGTCTTCGAGACTGCACACTTAATGTCATCTGCACTGAGCACAATGATGCCAAACACAAAATTAAAGAAGCATGCATATTTCAAGGGATAAATATGCCACTGACAAAAGGGAGTTCTGCAACCTCCTTTCCAAAAAATGGCCTATCCAACCTACATAACCTCAAATGCAAATGTTATTTAAATTAGCCTGTACACAATATATATTCACTGACACTTCCATCACAATTACTGCTACATTTATGACTTTTCTAAGTCGAAATCATGCTGAGCACATCATAGTTAATTAATGATATTTAAGCTTTGCTCTATTGGTCCTGCGTATTTGTTTATTACATTTTAAAACGGTATGATTATTTATTATCATAATGTTAAGTAAAATTTGGTAATTTAAAAATCCCAATTTTAAATAATTTTTATGTATTACAATTTTTTTTTTTCAAATCATTTTATTTTTATAAGCTGTAATTTATAATCAATGACTATAACAGTTATTATTAAAATAATTGTTTGATTTCACCTAAACATTTTCAAAACATTTTGCTATGAGAAATAATCTTTGATATATTTATTTAGTTGAGTTACAGTTTATAAATGTTTCCTTCACTTCTTTTTAAATCCTCATATATATAACTGATTCGATACTTCGAGTTATTTATAAATAAACTGCGTCTTTACTAATCTTTCAAATATCTATAAATTTTGTGGTTTTATATTTTACAGAAACATTAAAATTAGCACGCTGTTGTTATTTATATTTCATTCAGCTTTTAGTGTGCAATTATATGCATGTAAACAGGAAATGTAACAAAATTGGTATCAACATTAAAACCAGAAATGCTATAAATAACATAAGACTATAAGTTTTCTGAATTATAATAAATAATTTTGTTTTAATAAATGACTTTCACACGCTCCACCACTCTCCACACTATCTCATAAGACTGATACACTTAAACACATATATGGCGAGAAGATAAATAATCACCAATATACGTGTGTCATGCTAAACCAGCAATCATCAGTTGGTCCAGATTACTATCTCTACACATATATGCTATGTGCTCAGATATATATTAAGATAGCCAATCCTCATACATGTGTTTAAGTGTATCAGTTTTATGAGATAGTGTGGAGAGTGGTGGGCGTGTGAAAGTTTGTGCTCATATATCCTATATATTACGTATATAGACACAGGTATATAATAAGCCTGTGTGTTTCAGCTATTTAATAAATGACATAAAAATGTAAAAAAAAAAACAGTCTACAGTATAAATATAGGGGATTTTAACTCAGATTTTCAAGCCTCTTCACTATCCACACTATCTCGTATTACTGATACCCATGTCCACACACATACCGAAACAATAAATAATCACCAATATCCGTATTTCATGCTAAACCAGCACTCATCAGTTGGTCCAGATTACCATCTCCCATACATATATATAATCAGTGCTCAGTTTATATTAAGATAGCAAATCCTTACACGTTAATGGACAGGCTTCAACCTACTTCAATCCCCAACTCTTCAGTCATCTATACCATTGAAAATCTGATGATACAATATAATATTTGAAAACAGATTTTCACATGACCCACCACTCTCCACTTGAATACATATATGTTGAAAAGATAAATAATCACCAATATACGTATTTCATGCTAAACTAGCAATCATCAGTTGGTCCAGATTATCATCTCTACACATATATGCTATAAGTGCTCAGATATATATTAAGATAGTCAATCCTCATACTTTAATGGACAGGCTTCAATCCACTCCATACTCCAACTCTTCAACTGTCCTTCCAATTGAAAATCTGATGATGGAATGCTCAAAGGCAACCCTGAGGTCAAGATTCTTGTCACACCCATGTTGACCTAAGATCAATCTGAGCCCTCATGTACAGGACATAATCCATTTAATACATATACAAGGGATGGGCAGACATCTCTACTATGTAATAACTAGAACACAGGCTTCTTATATACCTGTGTCTATATATGTAATATATAGGGTATATGAGCACAGACATTCACATGACCCACCATCTTAATTAGTCACCCACAATAGGCGATTCATTTTACCATGAAACCATATTGACAAACATTAGAAAAATCTTTAATTGATCATTTTTTATTTTAAAAAAAGACTTTTTTTTAATATTTATTACAAAATTCTTTTTTCTCTAGATATTGTTTACTATTATCGAAGACTCCTATCAAGTTATATCATTCTTGTTTCTATCTAAAAAACTCAAATTTAGAGTATTTTTAATTATTTTTTTAAAAAAATTCTCATATAAAATACTTTATTTGTAGAAATTTTTGCCAAAAAACGTTGTGATCGAATGGTCAGCACAGCCGCATTACAAGCAGTTGTCTCGGGTTAGCGGATTCGCTTCCCAGCCGATGCTATGACATATAAAAAGAAAAAAAATATGTTTTTACCAAGTTTATTACTTGAATATTTTAATAACATTTCCGATGGATACTTAAAAGTTGTATATATATTTGGTTATGTTTACAATATATGAAGCAGAGGTAATACTTTATGAAACATATTTTATAAAATGTTCAATCTGAATATGATTTTAGAAATGAAAATTTTATTTTTCTAAACACAAACAAACAAGAATCAATATTATATTAAATTAATTCTGAAATTATTTTGCCATTTTCCTATTAGCATCGTCTGCGGTATCAATTTATAACATGTCACTGAAGAAGTCCATTTTTACAACTACAGTTCGAAACATTTCCATGACAAAAATAAGCAAATATAAGCAAATGAAATACTGCCTTAGAATTGCATATCGCTTGGAAAATAGATTACATCTTACTATAAATTCAGCCATCCTTCTCCTATTAATATATATGGATACATAATGGTCCGATAATGTAAGGGGTTAGATTGATTTAATGTCTGCACGGGTATGAGTACAATATCAAATTCAATAAGGTTTTGAGCATTCCATCATCAGTTTGTCTATGAAATGGACAATTGAATAATTGGAAGAGTGAGAAAATTGAAGCCTGTCCATTAAAGTTTGAGGAAATGCTATCTTAATATAAACCAAGCACTGACTGTAATATGTGTGGGAGATTATGATCTGGACACTGATGAATGATGTTCTGCACAAAATATATATATAAGGTCCATGTATCTTTTTATATATGCGATGTCATGTGTATCAGTTGCTTGAGATAGTGTTCGATGAAAAGACTGAAAAATCCTGAGTTCAAACCCTCACTGTGTGGCCATGTATATTAGTTGCTTAAGATGAAATGGAGAATCAATAGGCTGAAAAATTCTGAGTTCAAATTTCTCTATTGACAAAAAAATAGTAAAAAAAATATCTTGCCTTTTTTTTGTGTGTGTGGCTAATATTTTTATGAATTGTGATAAACAAAAATGGCTACGTTCTCAAAGATAGAAGAGAAAAAAAATATAATTCATTATATATTTTCCAAACAAAAATTGATAAACTTAATTGATCTGGACCAACTGATAAGTACTGGTTTAGAATGAAATACCTATATATATATATATATATATTTTTCACATGTATGTGGTCTTGTGTATCGGTTGTATAATATGGAGTGAATAGCTATAGGGAACTTAAAAGTCTGAGTTCAAATCCCTTCTAATTATATTAAGTTTAGTATAGACAATATATTTGTATTTAAATATTAAATATATAAAAAAGTACAATTGAAAGCGTTTGATAAATGCACTTTCTAATATATGTGTGTGTGTGTGGAGTTTTCTGAGCAAAAGATAGGTTTTAAATTTACAAAAAGGACTTGTTGAAAAATTTGAATATATTAATGACAGGCAGAATTATTCAAAATATATGTAAATTATTTTAATTTTAATATTTTATTCATCCTCAACATTTCCAACCATTATTGATCCATAGTAGGATGAAGGTCTCCAAGTTCAATCCATCTTATCCAATCTCTAGTCTCTCTCTTCCACACCATCCCAGCACACTTCTTTATTTTACTCATCCATCTCACATGTGGTCTCATTCTAGGTCTTCTACATTTTTTTAGAATTCGCTTTAAGATTTCAGTTCTTCCAATTTACGATCCGACTTATCAAATTTATCACTTAACTCTTCGAATTTACTATCAAATTTATCATTTAACTTTTTATTGTTTTTATTGTTTTATTATTGAGCCATAAATAATTATTTAAGTACAACAGTTAATGTTGTTATAAAAAAAACAATTTTCATCATAAATTAAAGGTAGAAGTTAATATAAGAAAACTGATAACAGATTGTTCTAATTTAATTAGAAGAAATGATTGTTATATATTAAGTAATAAACTTGAGGGAATTCCCCAATAACTAACTATTTTTTATAAAAACATGAGATGAGAATAGTAAGACAAAAATTATATATATATATATCACAAATTACAGCCTACCTTCTATTCTAGTCAGTTTATTGAGCATGTATTTGATTATTTATTACTCAAGAAAATTCATGTTTGGTTCAGCGCAGTGATAAAATATCAGTCATTGGAAAGTAAGGTCTTCAGATAGATTTGGCTGTCATTTTTGGAATTCAAACTTCTTATAAATTCCAAGGAATAAAGTCATTCAATGCTTTATTTATTGAAACGTTATATCTATATTAAAAGGAAACTTTGTATAGGAAAAAGTGTGAATATAGTTTATAGGTATATTCTTCTGTGGCGTTTTTTGGTGATATTGTAATAGTTTTTGTTTTACTTTAATTTTTTTTTTGCTCTGAAGAAGACTACAGGACAGTTGAAATGTAAGATTGTATATGCATATAGGTACAATGAAAGGTTTTTGCTAAAAATTGTTCAAAGTAGTAGATAAATTGCATTTATATAACATGAAATGTACAAAATAATAATCAAAGAATATAAATTTTTAAACACAAAATAAATAGAGCACTGGTTTATTTAACTCCAATTAATATTTATTGAGACATTAGCCTAACTTATAAAATTAAAGAAATGTAAATAAGAAAGTTGCTAAAGTAAGATCATAAATTATTAAGTTATATAGATGTTTGTTTATCCTTAGCTAACTGAATATTTAATGTACTTATTATAAAATGTAATTATATATTTTTAAAATAATACAATAATATAATATACTCAATGAATCTAAATTAACACAGATTCAAATTTTAATCAACAAAATAATTTATTTATAAATCTATATATAAATATAATAATAATATATCGGTTAATGGATACATAAATTGACTTAATAGTATCTGTATTATTAAAATTCTTAACTTGTATAATTATGAATGATACAAAGGATGATACACTACTTAACCAAAGAGAAAATATTTATCTCTAATATTACATGACCACCTCCTCTCATGCTTGTGTATAACTGTTGTTAAAACAGGCAAAACTCACTATATATATTGCCACACACAGCAAGCTATAGTAATCAATGGATGCCAGAAGGCTTGTACATAAAATCCCGATCTAGTGCTTACTCATCAAATATCCCCAGACTAGTTTCTGGCTTATGGCCCTCGTCAGTGAGTTTTGCCTGTTTTAACAACAGTTATACCCAAGCATAAGAGAGGTGGTCATGTGATGTTTATTGGCTTAAAACCAATCCTACCTAATAGGATAGTGGTGGCTATGGTTATTAAAGAACCAAAGACACCAAAATGTATGGGTACTGAACTGGGTTCAGACCATATGACTATATAAACTAATAGGCTTGGATTGAAAACATTAAGGTGCTTTCAGTTTAAGACTCATAGTTTTGTATTTAAATGGAGATAAAAGGTGGTTGCTGGAGGGTTGCATTAGATCCTAAGATCTAGGTGCAGTGCTCTCAGATCCAAGGCTCCTCACTGATGAAGGTCACAAGCCAGAAACTAGTCTGGGAATATTGGATGAGTAGGCACTACATGGGTATTTTATGCATAAGCCTTTTGGCATCCATTGATTACTGTAGCTTGCTGTGTGTGGCAATATATATAGTGAGTTTTGCCTGTTTTATCTCTAATATTACTAATAAATAAATATTTTTAAAAAATTAAATGACTAAGTCTATTTAGGTTTATTTTCCAATCCTTTTACTACCCTAAAAGAAGAGTGATCAATTTAAATACAATAACTATTTTACAATTGTTTATTTTAAATGTAATGGCTTATATTATACTTTAATTACATCACTCTTCAAATCTAGATTAAATAACAAAAACATAAATTATATAAAATGAATGTTAAATTTTGATAAAAATACTTAAGATTTTATTTAAATTTATCTAATTTTCTCCTTGGTTAATTTATTTATATATTACATATAAGCACACATATTCTAAACTAAACAAGTATATGAACAAATAACTATATATGAATTATTTATGGACAAATTTTACAATGTACAAAATAATAATAATAATAATAATAATAATGATGATGATGATGATGATGATGATGATGATGATGATGATGATGATAATAATAATAATAATAATAATAGTTCAAAATCCTGCTCAATGCAAAAAAAAATCCATGATGCATAATATATTTAAGGTTTATATAAATTCCAAAGGTTACGTAATAATCCATTAAAATTGTTGAAGTAAGCATTTTTTAATAATATATCCATAGTAAATCCTGGCAATGTTGATATTTTCATCATTATATAAAAATAAGCATGATCTATTCTTTTAAATACATCAAATATTTTTAGTAATCCAAATCATTATCTATTTTGTTCAATATTTACTTCATTGTTTATGACACACAAAATATATTTTAGAACTACATTGCATAAAGCATTGCATACTTTCTTTCAATTTTATTATATAAATACTTCAAGACAATTTCATTTCAAATTGTTACAAACCTTTTGAAAGATTACATTTTCTGAAGCCAATGTTTATTCTATCTACTCTCTATTGTTAGGCTTCAAATTCGCTAGCAAATTATATATATATATATTCTAACCGTGCCCGCCGTCGACCTCGTACCTCTACTTACAAATAAATAAATTACTATATTTAACGTCACCGGGTTCTAGCTCTAATAATTAAATATTAAATTAAAAAATGTTTTACTAGCTCAAATTTCTTAAAATTAACTTAGGTTCTGTTTTAAAGTAAATTAACATAAAGATTTAATGTATTCATGAGACGAGAAGTGGAAATACGAGTTGGCAAGGTAGATCACATTGAGCCAATATCCCACAGGATACCACCTCAATGGCATAAGAACACTATCCCCCCTTTATACTATTATTTCAAATAATAACTACATAGTATTCTTATGACTTTCGCAACGTCTACTTACTAAGACTCATTTAATAACTATAATATTAATTCTGTTATCTTTAATAATAATAATCATCATCTAGCTCAATAAATTATAATCTCAGGTTCTTAATCTTTATTTATACTTCAACAAAATGCGGTAGCACATATGGTAAGGGATTTTATGCCATATCTACTACACTGCAATTAATAACAATAATGATTACAATCTTTCTTACTTAATCAAATTGGTATAAATTTCTTTTATTGCAAATTTATTACCATAATAAATCAATCAATATCAATATCATCTTTTGTCTTTAAACAATAAAGTAAACTAAGAAGTGGTAGTGTTTAGATAATCTGATAAATAAAGTAAGTGGCAATTAATAGCATATAATTTATCAAAATATTAGGATAGTGGATTTATGACCAATAACTTAATGCAATTTTATAATTACTTAATTATAAGAACATCAATAATAATTAAGATTAAACATATTTTTAGTTATCTTTTGTGCAAAATGTACTTCAGTGGTTGTGAAAACATTCTGTGAATTTGTACCATGATGTAGTGAAAACAATACCCCGACACAAGTTTTAATAAAACAAATTTAACAAAGTTTATTAACATCAAATAAATTTAAGTAAAAATAAAACAAATCTATTTACATCTTATTTACAACGGATATCCTTCTTTCCTTACACATGACAAATGTTAATTCTACAATTTTGTACTTCTTTATAGTTAATCCAATCATTATACATTTTAAAAATTATTTTAGTTATTTTCTTTAGGTTTATCACACTATTTATTTGAACTACTTATGGGTAACAACATTTTTTACCTTTTAAATATACTAAATTTACAATATTCTAAATTATTTTTGTGGATCAATATTTTATAACGTCACACTTTATAATCAATATGGTCTTAAAAAAAAGAAAATTTACATTTCTTGTTACTTTAAACAAATTACACAGCATATTATTAAATATTATGATTAACTTTAATGTTTGTTCTCCCATGCTCATATAAATTATAATGCGTTTTTGCATAAGCCATACTCCTGTATAATATTATAATGTGTTTAAATATCACCCTGTTACAATTTCAAATATATGATAATAATTATCGAGTGTTATAGTATTTTTAAATATGCAACACTTATCTCTTTAAAAATATAATTAATAATAAAAAGAGCGTGAAAATATATTTTAATATTTTGTATATTCTCATTTGATATACTTTTACAAAAAATTATAGTTTATTTCTAAATTAAAATGATTCTATAACTTCTTCCATTATTTAGGACATCTGTATCTTTCTTTCAATGGTTATAATTATTCTTAGTTAACTCTTAACTATTCTTATTCCAAGTAAAATCATAACATACATTCTAAAATATCTATTGTTTTCCCTTCAATAAAACTTATCATATACGATGTAGTAGCACGAAATACAGATTAAGATAGCGAAAGATGTATAGGATATTGGGAAGAAAGATGGATAACTTGTTTTCAATGTACTTCAAGAATGCATGGAACAGTGTGAACAGGTTCGACATTTATTGTCTATTAACCCTTAAGATAAGAAAGTGATGTGGCAGCTATTTATTCAGCTTTACCAAACATCAAGGCAACTCACACGAAATATAAAATAACACTGTCCAAGACAACATGTGTATCAGTCGTAGGGCTACGTTAACTACGCTGATTATCACCTATAAAACGAAATGTGGATCAGCCATAGGGCTATGTTAACTATGCTGATTCTCTCACAAAACTACTTATTTCCATTCCCTGTATCATCCTAGATTTTCATACATCATCTTGGTTTCCAAATCACCCCTGTACTCCCAAGTCACTACCCAAATTATCTCTCTAGATTTTCACTATATCAAACATCGATAAATACAAACAACTTTTAAAAAAACAACAAACAAGATTCGCGAATATGAAAATCATTTCTCTATTCCTTAAGAATAATTTATCTCGCTTTATAACACTGTATGTTCATTACCTACATTTTTGTTAAAACAATATTCAAACATCCCAATAGGAAAAATCAATAGAAAATGTAATATAATCATCGATTATATTAAATTATTATTTATCAACAAATAAAATGACTATCGTATGCATATTTTCAAAAATCTAATCACATCTCAAAATGTTTCAATGTGTTGTTTTAAATGCGTTTTACAATAATAATAATAATAAAAACTTTTGTACTACATTCATTCAATTTTCGGCTGATCTAAATAAATAAAACATACATTATATCATCAATAATTATAAATGTTACCAAAAAAACAATTGTTATCTTCAGATTAGGCTTTGCAGTAGGCTTCTTTTCCTTCCTTCGAGCATCGCAAATATACAATTTCACACATACAATTTTATTAAAAAACATTCAAAATCAAACATATTTCATATAATATTATATATACCAAAATTAATGTATTTTGTTTCCCTATCGTTTTCTGAAACCTAATGCTTATAATAATAATAAAAAATAATTCAAACCATAATTAAATATTTTTCTGACGGTAAATCTTGTTTAGTCCCATAATATTACTCTTCTTCTTTTATCTGAATGTTCTCCATTATGACTCTCAAAGTTTTAAAATAACTTGGTTCATTTAATAAATTTGTTTAGACGATCTTTAATTTTAGCTTTTAGCATCAGATTATTAAAATATATTTTAGTTAGTTATCCCTCGAAGTTTTTTTTTTAATGTTCTGGCAAATATTCCCTCGGCGCGTCGATGCATCTTTCTCCTTTTTAATTAGACTACGAATATTTAATACTTTAGGTACCAATTGCGTTTTATGGATCCAATATTTTTTATATTCCTCTTCCGTATTTTTCTTTATACAAATATTTCTCTTTAGCAAGCTTTATTTCATTCATTCTTAATTTTATGTACATTATTTTTTGATCTTTAACTATTTTTTTTTTTTTTTTTTAGAGTATACTTCTTTTTCGGGTCATCTTAAAGAAAGCAATTCCAATAATTTTAATTTTAAAATTATATTTGTCCATTTATTCTTAGATGAATCATAATGATTTTTATATTTTATTCTCTTTCTGAACTTTGCGCACAATGTCTTTTCATCTATATTACACGCGTAAAAGCAGTTTCCTTTGGATACACTATATAAGCGGTATCAATGAACAATATAAACAATTTTGAAATGTTATAAACTTTAAAACTGGTTTTAAAGAATCTATCCATATTTTTTACTGAAAATTCCGACTGTACTTCTATAGAATTCACTGGCAGGTTCGATTAAGTTAGTGATACATAATTTATGAAAACTTTAAAAATATTTATTTTAAGACTCTCTCTATGATTTTAAAAATTGTCAGTTAATTTGTTCTAATGATATTATTAGAATTATATTGAAAAAATTGAATAAATTGGAGAAAAGAAATTATTAGAGAGCTCAAAATTTTTACCTCTTCACTCGAGTCTGTCAATTCTTGTTCTCCTCGATTATACAATTAATTGGCGCGATTTTGGGAGTCTGCCAAGCTCTATTACTATTGGTCAATCCTACTTGGATTTATAAATAATTTTCTAAAGTTTTAAACTGATAATGTAACACTTAAACACTATCTAATTATTATTTAAAACTAATTATTATATTTAAATCAATTTAAACACTTTTAAAATAATTTTCAAAACAATATTTAATAAAATTATTCACTACTTATTTTTATTATGATGTTTAATAAATTCTATCCATTTCTACTATAATATTATTTAAATACTTTAAAATATTGGTATTAATTGAAACAAGTGCTTGTATAAAAATATTCCAGACAATTACGTAATCGTTTCCGGTGTTTTGTCTATTTTTGTCTGTCTTAATAAATTTACTGCACTTATATTATATAAAATTTTTATATAAAATTTTGAAGAAATAATTTAGAAAAAATATAGAAATAAATACAATTCTCAACATCATAATATTTACTATTCAAATACATTACACTAATTTTTATTATTTAATATAGTTTATAAATTTAAATACTATATAATATTAATTTATTCTAAGTTTTAAAGTTATTAAAATTGACTTATTAAATACATTTTTATTACTGATAGCTGTGTTATTTTAATATGGCCAGCTTTTACAACCATATGAGCAATTCTTTACTCTTTATTTAACTAATTTTTTAAATGATTTTACGTATCAGGTATTTGCTTTAGCTTTAAATTGCACTTTACAGACTCTATAAATTTAATATATTCAATACATCAATAAATATATTCTCAAATTTAAAATTTTTTTAGTAATTGACCATTATAACTATTTCTTGACCTATAGAAAAGGGTACAATATATATAATACTTTAAAATTTGCTTACTAGAAATACAAAAATAATGCAAGATTTCAATCTCAAAACATGGACATTTTATATTATTTTTCCAATGATAAAATATTAATGTCACCAAACTGGATACTGTAACTATCAACATACTCAATTTCACAACACTTTTATTATAAAAAGTCACCATTTCATTGGTGAGAATTCCCAAATACATCAGTGTCCCAAAACAAAATGTTTCATTTTAAACTTTTAAAATAAATATTTTAAAATAAAATATTGACATAATGAACTTACAATTTTAAAAATCATAGCTTAAATAAAAATAAATGAATACTTTTATGCACTTATTTATTTAACATAACATATATATTTTAATTATCTATTGAAAATAATTATTAAAAAATAATAATGTACAGTCTAAAACTATTTAAATAGAGGGATTTGAACTTAGGATTTTCAGTGGATGATAAATATAGACTGAAAATCCTAAGCTCAAATCTCTTTATTTACTATAGTAAAACTCAGTACACTGAATGAATAGGCTAACTAAAATTATTTAACTGAGCTAACAAGAACACACATACAACCACACACACACATGATACATTAATTTACTATTTGTTTATCTATGTTTGTGTACTGATGTCTAAATGCATGCAATAACATAAGATATGAATAAATAAAGTATGAATAAAATGAATCTTTTGACATGTATTTTAATTTATACAATCTTTGTACATCAAAATATTAACTTATTTATAATAGAAGATCTATTATATTGCTTATTTTAAAAAATATATTGAAATTATAAAAAAAAATCATGAATATCATCATTTTATATTCCACTATATTTTTAACATCTTTGTATAAACAATATATATCACTTGATTGTTTCAAAACAATTGACAACAGATTAATTAATGAACAAAAATTTTTTAGGAATACAATAATTCCAACTTTTGAATCTAACCAAAATAGGTACAATATATATTACAGGGCTCAACCCCCTATTCCTTTGACACTATCGAAATTCTGTCACTCTTTCTTCCCAATATCTAAAATAGAACAAAATGTTGATTAGAATTTTATTCTCTTTTCTAACATATATTTAGCATGCACATACTATATCTTATTCTTTTATTAAGTGGAACAGGCCAAATTTATTGTTAAATAATTATTAATAATTTTTTACTACAAATATTATGTTTCTGCTTAAAAGTTTTATTTTACCCATGCTTAATTCTAAAATCTTATATATCAGAATCTTATAAAAGAGTTTCCATAAATGTTCATAATAAAGTATTGTTGGTCTGAGGAGAAATTTGAGTTCTATTTATCCTACATTAAATAATTCACTAGGTAGTTCATAAAGCACAACTGTTTTTCTTTAACATATATTTAATTGTGTCAGAGCAAATTTATTGTTAAATAAATAATTATTAATATTTTTTGAAAATAAAATATTTTTTTTTTACCACAGATGCTCTTTTCTGTCAAGTTTTTAACATCAGTTTGTTCTTTTTTTAGATGAATGGTTATTTTAGTTGCTTAGTAACAATTTAAATCTTGGGATTTTTAGCAAATTACATAATTTGGTATTACTTTTATTCACTTATCATTATATATATATATAGTAACAAAAAGAAAGATGCAATTATCAACAGATCAAGCCAAATAATAGTAAATAATGAAGTTATTTATAACTGCAAGCAAATACTATTTATAAAATCTGATGTTAATCATCAATATCAAGAAAATACAAATGATTGCTTCATGCTATATAAAACTAAGTATATATTAGATGCTATATATAATGCAGTGAACATTAAGATGATCAGCTAAACTGTGATCTATATGTACCAGCGATAAATAAAATAATAAGCACTCATCATATTAATAGAATGTAAGTATTTTAAAAATGATTCTTATCAATGTTAGAGTTGGTTTATAATATACCTACCTAATCCTGGTTGCCAAATATGCAGTACTACAAAGAATTATATAGAATTCACTTACATCAATTACATTATATGCACACACATGTATCTAGTCAAATAAAAATAACATAAATGCTTTTAATTAATTTGCCCTGCCTGTGTTCTATTGAGATATCCAATTTTTTGAATTTTTAATAATTAAAGAAAAATTGGTCTTATTTAGAATCAAACTCACAAACACACCCTAAGAAAATTGTAAAAAATTAAAACAATTAAAACAATTAAAATTTTAAAAAGTAGAAAAATAACAAAGTAATAATCATTTCATGAAAGCATTTGAGGTTCAAATAACTAATAAAATTCAAAAAAGCCTCAAATGCTTTTATGAAATAGATTATTACTTTGTTATTTTTCTGCCTCAAATGCTTTTATGAAATGGATTATTATTTTGTTATTTTTCTACTTTTTAGTGGGTTATTTACATAAAAGCATTACTTTTAAAAAATCTTTTTAATATTCTTTTATTTTTATATATAAATAGTAAATTAACCTAGATATATGTATATGAACACACAGATGCATTTATCATATATATTTGTTTCAAATTTATAACATTAAATTACTTCAGCAATATAATTCTTTCTATGTTTGTATATAAAAAATACAAATGTTTATTATTTAAACATTTGGATTTTTACTTTTCATCAACATAACATAGGCAGTAAAAATGACCATTCTGTTAATCTAATTAAGTGTATACACAAATAAAATTTTGTGGAACAAACTTTAAAAAAAAATTGTACTTATTTCCATTTTTCATTTTTTGGGGGATTTTTATAGACTTCTTTAGTTTTGGATTCCATAACACAGATTTAAATTTTTTAAATTTTTTTATTAGTATCTTCTATTTAATTTAATTAAAGTTATTTACCTTTTCTTGTAACACAAGTTAGTATAAGACATTCTTTTTTCTTTTGGGCAATAATTAATTATTTTTCCATCTTTTCTAACACTTGACTTAATCCTTAAATCATATGCACATTATATATGTAAATTGATCATCTTTTTACCTGCAATCATTAATTTTTTGTCAAGTACTTTTATATTTACATACAATAGCCTTTATGTATAGATATTATGCATATTTAGTGAACATTTCCATCAAGAGCAAAGTTCTTTTATCTGTGCTTTAAATTATGCACATTAGTTTCATACATAGGTATACTTGGTTAATATATATAAATGATGAATTTCAACTCATATTTATTATTTATATAATTTAAATTTTCTATACAGTGTGTGGTAATTGCTCATGCAGTGGACATTGAGTCATCATGGCCCAGATTCCCTGTGCTACTTCTAACTCCACCAGATGGAATCTGCAAGACAATTGATTTTACTTTACACTATAGATCTTTTAGATAAAATGAGTCAGTACTTATATCATATACTAAGTTAGGTAAGATGATAAGCTGAAAAATTAAAGTAAATATATTCCCTTATAACTAAAGTCAAAATATCTATAATATAATGGTTATATTAAACAACATAGATTCAAAATTAATTTTGTAATTAAATTTTGTTCTTAATCCCCTTTTAAGTGCCATGATATATGGAAATTAACTATATATCTATTAAACAATGCCTTTGTAAACATAAAAATAGTATTTTTTTATTATACACAAATTCATATTATTGTTGAATCAAAAATTAAATAACACATTTGAATCAGAAAAACCTTTTAACTTCATTTTAAATAATTTATTTTAAAATACTAAAAAGTATTATCATCTACTTTTTAAGTCATTCTAGACTTTTTTAAATATATATTTAAGTAATATTTGTCAGTATTCATTTCTGTTTTCTTTATAAACTCTAAATATGTATGTAAAGAGTCCTAATATCATGTTACACATTCACTGTGTTGTGGATCCATTTTGGTTTATGAGAAAAACTTTCTTAGCCTTAGGAATTGTAAGTTAGTAGCAATTGATAATTTCTTGGTAACATCAAAGGTTAACATTTATCTCTATTTCATGGATACTATTTCCTCATTTCTATTTATTATTACACTAACAATCCATAGAAACATTTGATTCAACATATACAACTCTCTGGAGAAGTTAAAAATATTATTTGAATAATGTCAAGAAAGATGCTATTCTTTCACATTCTCACACCTACAAAAAATAGCTTTCTGAGCTTAAATCTATATAAGAACTTGTATTTGAAGTAAAAGATGACCCCATTTCCTTTAATAAAAGACCCCCAATAAAAGAACTATTATGGGTTTATGAGAAAAACTTGCTTAGTCACAGGAATTGTCAATTTATAGTAATTGATAATTTCTTGCTAACATCAAAAGATTAAATTTATTTCTATTTCATGGATATTATCTCTTGATTTCTATTCTTTATTTATATTAAAATTAGTCAACAGACAATTCCAATATTAATAACAATCAGCAATACATATTGATATTGTTGAATATTATTGATATTAGGATTGTCTATATGTTGATTGATTTTAATGATTACTTATAAACATATTTAGCCTTGAACATTATTACATTTATATATGTATATTGCATCCTAACTGGATAATCATTCCTACTATGGTATGATGGATGTAAATAACAACAATTAACTTCTAGTTCAACTAAACTAATTTTCTTTTATATAAAATTATTACAATACAAATATTACTCATTTCATGTCTAATATATTTTATCAAGATTAACAAATTATTTAATCATAGAATATTAATAATCACGAAAGTTGCTATTTAATTATCCAATAAGGTACCCCTTTTTTAACATTAAGCATATACCAAAAAGTATACCTTCAATGCAATAGGAATATCACCACACACTACTCCCCTAAAATATTAATGATGCTCCCATGACTCGCAATTAGAATAAATTATATTTAACATTAAAATTTCCTAACTTAAATTTAATTATAACACAATATCATATTCATTTATTTATTAAAATGGCTGTATTCCATTATTTTATTAATATTCCTAAACTTAATCAACATTTCAGGTAATTATTATTGCTTCTTAAAATAAGTAAATTAATTTACATAAGGAAATGTAAAGAGGGATTTTACTTACATCTCTACACTAAAAAATAATTAAGAAACAAATATACTAATCAGTCGTTTCAAAATAATTAACTAAATTCTCTTATAAATTAATTAAACACTAAATTAAAATTATTAACTAATACTTATCACTATTAACTATCATAACCAAATTTAAAATGATTTCTCATCACCATATATTATAATCCAATCATTTTATTCTTATATGGCATACTAGTTATAGGTCTTCATTATGGTCATTGATTAAGATGAAGAAAAACTTGAATTAATTAATATGTTAAGTACAACATCAAATATCTTTAACAATCATAATATTTTTCTTATTTATTATCTTATTTAGATTATGTGCAATAATACCAAATATCTTTAATTATTATATGAAAACAGGCAAAACTCTCCATACAGAAGTGCCACTTAGTGTAAGCCATAGTGATCAATGGATGCAGTGCTCTCAGATCCAAGGCTCCCCACTAACAAAGGCCACAAGCTAGAAACTAGTCTGGGGATATTGGATGAGTAGGCACTAGATAGGAATTTTATGCACAAGCCTTCTGGCATCCATTGATTACTCTGGCTAGCACTGAATGGCACTACTGTATGGAGAGTTTTGCCTGTTTTAATAACAGTTATGAATGAGCATAAGAAGTAGTGATCATGTGATATTTGGTAGTTTAATTATTATATATGCGGTTAGGAAGATGAATAATGACTTTAAAAACAATAAAAAGACTTTCAACACTTTGTTAATTTTAAAAATAACATTAACATTTTATTATAGCAATAATACAAAATTTAAGAAAAATTTATACAGATTATATTTACTTAAAAAAATATTTAACATATTATACAAAACTTAAAAACTAATATTAACAAAAACAAAATATCATTAAGCATCACATGATCACATTTCCTATACTAGCACATTAATTGTTGATAAACAGAGCAAAACTCTCCATACAGTATTGCCACCTGTGCTAAACAGAGTAATCAATGGATGCCAGAAGGCTTGTGCATAAAATCCCTATCTAATGCCTACTCATCCAATATCCCCAGACTAGTTTCTGGCTTGTGGCCTTCGTCTGGGGATATTGGATGAGTAGGCATTAGATAGGAATTTTATGCACAAGCCTTCTGGCATCCATTGATTACTCTGTTTAGCACAGGTGGCAATACTGTATGGAGAGTTTTGCTCTGTTTAAAAACAAAATACTTAAAATGAATCATTTACATTTCACTTTGAAAATAATTACAACTAGAATATAATATTTTCCATACTTTACTCCATGAATATTAAGATACTCTTTAATATTTCCACAATAAAATATATCAATAAAATATACAACTTATATTTTATCCCTTTCTAAATATTTCACAAATATATTCGTTATATTATCATTACTTATCTTGAATCTCCCTATAACATTATGATTTAATTATAAGTCTACAATTTATTATACTCCTAAGTTTATTATTATTTATAAAATAATATTTAAATATTTATTAAGATATGGCACGTTAATATATTGCTTACAATAATATGAATAATTGTCACGGTTTTTTTTGCTTTATCATACCTTTTCTTCATCAAACATCCATTCTGTATTTTGATCTCTAATATTCAATTAAAAACATTCATAAAATCTTTATTTTTACATTTTTTTAGCATCCTATTTGTTCCATGTTTAATCCTTCTTAATGGATTTAGCTTATCATCATTTAAAAGTTTAGCGATTAGCATTGCTTAAACCTACAATTCCTTAATATGATTTATATATCAGTGCAATTTTTGTGATTAACAGTATGGGATGGATACCTTATAAAACTATAAGAAACAATGATATAATGGATTATGTAACTATCCATATATCACAAATATTCTAACTTAATTTACACTTATCATACTTAACACTAAATAACACATCCCTACCACTACAGGATTTCACAATAAAACAATTTTCCTGCAGCACTACTTCATATAAAATACCATTGCATAAAAATATTATTCATCAATTCTTAAAATAATATCCAAAATTATTCTTAACATTTTCCTACTTTGAACATACTAAGAATATTTAAAAAAACAAAAAAAACAACAAATAGTTTATGATATAATTTATCATAAATATAATGTCCATTACCTTTAATTTATAGAGATCAATTATACATACACTTATATACTCACATTAAGATTACAATAAATATATTCACTCCTATATCGTATATCTTTATCTGCCTAATGTGCATAAAAGTTTTTACAATATATTCAATAATAAATGTCATTTATGCTTTCACATACCTCCCAACTCCAACAAACTAATCAATAACACTAAAGATAGCCTACCACCCTTGCTAACACGTCAGGTGGTCTATAATATTGCCTGCCCTGAAAAATATTGTAAATCATCATATTATGGTGAGACCAAGGCCTCTCTGTCCACTAGGCTATCCCAAAACACATATGCCTATAATAAAGCACTGGTGGACACTTCTTATAGTTCAGTTTTTGTACAGCACCACACATCAGCCAGTCATGATTGCCAACCTAGAGATCCAGTGGTGGTTTGCAGAGAGTACCATGATCTCAAAAGGAAGATAAAAGAGGCTTAATTTATCGCTAGAGATAGTGACACCATAAATAGAAAAGACTCTTGCTACAAAATATCCAGGAAATGGAATATGTAACTATCACATTTGCATAAATTTCCATTGCTCCTAATCAATTTCTTGTCTATTTACAAAATGGCTATGAATATGAGGGCTTTATATTAAAATAATATATATATATATATATATTTCTTTATTTGTCTTCATATTAAAATAATATATATATATATATATATTTCTTTATTTGTCTTCAGCTTTGTGTGTTTGTGAGTATTAGCACATTTTATATTTTGCATTTTAGAACAATTAGCCACAAAGTTTAAACTGTTTGCTCATTCCATATATCTTTATGTAAATACACACATAATAGATTACTAGAATAAAATGGAGGATAGAGACATTTAAAAGAAGAGAATAAGATCTGATGAAGACTGCAAAATACAGTCGAAACTGTAATTAATAATAAAAGTTTTTTTGCTGAAAAGTGAAAAGTGTAGGAATTTTGAAATTCAATATTATAATAAATGTTACACATATTTATTTTATCTGATTCTTGGCCTAAATAATTCAATACCAATATCTTATACTAAAGAATAAAATAAAATTACTTTAATCATAATATTTTATGATTATTATCAATGACACTCTTGTAGATATAATTTTTTCTTTTTTTTTTTATGTTATAGAATCATAATCAAAAACAAACAAAAAAAAATTGATTTTTCTTTTTCATGTATATAAAAAATTTTAAAATACTGATATCTAAACATAACAACATATAAACAAATAAATATGAGTACTTAATACTATCTTTAAAACTATTGTTCATATACAAAAGTAATAACAAAAGTTTTCTTCAACTCTTTGAACTCAATAAAATCATATTTTCTAGGGGAGTGTCTTGTCGATATGATAACTACAACCAATTGCTACTTAAAATGAAAGAGATTTTCTTCCTCCCTTTCTCTCTCCTTCGTGCTCTTCTCCATTCTTTAGCATAATTGAAAAACATGAAAAAAAATCTAAATAAAAGTTATTTATTAATAACGAGTGGAAATTTTTGTATAAAAGTTCATGCTTCCTTATATTATTGATAAATTCCTGCACATTTTTATTAAATATGTAGTTTAATGCTTAATAAAGACATTTATGATATTTTTTAAAAAGTGTCCTTTCTTTCAACATACTTTAAAATATTCATTAGTAGAATTATAAAGTTCTAGAGTTCTCCAAATAATTTATATTTAATAGGTTAATAATTCCAATATCTAGATGATATTAAAGTTAGTAGATAAACTTTTAATAAAAATTAGTCAGCCCTATATCTTTCTTCTTTTAGGCCATCATCATCCTAATAGGATCATTAATAAATTTATATCTGTAAACATCAATAATTTTACTAAATAAAAGTAATTATTTTTATCATTATGGCTGATCAAAATTAGTATAAAATGTTCTCTATCACTCTGCATATGAAAATTAATAAAAATAAATTTCTTATGTCACCTTTACATCTTCTACATGAAAAATAGTTTGTTAACTCTTAGCCTGCCTCTTACGAGATGTTTCATTGACGATTGGCGTCACTCTAATTCTGTTATTTTTAATGCTAGGATAGCTGTTTTACAGTCATTCGTTAGGTTTTTAAAAGTTCTGTAAGATGCTGCCATCTCCTGAATTATTTTACAAGTAAAAAAATCAATAAAACTGGTGGTCTCAGCCATCAAAGACATTCTGATTGGCTGGCAAAGACAAAGAAACTGCCTAATCAAAGAAGAACGCTAAGATTTTCAATTCGAAAATGATAAATCAGTGTTTTAGATCATTATAAAGTATTTTTTGAGAAATTATGAATTATTTAAGTAAAATAATGCTAAAAACTAAATTATTTAAAAAAAATATTTAAGATTTTAGTAAAAATATTTAAGATTTACTTTTTTGTAACGTAAAACTGAAAAAAAAACATTTACGTCAGCAACTCTTTTTAATTCATTACTAAGTTTAGCTTTTAATTTTGCCGCTATGAAATATTTCTACAATAACCAAATAGAAATTTATTTTTGAAAGAACTTTCGTTCACTTTCATAACCTGACAAATTATTAATATACTTTTTACAAACGAATCTAAAGTGAATATGATATTAAAAGGTGAATATATTTTGACAATTGACTTTGTCTTGGCCAATTAAAAGTCTTGATTTTTAACTCACTCGGGTTAATAATATAATTAGCGGTTAAAAGGTTAATCTGCAATGTTTCTTTTGAAAATACATTTTTATCTCCTTGAATGAAATTTTTATTTCCTTCCATTTATCATAAGTTTATAGTTAGCTCCTGTAGTATGCCAATGGGGATAGTTTTGTTTCTTATTCCATAATGAACTTGATAAATAAACTTCTCAACATATAACTCATGTATTTTACAATTTATTATTATTACTTTTAAGATTAACATAATAAGATTTCAATAAATTTAGACTTAAATTTTTAAAACTAAATGAATACAGTTTTATTCCTCTGAATTTTTTCTTCTCCCTCTATCATCTGTTCATCCTATACATTTCGTAAAAATTTCCCAGTGTCTGATTGGTTAATTAATTCCAGATGTCTGGCACAAAATTGAATATTAATTAATTTTTACACTTTTAAATAATTAATATTATCAAACCAATATTTTCTTCATTTTAATAATACAAAATTTAAATCTATCTTTTAATAATAAAACTCTTTGTTTAAACTTAAATTTTGAGATATAAAGTTTATAATTTACATTATTATAAAAACTATTAATTTTAGAAACTTTTTAATGAAATTGATATAATTAAAATATGACATTTATTACTTACAATCAATAACTTTAAATATATATATATATATATATATATATATATATATATATAAAATACACAAACCATTATACAATTACAAATATCCAGTAACGCCCTCTGTTTAAAGATCTATATCTCAATAATAGCAAACCTCAAAATGATACCACTTTAAGGTTGTATGCTAAACGATGTTAAATATTGAAATACAGACCTACTCAAACACAGAGCATGAAATTTTAAATAAGCAAATGATCTTAAATTTTTGCTAATAAACTAACAAGTTTACAAAGTTATTAAAGACAAACTAAACATTAGATTTTAATCTTTAAATTCCTCCCAAACTATAAATGAAAAGAAAGTTACTGTTAACACTAACTGAAATAATTATAGAAAATACACAAACCATTATACAATTACAAATATCCAGTAACGCCCTCTGTTTAAAGATCTATATCTCAATAATAGCAAACCTCAAAATGATACCACTTTAAGGTTGTATGCTAAACGATGTTAAATATTGAAATACAGACCTACTCAAACACAGAGCATGAAATTTTAAATAAGCAAATGATCTTAAATTTTTGCTAATAAACTAACAAGTTTACAAAGTTATTAAAGACAAACTAAACATTAGATTTTAATCTTTAAATTCCTCCCAAACTATAAATGAAAAGAAAGTTACTGTTAACACTAACTGAAATAATTATAGAAAATACACAAACCATTATACAATTACAAATATCCAGTAACGCCCTCTGTTTAAAGATCTATATCTCAATAATAGCAAACCTCAAAATGATACCACTTTAAGGTTGTATGCTAAACGATGTTAAATATTGAAATACAGACCTACTCAAACACAGAGCATGAAATTTTAAATAAGCAAATGATCTTAAATTTTTGCTAATAAACTAACAAGTTTACAAAGTTATTAAAGACAAACTAAACATTAGATTTTAATCTTTAAATTCCTCCCAAACTATAAATGAAAAGAAAGTTACTGTTAACACTAACTGAAATAATTATAGAAAATACACAAACCATTATACAATTACAAATATCCAGTAACGCCCTCTGTTTAAAGATCTATATCTCAATAATAGCAAACCTCAAAATGATACCACTTTAAGGTTGTATGCTAAACGATGTTAAATATTGAAATACAGACCTACTCAAACACAGAGCATGAAATTTTAAATAAGCAAATGATCTTAAATTTTTGCTAATAAACTAACAAGTTTACAAAGTTATTAAAGACAAACTAAACATTAGATTTTAATCTTTAAATTCCTCCCAAACTATTATTGAGATATAGATCTTTAAACAGAGGGCGTTACTGGATATTTGTAATTGTATAATGGTTTGTGTATTTTCTATAATTATTTCAGTTAGTGTTAACAGTAACTTTCTTTTCATTTATAGTTTGGGAGGAATTTAAAGATTAAAATCTAATGTTTAGTTTGTCTTTAATAACTTTGTAAACTTGTTAGTTTATTAGCAAAAATTTAAGATCATTTGCTTATTTAAAATTTCATGCTCTGTGTTTGAGTAGGTCTGTATTTCAATATTTAACATCGTTTAGCATACAACCTTAAAGTGGTATCATTTTGAGGTTTGCTATTATTGAGATATAGATCTTTAAACAGAGGGCGTTTACTGGATATTTGTAATTGTATGATGGTTTGTGTATTTTCTATAATTATTTCAGTTAGTGTTAACAGTAACTTTCTTTTCATTTATAGTTTGGGAGGAATTTAAAGATTAAAATCTAATGTTTAGTTTGTCTTTAATAACTTTGTAAACTTGTTAGTTTATTAGCAAAAATTTAAGATCATTTGCTTATTTAAAATTTCATGCTCTGTGTTTGAGTAGGTCTGTATTTCAATATTTAACATCGTTTAGCATACAACCTTAAAGTGGTATCATTTTGAGGTTTGCTATTATTGAGATATAGATCTTTAAACAGAGGGCGTTACTGGATATTTGTAATTGTATGATGGTTTGTGTATTTTCTATAATTATTTCAGTTAGTGTTAACAGTAACTTTCTTTTCATTTATAGTTTGGGAGGAATTTAAAGATTAAAATCTAATGTTTAGTTTGTCTTTAATAACTTTGTAAACTTGTTAGTTTATTAGCAAAAATTTAAGATCATTTGCTTATTTAAAATTTCATGCTCTGTGTTTGAGTAGGTCTGTATTTCAATATTTAACATCGTTTAGCATACAACCTTAAAGTGGTATCATTTTGAGGTTTGCTATTATTGAGATATAGATCTTTAAACAGAGGGCGTTACTGGATATTTGTAATTGTATAATGGTTTGTGTATTTTCTATAATTATTTCAGTTAGTGTTAACAGTAACTTTCTTTTCATTTATAGTTTGGGAGGAATTTAAAGATTAAAATCTAATGTTTAGTTTGTCTTTAATAACTTTGTAAACTTGTTAGTTTATTAGCAAAAATTTAAGATCATTTGCTTATTTAAAATTTCATGCTCTGTGTTTGAGTAGGTCTGTATTTCAATATTTAACATCGTTTAGCATACAACCTTAAAGTGGTATCATTTTGAGGTTTGCTATTATTGAGATATAGATCTTTAAACAGAGGGCGTTACTGGATATTTGTAATTGTATGATGGTTTGTGTATTTTCTATAATTATTTCAGTTAGTGTTAACAGTAACTTTCTTTTCATTTATAGTTTGGGAGGAATTTAAAGATTAAAATCTAATGTTTAGTTTGTCTTTAATAACTTTGTAAACTTGTTAGTTTATTAGCAAAAATTTAAGATCATTTGCTTATTTAAAATTTCATGCTCTGTGTTTGAGTAGGTCTGTATTTCAATATTTAACATCGTTTAGCATACAACCTTAAAGTGGTATCATTTTAAGGTTTGCTATTATTGAGATATAGATCTTTAAACAGAGGGCGTTACTGGATATTTGTAATTGTATAATGGTTTGTGTATTTTCTATAATTATTTCAGTTAGTGTTAACAGTAACTTTCTTTTCATATATATATATATATACCAGAAATAAATTTAATTTATTATTACCTGAATGTGTGTGGGCATACCTATACCTATTAACACAAACCTCACTTATTATTTATTTCATCATTAATTAAATGATTCTAAAACAATAAATATATAGCAATTTTTAATTTGACCATCAATAAATATAAAATTATTAAGTTTTAATTATTATAACTACTAATTTAAAATACTTTATATGATTATAACTATTATTTACTTTTATTTTAAAATAAATAACACACTTTATATTTCAAATTTATAACTTAAATATATTCTTTTAAAAAAATTAACTTAAGTTTATTATTAGAGAAACAATGTATTTTAACTTCTCTTACAGATTTCATAACAGACTTTCACTAATCATTATATAAAATTAATTTTTTTTTATTAAAATTGACCATTATTTACAACCATATAATGATGTAACAAGATAGAAAGGGTACAATATATATAATATCTTTTGTGGTATACAAAAATAATGGTGATATTATATTTATAAATAACTATAATGAATTATGGAAGTGCTTTCAGTTAAATTCTTAATCTTCTTCAATTGAAAAACCATTCAAATTAAAATATACAGTAAGTAAATGTCATCTTATCATTGCTAATATTACAATTCATGAATTTTGGGATATATCATTATGACATTTACTTCTACTATATTTTAAAAGAAATGTTTTTAGTTAAAGATTAAGAGATTAACTGAAAATATTTCTGTAGTTTGTTATAGTTATTTATATGTAATATTATATAGGCTTGGAAAAGAAGAAAATTCGTAACAATTAAATTATAATAAATATAATATTGGCATTATTTTTTTTATATATAGCACAATATTACATAAATGCTTTAGCATTACCAGAAAATAATGATTTAAATGCTTTCAAATTTTATATTTCCTGATTAAATGATTTATCAATTGTACTAGAGTTTAAATTACTCCTTACAGAAAGATATATAGCCTCAGAAGTTCTAGATATAATATGTAAGTGCTTATACTTTTATTATGTAGTGAGAAAAACTATTGTAATTTTGATTTTACCATGCTTAAAAAAATAACATAACATTAAATTATATTCAAGTAAGGTATTGAAACAGTAATTATTTCTGCTACTATTTAAAAATATTCAGTATAAAATAAGTATGAAGAGTAATTCATTTCTAAATACATCTGTGTAAACAGTCCTAAATTACTGTGCCAAAAAATATTGTTGTCAATGATAAGCTGACCAAAATGTAAATCATTTCAGATTATTTTCTTCAAGACAGCATCAAATTTCTTGCAATAATATCTCTTTGCTATTGTTGTTTTTCTCTTTTTTATTATTTTTTACAAGTCACTGTCTTATTAACTGTTTTTCCTAAAAGAAGATTCAATCCAGTCAAGTGTTGTTAGCCGAGAGGTCCGCGCAGCTGCCTTGTAAGCAAGCAATTGGTTGCAGACGGTTGTTGTGGGTTCACCTCCCAACCGATGTTATGACATATGAAAAGAAGAAGACTCAATCCAATTTCTTTTCTTCTTTATTTTTTCAAATAAAACCATTCCTATTTTCATTAAGATATTTATCTCATTAGCTGGTCATTAAAATTGTATGTATATGTAAATACAGAAACATAGTTAGCTCTTAAATAATATCAATATCATTAAAAATCAATAATCTCAATCTGTTGTCATGGCAACCTCCTTTAATCACTAAAGATGGAAATCCACCTCTATCAATAGTCTAAAATGTTTACATAGGATTAAAAATTGCAACTTGACTATAGAGAGTGAAATTATTAATATAAAGAAGTTTAAATAAACCTCATTAAACAAATAAATATAACTTATCCTGAAAACAGACCAACAAACAGTACAAGTTATTACTTTCAAATTGCATTCCAACCATATATTAATTAGATAATAAAGCTAATAATGCTTAAAGGTAGATAGATATTCAATGTAAATACATGAAAAACCAATCAACACTTAGAGAATACGAATAGCACTAGCATTCAATAATCTCAATCCATATATATTGATGAAATTAGCTCAAAATAGTAATCTAATAAGAGAGAGAATAATACAAAAATTAAAGAAGACAAAATAGGTAGTGAGATATTCTATTAGTTTTCTTTTAAGATAATTACTTTATAAGATTGTGTTATAGATATAGTTGTTATAATAATAAACTACAACTTTTATCTTCATCATGGATAGGAAACCTAAGCATGAGAAGGGTGGAAGTATGAGTATTAAATAAATGTAAACATGCAAATGCTCAAATTGATATTTTTATTATTTTATTATAAAAAAATAACAGCAATATTCATGATCAATCTTAGTAATTTAAAAATAAATAAATAAATCATTCAGATTATCTTTTTTAAAAGAAATGAATAAAATTTATTCTTTTTACTTTATTTAGAATAATCAGTTTTCTTGAATAGATCACTATGTAAGAAACACAAGAAGGGATAGAATAATTTAGACTTTACAGTGAGAAACTTTATAACTAAAGTTTGTCTTTGGGACTAATAAAAAAGCAATTTTTTTAATTGGAAATTTATGAAAAAAGAGGATTTTTAAAAACCAAGGAGAAAGGGGAAATTTTCTTTCCTCTCATTGGAAAGATTTTCAAACAATGATAAGAATAACTAACTTGAAATTTAACTCTTTCTAACTTCTTGATTTATTTACTAATTATTTTATTGTAAAGAAATACAACAATATTTGGAGATATAAATTAAAGCAGTAACTATTTCAATCAGAAAAACAATGCCATTTGAAATACTATGCTCTGATTTCAAAGAGTTTAAAGAAATAAGACTTTGGACTTTAAAAAAATTGAATGAAGAAAATAGTGCCCTTTATAAATAAAAATAATAATACAAACAGTAGCAATATTATATTATTATTATTACTTTATTTATTATAAAATATTACAATTATAAAAATTAAATTTAATATAATTCTGGGAATAGAATTCTACATTTATTTAATTACTATTAATTTTAAAAAATAAAATAGATAAATAAATAAAATTTAATTCCAAGAATAAAATTTAAAAATATATTAAAAGGTACTTTAATTGATTAAGAATAATCAATTTAAAACAAAATTGAAACAGACAACTCACTATAAATAAAATAATTATTTAATATATCAATCTGGCTTTCATTCCTTAATGAAATCTTTTCAAAATATTTTGTTTTACAAAATCACATGACCAGTTATCCTACAGCAACTCCCCCAATGGACATTATTTACATTACATTACAATAAATATAATTATTAAAATACAATTAATAAAATACATATATTTACACAAAAATGATTAAACTTATTACAGTCCCTTTCCCCCCATAATATATATATTTACAAATAATCTAAAAAAAACAATAATAATAATCCCTTTCATTTATTTTTAAAATTATAACTCTAAAGATTCCAATAATCTAACAATACTCATTTCCCTCCTAATTGTGCTGAACCTTTAACCATGTTTATACAATTAGGGGGGAAATGGACATTGTTAGATTGGAAACTTTAGTTATAATTTTATAATTAAAAGGAAGGGATTATTATTATTGTTTTTTTTTTAGATTACACCTGGGTCTTGTTTTACGCGATAGATAGGTTCCTCAGAAAACACGTGCAAATGAAATCGTGCAAAAATAGATGTAACTTACCTTGAAAAAGGGGGGATACAGACTGTGATTTTTCAAAATTCGCATAAAAGCAAAGCACCAATGTAAAATTACTTTAAAATTCGCGCAGAAAAAAAAATAAGGATATCAAATATGACTAATAAAAAATTTCAAATTTGAAAAAAATTAATACAAGACAAACTTTTTTTAACTATAATATTTAATTTTATTCAAAATAATATATTTTTATGCATAATTTACAGTACAGTAATTTACATTTTTTTATACACATTTTAATTATTAATGCTATTTGCCAATAAACAGGTTCATTTGCAAACTGGTAAAAATTCTTCACAAGAGGAACTATAACTAGCACCAACTTCACTATCATGTTGTTGTTTTAATGGTTTTCTAATGACAACATAATTAGTAATTAATCTTTGAGACAATGATTTTATTAATTGTTTATGAAGCTTGCGATATCCAGACATACAACCATTTAGCTCTCATTGGAATTTAAGAGCATGTTTGTGATTAGTGTTATTAGTAAGAAAATAATTTGCCAACTGATTAGAAAGTTGAAGATCTTCTCGAATCATTTTGGAAGTGAAAGGAACAGGTTCCACTTCTGTTTCATTATCTTTTTCTACATTTTCTTCTGTATCTAAACTTTTATTTTTGTCTTCAATTTTTTAATTTTCAATTCTGTTTAAAAATCAAATTTCGCTTCACTGCTATTACTCACCTTTTAAAAATAAACTTGCGGACACTAAATGATTAATAATTGATTAACATTCTTTTTTAAAAAGCAAAAACAGAATGTGATTTAAAATGCAAAATTAACATGCACAATGTTTGAACAAATTTACATTATAATCTTGTAAAATTTAATGTGTGTATACATAAAATGTGGAAATCATGATTTTAATTTCATTATTGCATAAAATCTTACTATTATAAAGCACTGAAAATATTGAAATTACTAAGTTGAAAGTCAAATTCCAATAATGTGCTATTACTTTTAATATAACGTAAGTGCGCGAAAGTTCGACTTCCAGTGAAACATGAATCGTGTAACTTCAAAATCATGTTAAATAAGTCCACGTAAAAAGAGACCCAGGTGTATTTGTAAATAAATATATTGTACCCTTACCAAAACAGAAAACTACTGAAGTAAAGAATCTGGATAACTAGGATATAACTATAATGAACTACAATTGGATACATAAAAAATGAATATTAAAATAATATTGTTCTGACTAGCTCAAGATATACTACCAAGATACAATATCTAATAAAATAATATCTTTCAATAATTAAATATAAGAAATGTAATAGATTAAACATAATGTAACTTATATTTACAATAAATAATTAGGGGTCCAACTATAATACTCAATCCATTCATTTTACTAATAAATTCAATTTATAAAATTTGCTCAATATTATAAATAAAATATGGTTCTTTCAAAATAACAAATATAATTATGAAACTCTTAAAATTGAGGATACATCTTTAAGGATAATGATATATTTCCAATGGCATAAGAATATTGCCAACCAAATTCACATAACAAAACTACCATGTAAGGCTCTCATGTCTTAAAACATCCACATATAATAATCTAAATATAATTTATAAACTTATTACAGAAATAACAATAAATTACTTAATATTCTTTTAATAAAAACACTAATTGGACATTTAACATTAACTACTAATTTCTTACTTATCATTTTTCAATAGAAAATTTACAATTCTCCCAAATAATAATAATAAGAGGAGGTGGTCATGTGATGTTTATTGGCTTAAAAATAATAATAATCTCAGGTTCATTTCTAACAAACTAATAATAAAAATAAGTTAATTAATTAAGACCCTGTAGTTAAATATAATGAGAGATTTTACATGATATCTAACTACTCTTACAAAATAACAACAATAAGCAACTAAAATAACTTAATGTCTCTCAACATTTAATCTATTTAATGATTAAAGTTTAGCAATAAAATATAAATAATATAATAAGATTTAAAATAAGCATTGTACAATCTCTCTTTGTTTAATGTGCCATTCTTAAAAATATAATGCATTTGAATATTGTGGCAATATCAAATATCTCTCATTGGTGTTGTATCAGTTTAAAAATAATTATCAATGATCATATCTTATACAATAATAACAATAATAATATACTTTGTTACTCAATCAAATATCATAGAAACAATTATCTAAGTAATCTTTAGGAATCATGCACCAAATAAGTAATATTTCAAATTATTAATTTCTGTGGATCATGCATGTATAATGAAAAATCAAATAAACAACATGCAAATAAATCATAACTCGACTAGAATATAAATTTCAAAAAACAGTTACCAAATTTATTTACAAATTAACAATAAATTTATAACATAATATAAAAATAAAATATTTACAAAAGTAAAATAAGAATTGAGATTATTTAACATTATATATATATATATAAATTTTAACGGTAAATACAATATTATAGTTTAAACTCTTTTGTAGTGCTTTCGATTACATAGTAATCCTTATCAACCTTAACTGAATTTCAAATTTTTCTGATGAAGATTATCATGTAATCAAAAGTGCTACAAAAGAATTTAAACTATAATATTGTATTTACCGTTAAAATTTATTTATTTATATATATAATATTTTATAATGGGTACTGTATTATATATATATATAAAGACCCAGAAAGAGACCACATGTGAGATGGATGGATGAAATAAGAAAGTGTGCAGGGGTGATGTGGAGAAGAGAAGCTAAAGATCGAAGAAGATGGATTAAACTTGGAGAGACCTTCATCCTGTAGTGTTTTGATAATGGTTGATGATAATGATGATATATATATATATATATATATATATATATATGTAGTGTTTTGATAATGGTTATATATATATATATATATATATATATATATACACACACAGTAAATCTTACCAATAAGTGACAAAAAATAAGATAGCCTTCACTCTGACCATTTCAAATAAAATAAAAAAAACCTTACAACAGTAGTGATAATATATTATCCTCATTCCATAAAAATAATAATCTATTATCCTGTGTTGGGAACAGTTACAATAAATTTCTCAGAAAACTTAATATTACACTTAATCTATTATAAAATATATTTCTTATGATGTAATGCATCAATATAAGTTTATTTTTAAAATACACTTCTTAAAATTCAACAAATAAAATATTTAACAAAAAATTAAAGAATTTTTTTGCCATTTAGCAAAGTATCATCCTATTTGAATATCAGAAAATTTTATACAAAAAAATATAAATATCTCCCTTTATGCAAAAATACTTAAGAGATAATTTCATAATTTTTGTAACATAAATGGGTTTGAATTATTTATAATAAAATTTAAAAAACCATCCATAAATTATATTGCTTGACATTTGTATTTCTTTTTTGTTTTTATACTCTTACATCCATCATATCATTCAAAATCATTTTCACTATTCTCACTTTCATACCGATTTGAATATGCATCTGTTTGGGCTAAGTGATCTCTACTACTTATAGGAATATCAATCTTTCCTCTCTTATGTTATATACTATGACAACCATCAATCATCTCAACATCATTTGTGAAAGAAATTTCTATGGATTTCATCTTGCCTCTTACAAAATTATCAGCTTCAAAACAGTTTAGCCATCATTTTACCTACTTATAAAACTATCCTCTATGATAATTCCATTGGTGATAGATAGCAATTAAAGTGTAGGGTATGGAAGAATAACAAGAATGATTCAAAACAATAAGATAATATCATCATGGATACAGTGAAAATCATAATAATAGGTCCACATTCATTGGGCACCTAAGATTCATGCCATGACTCTATTATAGCTCTTATTGATGATAAGGAAATGCAACTGTCCATGGAAAATGATATACAGCCACTATGTTATTTGTATATTTTAATAACTTTAAAGTATGAAAATGTAATTCACATACAATAGTTTTCAACATATCCCTCACACCTAGGATTTCATATAAATATTACTCTCCCAACCACCATCCTATCTTTCACACTGAATAACTCATTTAACATCATAAAATATACAAACTGCATTCTAAAATAATTTTCTAAACAACAATATTAAAGAAACAACAAAGATCTAAATTCATTTCAAGATGTTTTTAAATAGTTTTTAAGCACAAATGATCTTGATAAAAAACATGCATCAGTACTTATATGTTTATTTATTTGTAATTATATAATTTAGTGATCAGTATTATGTCTTTCTTTGTATTTCAACAGATAATATTCATAAAAATAACATATTAATAATATAATGATGTTATATAATGCATTCATATTAAATAAATATTTTAAATAGCCTTGGATGTTTCAAGACATTCATCTGCATTCATCAATTTTTTTATAAAAATAGGCATGATAATTCTATCAATAGTTCATTTAATTGTTTAATATTCAATTCAATAAATATGAAATACTAATTTTAAATACTATTAAAATATATCATTTTTAAAACAAAATTATCAAATAGCATTTAATATAAATAATAAAAGAAATTACCAATTATCTCAACAATTATTAAGATTCATTTACAACAATCCACTTCTTCAATCATACATTCAAAAAAATCAATACTAATAATAATAAAAACTAATCTATTTTAAGATTAAATTTAAAATATAATAACAGGTTAGTTTTAAAATTAAAATATGTAATATTCTAAATATTAATATTAGATTTAATATAAAAAATGATAATGTTTTAAAGTTATTGAAAGTTTTCTTTCTCTCCTCCTGTTCCTAAGCTGAATGCTTGTCAGGAATTTTTACCCATTGCCTAGTTACAGTTGGAAAGCTTTGTGCACAAATCATACTCCTGTCTTGGCACCATTTGAAGAAATGTACAAATAATAGTAATAAAATCCAAAAAGAATATTAATATCCTGAAAAAATAAAATCTTTATTTCAATCCTTTCTGAAAATTTTATCCAGGTATGTAATATCTTCATAGAATAATAATTCAAGAATCATTTTATGTTAAAATATTTGTTTTTCCTACATACTTTCCATTAATTTTGGCCATTGTATACAGCAGATGTATTGAAATAAATGTATCACAAATAATATTTGAATCTCCATCGGTTAGAAATATTAGTGAAAAACATTATATATAAATTATTTATTTAATATATATATCAGCAGACACATTTTTATAATCTAGAAGTAAATATTTCTTTATTTATAATATTTGAGATTTTATCCTTTTAAAATGTGTATCTTTTCATTAAAAATTTTTTCTAGATAAATGATAGCTATATCGTTTAAAGCATTTATTAACTGATGTAACTTCAATCTTTTTAAAAAATGTAACCATAAATCATTTATTCCAGATAAAATCATTTTGGAGTATATAATTCATTCATTGATTTAATCAATAACCAGTTCTTTTAAAAGCATAAAAGACATTCAAAAATCATCTTCTTCAATCTATCTTTAAATATATTGTTCTTAAAACATAAGTCCATTTAAATTACTTTAAAGCCAAATTAAATTTAAATTATTATCAAATATATAATAAACAGCCATTCTATCTTATCATAAAATAAAATATTTTAAATTCAGTTTTTTAAAACTTTGATACATAATCTTAACTTTTTTTTCTTTCAAATTTAATGCTACAATAATGTTTTTAATAAATATCTGATTCCTCTTAATCAACTTTAATAAATTAGTTTTATTGTAATATGATAAAGTTATTAAAAATAAATGTTCACTCACCTAGGCATACTATTCATAAAAATTTCAAAGTTCTTACATAAATCTTCTTCAGTCTTGTTGTAGTATATTCCTTGACATTTGATGTTCATTGTCTCAATATTTAAGTAACTACTATCAATTTCCATAGAATTATTGTGGTCCTAAGCTAAGTTTTAAGAAGAATAGTCTGACAGGAAAATTTGGTGTTTTAGTGAACAATTATTTAAATAATCATTCTAATTATATTTTTCAAAACATGTTTAAGTAAAATAATAATAATTTAAAAGAAATTACTAGTATCACAATATAAAAAATATAGTTATAAATTTCATATTAGCAAGCTGCAATTATAAACAGAGTATGTTCAGAATGAATGTGGGTAACTTTAACATATATTATCCTCATCTTCATCATCTTCAATCATTATCAGTCCAGTAAAGAATGAAGATCTCTCCAATTCAGTTTCTTTGGTATGTAGCTTATCTTCTCCATATCATACAAACTTAGTTATTTCATCCATCCATCTTACATATGGTCTCATGTTAGTTATTTTACAATTTTATAGAATTTCATTTAAAACCTTAACTCTCCATTTATTAAGTTTTTACAGCAATATGTCTTGCTCAGGTATTCCTTTTTCAATATTTTCTTGCCTAATCCCCACTCACATCTTTTCATATCTTTGTATTTAAATTAAAATCTGGAGTATCTGAATTGTCTTCTGTTAAATGTCCAAGTCCTATGATACATCAGTAAGAACTGGTAAAACACATAAATTCAAAATCCTTAAAATAAAAGACATTTTTTGTAGTTCATTGCAGTGAAAGATCCTTTTTACCAGACCTCAATTTTCAAATGATAAGGATTTGAATCATTTTACTTTCCAGATAAGAATAACTAGATATCTGTTAAATGATGATATTGAATGACTAATCATAGTGATTAATAGCTATCTACCTGCAAAAAATCCTAAGACATATTGCAATCTAAAAAATAACCAAGGTTTATGAGACCCAGATTTCAACCAGATCATGAGAGAAGACTGAAGTTGTAGCCAAAACACGATGTAATCCAAATTTATGTGATTAAAATATATAACTAACTAAAAATCCAATTGTCTTGGATCAGTTGAAGTTAAGTTTTGTCCTTTCATAAAAGTTATGTCATTTATTAGAACCTCAACTTTCCAAATTATCAGCCATTTGATTTGGGATAATTGGAAAAAACATCACATTTGATGAGATGGGAATTGTCCTGTTTAAATGATGAGATCACATAAACAAACCTAATATAACATAAATGATACGTAATAATATAACACTGATAATCTATTCCAAAATTCAATCATGGTTTTATTTGGAAATCCATTTGTGTATAAAAGTGTTAGAAAATATATTATTGGGCAAATTACTGATTCACACTGGCTTCAAATTTCTTTATGGTATTTTCCCAACTCAATATTTGCCAACAAGATTCATAGACAATCCTTTGACACAATTTGTAAATTATATAAATTAGATGAAGAAACGTTTTTGCATATTATTGATTATCGGCCTTTTTATTAAGTCCGATTTTAATTCTCTCTAGTAACAAACTAAGCACTATTTTGGTATCAAATTTTTGACTGGTACCAAAAGGACAGTAAGAACTACATTGTCATGTCTGAGATTTATATGACTGTTAAAATGCAAGACATTTTTTCCAAAATAAATATTATTCTGTTCATCAATTCCAATAATACTGGGGAAATTAGAATTGTAAAGACTCAAAATAGCTGCCAAAAAATTAAAATTCATAATATGATTTTTTATCTTACAGTACAGGCTTTTTCATACCTGTACTTATATATGTAATATATAGAGGGTTTGAACTCAGACTTTCACATGATTGTCAACCATCCATGCTATCTCATACCACTGATACACTTGATCTTTTTGATATGTGTGATCAAGTGTATCAGCGGTATGAGATAGCTTGGATGGTTGAGGGTCATGTGAAAGTTTGAGTTCAAACCTTTTACATATTATAAGATTCATAATGTAGACACATGAATTATTCAATTTATGGAATCCATTATGACCTACATAAAGTGCAGATTCAATTAACAAGAAGATTTGTTCCTGTGTAGTAATAAAATTAAGTGCTTGTGCTTAAAATCATGCAAATAATAGTAATAATCATCAAAATACATCATATTTTAAATGTGAAGCATACTATTTTTATTTGTTAGGTATACATTTATGGTACATAGTAAAATAAATTAATTATTAATTTATATATATATAAAAAACTTAACATTTTGAATTTTAAATCATTAATATTAACTTATTCATCATTTAAAAGCATAAAACTGACAGAACATCCCATAATCACCATTTCCTATGCTTACACAAGCTGTAATTACCAGTTGCAAACTCTCCAGTCAGTAGTTTCTATCCAGTGCAAGACAGAGTAGTCAATAGATGCAGGAAGGTGTGTGCATAATATCCCCATCTGGTGCCTACTCCAAGGTCTAGGTGCAGTGCTCTCAGATACACAGTTCCTTACTGATGAAAGCCACAAGCTAGAAACTGGTCTGGGGATATTGGATGAGTAAGCACTAGATAGAGATTTTATGCACAAACCTTCCTGCATCCATTGATTACTAAGGCTTGCACTGGGTGGCACTATTATCTGGACAGTTTGCTACTGCATTTAAAAGCATATTGTAGATGTAATAATTCTTGGAGAATATGGATTTATATAATGAAATAAAAAAAAATCAATTTATGTTAAATTTGTTAACTAAATAAGTACTAAAATAATTAATTATAAATTTTTTTTTTCTATTATTTCTTTTTTATTTATTTATTAGCAATAGATTTTGGTAATTATGTTGTCAGATTTCTCTGTTATACATATGACATATTTATAGCATATATTTCCAGAGAGATAATTTTTCTTACCCGTAAGCATCCGCATGATACCGAAAATGACAGGTCAATCTTTTAGAAGCTCATCTCAACATTAGACGCTAATAAACATAAAAAAGCATTTTTAAAAAATCGCTATTTCGTTCATAAATATTTCCATGCTTTCATTTGAAATCCATTCTTTATGCAAACTTTATGCGGAGCAGTAAATATCCAAAGGTTTAAAAGTGTATTTTCAAATGTAATGCAAAAAGTATTTGCAGAAAATATGACAATACTTAAAAGTGACCTCCCCCGTTTCAAAATTTGCAAGGCGAATAAAAAATCTTAATTTAAAATCAAGCCGCTGTTTTTTAATTCTTCCAACAATGAGACTCCAGAATTCAAAAATTAAAAAATGGAAAAATCTGATCAACTTTTTTGGCAATTAATCATGTATTATTATCACGTGGGTTAATTTATTAATAAATTTTAAAATGATTTTCCAAGCTACAATTTGTAATTATAATTTTTTTTCAATATTTTATTATAATTTATGTAAACAGTTTCTTAATCACATTATAAATGGCTTTAAACTCCACTAATCTATTTTTAACCTTATCTCAAACTTCCGAACATTGGCTTCTTTTACTCGTACGTCAGAGTATTCAATACTATAAGTAGGATCATCATATTGTGCTCGCAAACTCCTTTTCTCGGAAAGCCATAGATGAAGAAAAGGCTCAAAGTTCAAATCATCATTTTCAATTATTATGAATCCATTACAGGATGAGGTTTCTCCATGCTTGTCCAGTTTTTCTGATCTATCTCCTTCTCCACAACATACCAACCCATCTCACATATGGTCAGATTTTATATTTTTTGAAATTTTTCTGGGATACAATTTAAATCTTCAACTGTCCATTTATTATCATATTTTCCTGAAATATATCCAGTCCAGCTTCATTCTGTTTATTGACTATTTCAATGTCAGTCATACCTGTTTGTTCTTTCACTCATGTATTTTGATTTTAATCTCTTTTGTCCAAATCTCAGATATATAAGCAAGGATGAAGAAAACACACCTATTAAAAACCTTTCTTTTCAAATACATTAGCATATTTTCTTTTGCATTAGCATATTTTCTTTTGAATTAGCATATTTGCATATTTCCTTTTGATACAAAGTTATTGCTATTAAAAAGCACCCATCCAAGTTTAATTCTATGATTAACTTCATCTATTATGTTTCCATTTATATTATTTATTCCCCCAAGGATATTTATAGTTGTTAACTACTTCTAATTCATTATTATCTGAGAAAATCCATTGTCCATAACTTTATTCATTTTAGCATTTATCTTTAGTCCTACTTCTTACTTTAATCTGATAACTTTTAAAACTTTTTCTGAAATTCTGAGGCATTATTTGAAAAAACAACTACGTCATCTGTAAAATTTACATAACTTAAATGATCTCTATTTATTTTCCTTAGATTCCCTTTTTAATACACTGCTGTAAAGTTTTATGAGATATGGATATTGCCTTGCTATACAATCTTCTCAATGATAATCTTCTTGGTATCACTGTGTAATCTAACCATTGCTATTGCATTTTGGTAAACCCTTCTCAGGATATGATAATATTCTGGGTCTAATATTCTGGGTCTATATATTGATGATCCAATGCTTATAGAATCAAATATTTTTTTTATAATTCACAAATCCAAAGCATAATGGCAACTTTTATTTATTGGTACTTTCTATAACTTCTCTCAATACTTGATATTATCTACTGTACTAAAATCACTTTTAAATCCAACTTGTTTTTTTTGGTTGGTTGAAATCTAATGTACTCTGTAGACAAATTGTATTTTAATAAACAATTTGTACAGAACCAATAGAAGACTAAAAACTAATCTGAAGATTTTGGATGCGTAGACACTAGATAGGGATTTTATGTACAAGCATTCTGGAATCCATTGATTACTCTGTCTTGCACTGAGTGGCGCTACTGTATGGAGAATTTTGCCTGTTTAGAAGACTAAGAAGTCTGTAATTTTTTTCTTCTTTATCATCTTTTTTAAATGTCAATATTGCTATTATATTCTTTCAGTTATCTAGGGTTCATTATTATTATTTTGATATTTTTGCCATCTATTTCTTCACCTGCTTCTTTTAAATTATTGATTAGAATTCTATCATTTTTTGGATGTTTTCCCTTTCTTCACACATTTAATTGCATGTCCCACTTCTTCAGTTAAAATGCTGACCAATTCAAAAGAAGTAACAAGTAGTGAGGATTTCTTGTTTGTTTTTATTATTATATAATTTTTTTTAAAAAGTCTTCTATATACCTCATGGTGTCTAGTTTCATCTTTTATTTTTATCGCAGAAATAACTTTCTTTCCAATGGCTAATAGCATGCTGTGTTAAAAGTTTGGTCTTATTTAAATGGATTATGTCCTGTACATGAGGGGTCAGATTGACTTTAGGTCAACATGGGTGTGACAAGAATCTCAGCTTTCAGGGTGGTCTTTGAGCATTCCATCATCAGATTTTCAATTGGATGGATGGTTAAAAAGTTGGAGTGTGGAATAGATTGAAGCCTGTCCATTAAAGTATAAAGATTGGTTATCTTAATGTATGTCTGAGCACTTACTGCATATATATGTGAAGATGATAATTTGGACCAACTGATGATTGCTGGTTTAGCATGAAATATGGATATTGGTGATTATTTATCTTTTCGACATATATATGTTCAAGTGTATCAGTGATATGAGATAGAGTGGTGAATAGTGGGTCATGTGAAAGTCTGTGCTCATATACCCTATATATTACATATATTAATACAGGTATATAATAAGTCTGTATATTCAGTTATAGTATATATTTTATAAAAAATAATTTTTGGAATAGAATACAATTCAAACCATGTTTTTCCCCAGAAAATTCTATCAAATTTTGTTTCCTATTGTTTTAAGTTAGCTCAAACTTGGTCAGATTTAATCTTCTTATCTTGTATTTATTTTAATTCCTTCATAGATAATGTTCTACTGATTTGAACCATTACAAGTTTTAATAAACTTTCAAAATTAATGCAACTTCAGTAGGACAATTATTCATCTATTTATTATGCTTTGTAATGAAATCTACTTTGTGTTTCAATATTCTGTCTTTTAAAAAAAGTCTATACTTTTTACTCTTCATTATACCTCTGTTTTATTTTACTTGCTTATTTTTTCATGTCTTATTTACTACTTTATATTTTATGTTCCTATTTTTAAAATATATTTGACCTGTCTGAAGGTTGTGATGATAGTATATTATTAGATGTGATATATTGGATTATTTCCATCATCTATGAGTGAATGTTGAATGTATAGAAAATTTTAAACTTTATTTAAACTTTCCAAATACAAACAACTTGTTAGTAATAACTCACCAATAGACAACACAGGTTAGTATTACACAACATTTCAAGTAGTTTTATTCTCCACTCTTCTTCAGATGTTGCTGGCCTATATGTACAGTGACAACTTCTAAGAAAATATTGTCACTGTGCATATAGGCTAGCAACACCTGAAGAAGGTTGGAGAATAATACTACTTGAAACATTGTGTAATTACTAATTCTGTGTTATCTGTGTTATTACTAACAAGTTGTTTGTATTGAATTTCAAAAATCTTACACGTTTCACTTTTCAGCAAAAAAAACTTTTATTATTGATTACAGTTTCGACTGTACCGTGCAGTCTTCATCAGATCTTATTCTATTCTTTCAACTTTCTCTATCTTCCATATTTGAAAAGTTTAAATAAAGTTTTTTCTATACATTTAACATTCACTCGTAGATGATGGAAATAGTCCAACACATCACATCTAATATTTGACCTGTTTTCACATGTTTCTTGGATATATTACATATCATATGAGTATTTCTTTAATAAAATTATATGTAATATCTACATATACATTATTAGCTTTATGATATTTGGCTTTTGGTATACTATTTATAATATGTATTGTGATGATACATAAGATGGGTGAATAACTAAGGTAATGATAACTTACTTGAGGAAACAAAAATAACAGTGCAGATGACTCAATACAGAAATAAATATATAACCACATAAATAAATTCTTTTGCTAGCAGATGATGAAATGCTAATATATGAGCATTTAAAGTTTTAAAATGAATCACATAAAGGAATAAAAGATCTAGAAAATGATGATCTGTGAGGTGTATTGATTCTATAAATCTGAGAAACTGGATTAAACTTAGACTTTCTTCCTGCAGTGGATCAGTAATGGTTAAAAATGATGATGATGTTATTAATGATGATATATGGTTTGATATTATGTAGCTTATAAAGTCCACCCTATGATAATACTGATGATGACCAGCAATATATAGACTGGTACAAAGTGTCAGCATAAATGAATTATTCATTTTCGTAACCATCAGATTTATCAGATTTTAAATGGGGTCACAGTAACTATCACTAACTAGTGACATGACAAGAAATTAACTTAACTACACAAACATATATATAATTATATATAATTTATGTTATATTCTGATTTAAGAAAACACAAGATACATTGAAATAAAATATAAAAGATATGTACTAGACAATAAAGCAAAAAAAAACAATAAATAAGGATCTAAGGCAACCCTCAGAAGCCACCTTTTACCTATTTAGTTAAGTATAAAGTTAGGAGATCAAGCTGGAAACATATTGTTTTCAATCCAAGTTCATTCACATGTGTAGTCATGGAGATCTAAACCTAGTTCAGCATCTATGCTAGTGTCCCTTCATTTATCATAAACCACAGTCCATCATCCCAAAGGCAGGGAATGGTATAAAATCATCAAAACATCACATGATCACTATTTCTTATGCTTACACAAGCTGTTAAATAGCAGTAACTAACTCACCATACAGTAGCGCCACACAGTGCAAGCCTTAGTAATCAATGGATGTGTTGATTGAAAACATTAATATGTTTTTATCTTGAGATCCTTGCTTTATTGTTACCTAAGTAGGTAAAAGGTTGCTGTTGGAGGGTTGTATTAGAACCTTAGATCTAGGTGGAATGCTTTCAGATCCAAAAACTCCTCACTGATGAAAGCCACAAGTTAGAAAGTAGTCTGGGGATATTGGATGAGTAGGTGTTAGATGGGGATTTTGTGCACAAGACTTTCTGCATCCCTTGATTTCTAAGGATTGCACTGGGAGGTGCTACTGTATAATGAGTTAGCTACTGTTAATAACTTGTGTAACCATAGGAAATGGTGATCATGTGATGTTTTGGTAGTTTCATAATCTTTTTCCATGTAGTTAAATTTATAGCTTAAACAATACATCTATTAGCAGAATATTGTTGAGAAAGTAAAGATGGTAATATTTAAGGCAATGTTTCTTAGCAGCTGGTCCAGTTTTTTGGTAAGTCATTCTTTCCATTTATTGTTTGGAATATTTGAGGTTTTCCAGGTTTAGGCGAGTATTTTCTCAGAACTTATTTTAATTCCTCTACGAATAACAAAAAAAAATGTTGCTTTTCCCCCACTGCTTCTTGATTTCTGCCTAATTCAGTTTTTCTTTTTTTAATATTCTTTTATTTGTGGATTGTTTTACTTAATCCTGTTTTTAATCAATAGTTTATTGTGTTAATCTCGCCTAAAGATAATAATTTGTTTAAACAATTAGCTTTAACTAATTGTCTTTTCTTTTTCATTTCAAAAATAAAAATAATATCTTTATTATTGCTACATTTTTTTTTTTAAAAAAGTCTTAAAATGTAGCATATAAAATAATCGTACAGTAATGATTTGACATAATCATATACCTATTTTACATATTCATAATACAAATTATAATATTGTTATGTCATCACGACCTTTTTTTTCATATGTCATAGCATCGGCAAAGAGGCGAACCCACAACAACCGTCTGCAACCAACTGCTTACTTGCAAGGCAGCTGCGCTGACCTCTCGGCTAACAACGATTGACTAGACCTTTTCTTACTTACTTAATGAAAAATCAAACATTACAAAATTAGCCTGTATCCCTCTTTTAAGTATTTAAATGGATAAGCTCCTATACATGAGGGGTCAGAGTGACTTAATATCAACACGATCATGACAACAATATTGGCATCAATGGGGGATTTGGGTGTTCCATCATCAGATTTTTAATGGAATTGATAGCTGAAGGGTTGGAAGGTGGAGTAGATTGAAGCCTGCCCATTACAGTTTGAAGATTTGCTATCTTAATATAAACCAAGCACTGATTATATATATATATGAGATGATAATTTTGACCAACTGATAAATTCTAATTCAGCACAAAATACGTATATTAGAGATCATTTGTCTTTTACGTATGTATTTGGTCATGTGTATCGGTTGTATGAGATAGATTGCATAGCTGAAGGGACTTATGGGTTCAATTCCCTTATATAATTAATGAAGAATATAAAATAATGGTGCCGTCTTCATTTCAAGAATCAGAATGATGCTATATATATATTTAAAAGTTCGTGTTTTATTTTAAATAACGATTAATATAAAAAATGAATAAATAGCCATTTTATAGCTAGCTTTTTTTTTTTTTTTACTATTATTCATTTATAAACGTTTTCCCTCTTGACAGAACTTAAATTCTATTACTAGACTCTATTTAGAATTTCAATCAAAGTTCAATGTAGAAAGTCAAGTATGTTCTTCAACTGCGAAATGAAGATTAACTGTAGAGAAATGGCTTCAAACACGCGTATGTACCCTAGTTAAGTCAAAATTGCTCGCAGTAATGTAACCAATCTGAAGTGAATGAACAATTAAACATATATTAATTTGTAAAATCAATCCCATTTAAAATCTTTTATTAATTTTTTTTATTTATAATAATAATAAACGCTCGTTAATTATATATATATGTATTTTAAATTACTTGTCTACAAAATACAATATCTGTCTATTTTTTTATGTGTGTACAAATAGCATAGTAATTATCGCATCACGTGATGTTCACGTGGTTTGGAGTTTGAATCAAATGAAACTCAATTTCTTTTTTTAAATAAATGGTTCCTACTGATTAGCCATCCAATTACTCATCAATAAATTGATATGCAATCTTTCTTTTCTAGTGTTAAAGTAGAATTTTAAAAAATCTTTAACAATCACCATTTAGAATTTGATTAGCAAAGTAAGTATTCTTTTATTTCTTTCTCTATAAAAATATTGTAGAGGAATTTGTCCTGTGATAGGCCATGTAAATATTGTTGCATATACATATAATTAGAGGACATTTGAATTCAGACATGCAAGCTCCCTTTAATCATGCATTCCATCTTATATATCCGATACATATGACCACATACGTATGGAAAAGATAAATGATCTCCAATATAATAAGTATATATATTATACTTGTATTTAAATATTATATATATTATCATTATCATCATCAACCATTATCAATCCACTACAGTATGAAGGTCTCTCCAAGTTCAATCCATCTCCGATCTTTAGCTTCTTTTCTCCACATTACCCCTTCTTATTTCATCCATCCATCTCACATGTGGTCTCTTTTTGGGTCTTTTACAATCTCTTGGAAGCCAGTTTAAGATTTCAATTGACCATCTATTAATCATCTTTTCTAGAAATATGTCCAGCCCAATCCCATTTCAGTCTTTTAATTTTTTCAATGAGGTCAGTAACACCTGTTTGTTCTCTTACCCATATATTGCGTTTTCGATCTCTTCTTGTTACTCCTAACATGCATTTCTCCATACTTCTTTGAGTGGTCATGTGATATTTACCAAGTTTATTTTAAACAATAATTGAACTATTCTCTAATATCCATGTTCAATAACTTTTTATAATAACAATTATAATTAGAGAGGATTTGAACCCAGACTTTCAAACTCCCTTTCACTATCCACTCTATCTTATATAACTGATACACATGACCACATACATGTGAAAAAGATAAGTGATCTCTAATATACATATTTCCACCAGAATCGGCACTCATCATATGGTTCAGATCATCATTCTCCCATATATATATATCCATATATATATATATATATATAACTAGTGCTCTGTTTATATTAAGATCGCAAATCTTCAAACTTTAATGGACAAGCTTTAATCTTCTTCACCTCCAACTCTTCAGTCATTTATTAAAAATCTGATGATGGAATGCTCAAAGCCCTTATTGATGCCAATAATGTCATCATAGCCTTGTTAACTTTAAGTACCTCTGATTCCATCATATGTAGGACTTTAATATATCCATTTAAATATACAGAAGAGAGATATGCAGAATTCGGGCTGAATCTGTAATATTAGAATACAACTGTAATGTATATACTGAACATTAGATGTAATTAAAGGTGATTGTATACAACAAGAGCTTTGAGTGTTTTATCATAAAATTTTCACTAATATGGATGTCTGAAAAGTTGGAGGATGGAGAAGATTGAAGTCTGTCCATTAAAGTTTGAAGATATGCATTGAAGTTTGAAGATTTGCCATCTTAATATAAATTGAGCATTGACTATACATATGTGTGTGGGAGATGATGGTCTGGAACAACTGAAGAGTGTTGTTTCAGTATGAAATACATATATTGGAGATCATTTATCTTTATCATATTTATGTGGTCATGTGTATTGGTTATATAAGATATGATGATTAGCTGAAGGAAGCTTGAAATTCTGTGTTTAAATCCCTCTAATTACATCTAAAGTTCAGTACATATATTATACTTGTATTCAAATAATAAGAAAATATATAGCTGGTTTAAATTTGCTCTCTATCTGTTATTATTCTGGATAATTCTAAATAAAAGCATCTAAAATAGGTAAGAAGTGGTCCAAGGGTCATTTTCTTATAGTAAAACATTATTGAATATAGCAGCTAGATGGCAATTTAATCATTATCTAAAATAGACTTGGTAGATTTTACATGACTATATACATATACCTTGAATTATTTTTTCTAGATTATCCTTCATAATTCTTCTACCACATAATATAAACTTAATGCAAGTCCTTTTCTTAATAACCTTTTTTTTTTACTGATAATTTATAGGTAAATATCATCTGGTATCCATTGATTACTCAAGTTTACACTAGATGGCTCTGGAGTAAAATAAAGATAACTGTTCTTGGAAGCGTATGAAAAAAATCGTGATATTTGTTGTTGGCATTCACCTTCCTAATCAGAAGATAGAAAGAATCTATACTTGTCATTGAACTCAGGCAATTAAAATAAATATAAACAGATGTGGTGTCAAAATTATATACCTATTCAAATAAATTAGTCTGGATTTAAATCCAATTTTAGAATATTTCCTTGAATAGTATAAAGAAATAAAGGGGTTTGCAAAAATGCATTAATTTCTGGTCCACTGATAAATACAACGTCAGAACTAGTCTAGAGATGAGGATTTTACAAATAACACCATTTGGTATTCATCCATTGATTGTTAAAACTTTTACTAAACGTTTCTAGAGTAAGGTAAAAAGAACTGCGCTTAGAAATATATAAACAGGCATATGAGAAAGTCATATGATGTTGTTGGATAAGTCTAAAGTTTTTTCTCTTTTTACTTAATCTTCCAAATCAGCTAAACTCTAAATAAAATATTTCTTAAACCTGGCTTCAAAAATCAAAAGAATTTTTTTTTAAACAAATTATCAACAGAATAAAAACCCCTAATATAAATTAATCTGATCATCCCTTGAAAACCACAAATTGGAAAAGTTTTATTTTTTACAACAATAACAACAAAAATTAATTTATTTTGTTAAGAATAAACACTTTTGCTCATTCAATATTCTTGCAAGCATAAACTCAACTATTTATACGTTAAAAACTCATGCATACACACACAGATATATAAAAGAAAATGAGAGAGAAAGAGTAAAAGAATAGACCTAATTTTAATTATATAATAATTAATTAATTAAAAAGTAATAAAGCATTATCAAAATTACGTAATTTTTATAAAGGCTGATTAAATATATATATAAATTTAATTTTTTAATTAAAAAAATTCGTTTATTATTATATTTTAAGATTTATTTATTTCTTTTTAAGAGAGAATGAGAAAAAGTTGGAATAAGATTTAAATGAAATATATATATTCTTTCATATGTCTGCATCGGAATTATAAGTCACATTTAAATTTTTAATCTATCATTTTGAAAACAGATGGAAAGTTGAGGGATGCCAATTTTCTCACAATTAATTACATTATATAAAAAAGATTTGCTGAGATATTAACAGAAAAGTAATTTTACAGGTAGATTTATAATAGTGATACTAAAGAATTTTATAGATAATTTAGTAAATGGTATACAAGAAAAGTCGACATTGAGAAGGGTGTAAGACAGGATGACTCCATATTTCCAAAACTTTTTACAGCAATGCTGCAAGAAGCATTTTGTGGATTAAAATGGGAAGCTAAAGGAGTGAAAGTAAATGGAGATTATTTAAGTTATTTAGATTTTGCAGATGATGTAGTTGTTTTTGCAAATAACGCTTTAGAGTTTCAGGAAATGTTGCAGGAGTTATCAGATGAAAGTAGGAAAGTAGGACTAAAGATAAATGTTAAAAAGACTAAAGTAATGTTTAATGGACTTTTTCAAAATATGAAAAAAGATTGATTATGATGAGTTAGAATAAATTAACGCCTACAAATACCTTAGTCAGATTATTAATACAGATGGAAACATAATGGATGAAATTAATCATAGAATTAAATTTGTTTGGAGTCCTTTTGATAGAAATAACTTGGTACTAAAAGGAAATATGCCAATGTGTTTGAAAGGAAGATTTTTAATAAATGTATTTTACCAGTTCTTACTTATGGATCTGAAACTTGGGCGCTTTCTAGAAGAGCAATACAGAGGCTTTAGATGACTTCAAGAAATTTGGAGAGATGCATGTTGGGAGTAACAAGAAGAGATCGAAAACATAATATATGAGTAGAGAACAAACAGATGTTACTGACCTCATTAAAAAATTGAAAAGGCTGAAGTGGAGTTGGGCTGGACATATTGCTAAAGAAGATGATAATATATGGACAATTGAAATCTTAAATTGGATTCCAAAAGATTGTAAAAGACCCAGAAAGGGACCACATGTGAGATGGATGAATGAAATAAGAAAGTGTGCAAGGGTAATGTGTAGAAGAGAAGCTACAGATCAGAGAAGATGGGATGAATTTGGAGAGACCTTCATCCTGCAGTGGATTGATAATGGTTGATGATGATGATGATAACTGACACACATTTGTAAAATCAAACTCCAACTGGAACAGAGTTTAAACTGCATTAATTAGCCAAATCATGAGGCTATGTATAAATTCTATCTATCTTTAATATATTGGATAATATTATTACTGTATTTAGTTATATCAAAAGATATATATTTCTAGACAACAATACATCTCATAAAATCATCTATATTGAATATGTTGCAAAATGAAGGCATCATATTTGCATTCCTTACAAAGAGGTTGTTCAAAAAAATTAATGAAAGTTGACTGAAGAAAAACAACACTAAAACAATACGTATATATTTATTCTTACTATAATTTCTGTGAAAATGTTTTTAGTAACTATACAGCATGTTCCAACAAAACATTGACTGGTAATTGGTTCTCTTCCCAAACTATCGGCAGTATTCTACCTTAACCAAGCATGTATTTTCTGGTGACAATTTCGTTATTCACCACAAAAAATTAAGGTGGTAACAAGTCTGGATTATAATTTATGACATGAATGAAAGTGTGTTTTATATCTTAAACTATAATGAAGTGACATGCTAACATTTAATTTTATTATAATATAAAATAAAAAATGCTATTGACATTTGTGAAATGATTTGAAGGTGTAAAATAATAAAACCATATATCACAAGAATGTTTTTAAATGGTTTTTAATATGTTAGGATAGCAGGAAGACCATTAAAAATCCATTCATGAAGGTATGACACCCTATCATATTTTATGCCATAACCTGTGATCCAGACATGCTAAGATATTAAATATTTTATGATTAATAGCTAAACACACTGTGTACATTAGAAGAAAATTAAAAATGCACAGTTTTGAGAAAAATTGATAATTAAAGAAAAGTACTCCTAGCAACAATACTAATTGTGTGAATAAAGAACAGAAAATCTAACAGATGAAATATGCTTCCCAGAAATCAACATGGGTTTGATATCATTGATGATAATAATAATAATAATAATAATAATAATAATAATAATAATAATAATAATAATAATAATAATAATAATAATAATAATAATATCTGAACATATTATTTATTCAATTGATACATATGTTATGATGTCATAATTCACAAAATAATTTCCACAAAGAAAGCTTTTTAAAAAAAGATTAAAAACGAAAAATAACAATAATCCCGTTTATTTAAATTTATAAAAAAACAAAACATCAGCCATTTTTATTAGTTGTTTAATTTTTAAGCAGTCATTGACTTTAAGTTCTGGTAAAAATATATAATAAACATAAACTAATTAATAATTAAAATTTGGGCATACTCATTATATAAAGTAATATATATTAAAGCTATAACCTTATGATCATGTGCATGAAAAACATTGCCCGAATCATAATGTGCATAAAGTTATGCAGTACATGTGAGCTTATATAATTTATGTGATGTAATATGTAAATGAGATATAATATGCAAATAAGCCAATTTTGAAGCACATTATGCTTTTTGTTGGTGGAATGTGGATTCTGTTCAACCACCCATGGCTCTTTGTATTTTCTTTTCTTACGTCCCTTTCAAAGCAAATTGTTCTAACATTGGAAGGTAGAGAACATGTGACATGTGATGCATTTATGATTAAAAAAGATTGATCTGTATTCTGTCTTTTGTTTAGCTCTATTGCATAAATATGCATGTTGGGCAATTCTCATGGATCCATTACCATAGGATTCACTGTAATACACAGAGTTTCAGGAAGGATTACTTCATGCAATTTTGTAGATCACCTGAGGAGCATGCTACACTATTAGCATGTTTTTAGTGTTATTCAATGAGTGATTAAGAATTACATAGTTTTATGAAAAAATTTAATATTTTGAAGATTGCATATTAGTTATTTATTAAAAATTAAATGCTACTCTTTCTATAATCATCTGCCTCTTTCATTCTTTTCAATATATAATTCTTTTCTTTCTTAAAATCATGTTAATTTTATTTTGCTTTTGCCTTTTTAGTATTTAATTTTTTAATGGCATTTATAATATATTATTCATAATTTATTTACATTTAAACATTGCTGTAGTAGTAGTGTTGTAAAATCTGGAGCTCAAAATCCATTGATTGTGGTCCAAATCTGCCCCCATAGTGCTTAAACTTCTTATGAACTTCCAAACAATAATTTTATTTATTTAACCTTGCAAATCAAACAACATCATTTAAAACTGTAATATTTTGCCAACTCTCTTTCAAATTGTGTTTGAAAAAAAAAATGTAATTAAATTTAAATAATATTGTAATCGAGTTAAATAATGTTAAAGTCAAGTTATATACACCCAGGTCTCTTTTTATGCAGATTTTTTAATGCGATTTTGAAGTTATGCGATTCCTGTTTCTTCTTAATATCTTTTTATGCAGTTTTCTTTTATGGATAAAGAAGTTCATATTTCACTTAAAATTGGGGTTTTCCCATTTTATATACACACATTATAATTTACATACTTTAAATGCCTGTTGGAAAAAGGTTTGGCAATAAATTTAGATACTGTAGAAGATTTAAAACAAGATAATGAAACAGAAGTGGAACCTATCATTTCACAGCAAAAATGATTTGAGAAAATCTTCAACTTTCTAATCAATTGGACAATCATTTTCTTGTTAATGACATGGATTATGAACGAGCTCTTAAATTCCAATGAGAGCTAAATAGGTGTACTGGATATCATGAGATTCATAAACAATTAGTAAAATCATCATCTCAAAGCTTAATCACTGATTACATTGTCGACAGAAAACTATTAACTTTTAGGCTGAAAAATTTTTATTGGCCGAGTGAATTAAAGTTTTAAACTTTTGATTGGTTCAATTACAGAATCAGCAGTAAAAATATATTCATCTTTTAATATTAGATTCATTTGTAAAAAGCAAATTAATAATTTTTCAGATTATGACAGTGAACAAAAGTTTTTTCAAAAATAAATTTCTATTTATAATTATAAAAATATTCTATAGTGAAGAACCTAAAAAGAACTTTCATAATCTATTAGAAAATGCTGTGTACATTATTGATTTCTTTCTCAATTTACGTTCGTGTAAAGGTAAAGAATTTTTACTAAAATCTTAACTATTTTTCTAAAATAATTATATTTTCAGTATATTTTATTAAAATAATTTACAATATGTAAAAAAAATATGAAAAAAATACTCTAAAATATACATTTTCATTTGGAATATCAAAACAAAGAACTTGGAGCTATCAAAATTGCTGTCAAATGCTCCCTTTGGTTCGAAATGACAATAACAAATCAGCACCTTGTGGTACATTTTAAGCTTTAAAAAGACTATGAATTCGCTACAATAATGCAAAAATTGATGGTTTTAGAGCAACTTGAAGCCATGAATGAAAATTTTCAGTTGATGCACCTTATTAAACACAGCACGAGTCTGAAGTTGGCATTAATCGTATTTCCTCTTGTGATAAATCTGACTTATCAGTTCACAAACATACCCGCATGTCAAATAGCAATAATGATTAAAATATGTCTGAAAAAATGTAAAATAAATTACACATAAAAACATATTGTTTTGAATAAAATTAAATAGTTAATAAAAAAGGTTTGTTTGGTATCAATTTTTTTCAAATATTTGAAATTTTTTATTAGTCATATTTTATTTTATTTTTTTAATGCAAATTTTAAAGTAATCTTACCTTGTTGCTTTGCTGTTATGTGATTTTTGAAAATTATGGAATGTATCCCACATTTTTCAATGTAAATTAAGTCTATTTTTGTGTGATTTCTTTTATGCAGTTCTTTGTAAAACCTATATACCACATAAAAAGAGACCCAGGTGTATTTTTCTTAGTTAAGAAAATTATGTACTTGTGAGTTTTCCAGTAAACCAAGATGGCAGCCCATATTTCTGGTAAATATACAGTTTTGAAGGCCTACAATCTCCTGAATAGTTATTAAATTTTAAAAAATAATAATAAATCGATTGTTAAATTTTTAAAAAAGTAATAAATTCTGATAAATTTCATTAAAATTCTTTATTTCATTTTTTTAAACTTTTATTACAATGTGGAAGCGATGAGATGCTCTTAATAGTGTCATACTTTGGTTCAATTCGGGCATATTTCCTTTTGTCAGCAGAGTTTTTTTGATAAATTGTCATCATGATCAAAATTTAGGTCTCCCTGTTCCAGAACATTTCTAAAGGTACAGGATCCTGCCTCCAAAAAAGTGCATTAATGATCGCAATATAAAACTTTACATTCAAACATGTCCACAATGGTTATGCAATGTAAAATTTTGTTTAAACAGAATATCTCTTCATAAAGGAATGTCATTTGAGAGCTCTAAAATTCTGTTTCTGATTACACTCAGATTTATTTATTTCTGAAGTAAAGATGTAATGTCAATTGTCTGGGGAAAAGATAAACCCTGTCATAGATTGGAACAATTACCTAAGAGAAATCTGCACATCTAGCAGTGTAAATATTGTATTTTTTCCATTTTTCTGTTAATAAGTTAATACAAAAAAATAAAATAAGGTGTAAATATTGTAATTATTTTTTTCATAATGATGTCTTTTTAAAAAAATAACAATAATAATAAAAAATCACATGATCACAATCTCTTATACTAGCAAGGCAAAACTCTCCATACAGTAATGCCACCCTGTGCCAACCAAAGTAATCAATGGATGCCAGAAGGCTTGTGCATAAAATCCCTACTAGTCTGGGGATATTGGATGAGCAGGCACTAGATAGGGATTTTATGCACAAGCCTTCTGGCATCCATTGATTACTCTGGTTGGCACTACTGTATGGAGAGTTTTGCCTTGTTTAATAATAAAAAATAAAATGTAAATATTAAATATGATATTTTATAGCAGCCATTTGTTTGTAAACATTTTTGGAGGACCTTAAAACTGTAGATTTATCATAAATACAGGCTGCCATCTTAGTTTATCAGAAAATTTTTTGCCTTGATATTTTTATTGTTAGAAAAAAATGCATTTCAATAAATAGAGATCTAGAAATTTTAAACATCTAGTCAAGCTGATTATAATAAAAGAATTATTCTTGTTACATAAATAGAAATACTATTAAATAATAATTGATTAGATTGGAAATCAGTTTCTAGAATTTCCCTGGTACACAAAAGTAATTAAAGGATTATAGCATTGTTGCTTGGGAAGAATCTGGAACAGAGTAAATGTCAACTTCCGAGGAAAAACACATATTCATGCACACACTTGCATTGTGGAAATTGTTACAGATGTGAATCAAACATGAACTCCAAGACTGAAGTTTCAGAAGTGTAAAAAAATGGAATAACAGTGAATTCCCACCACCAAAAGTGTCAAAGTGGACCAAAGAACAACATTAGCCTTATTATTATTATGTAAGGTGTATGGGGGCATGCATGTAAGTATGAGTTCTGTAATACCTTTATTTGATCTCTATGTATTGTTATTTTACTGGCTTAAATAAACATTAATCTATTTAGTTTAAATCTGTATTAGTGTAATATTTGACTCTGCTTGTCTGGTCATTTTTATCATGAATGCAATACATACAGTGGCAGTAAATTCCACAAATCATTGCACTTTTTAAAGATATAAAATAAACTCTAAACAAAATGGCTGACCAGTCATTTTTAAATGTAATTTTTACTATGTTAAATACTGTATGAAATGTTTAAAAAATTATATTTTTCAATAGTGATTTCATATATTTGTAAACAATATCTAATTTCAAAATAACAATTGCTTAGGACAAGGTTAAGTCTTATATTAACACCCTTTCACATTTCAACATTTTTTTACCATCCCCTAGTGACAATTTGGGTAAATAGTTCAATATTTTAATTGTAGTATTAAAACCTTTCTTTAATATTATGAATCAATAAATTGGTCTTAATTTTTAAAAAACATGACAAATGAAAAACGTTTTTAAAAAATCATATTTGAACTAAATAAATTAACATAATCTTTGTTAAATAAATTCTATTTTTAAACATGAAAGAATAATTATAAAGTCAACAGAAAGCTATGAAATTCTACTTTAAAATTTAGAATTGCATTTATATTTATTAAATTATCACAAAAATTTAATAATATGGTATTTGATAGAGTGCAATGATCATAGTTACCTATTTATTTTTGAACAAAATTTAAGTGTAAATGTGAAAGTATTTTTTTAATAATTAATTATAAATATTTAAATCAACTAAAAAATTATGCAATAATCTTTCCTCATTACAAATAACAATGAAAGAGAATTTTACAAGTTTGTTTATATGCCTAATATCAAAAAATCTATCGATCACGGATCCTTTAGGTTTAGGAGTTTCCTACCTGGAATACCTATACTAACAGGGGATATTGAAAGCTTGTCCAGATGGTATGGTGAATAGCAGATAAGTATATTATGCTATTAATATATTCCAAAAATAGTTATATTATCAACATTTCTAGACTATTCCATATTGGTAGTGTCTAACAGCACACCAACAATATTTCAGATCTTTTCAGATACAGATACAGGAGGCTACATAGACTTTTTTCTTACTGCAAAGTCCAATAACTCAAAATGCCTGATTAAGCTTCAAGATAGCTAGTGAAATTGCTAGATTGGCACTCCCTATGGCTCATCTCATTGGCATCTGCATTTCCTGTGTATGTGCATGATATACTGCATGGAACATTCTCCAATTGCTTATTTTTTATTATAATGAATAGGAGATACTGGATAATTGACTAAAAGCCAATGGGGTATGGGAACTAAAATGATTAGAAATCCTGGCTTTTCTCTGCTCATTTGTAATTTTTCTCTGTTGACTGTTGATATTTTCAGATCTTTTAAGCCAATAAATCAATATTTACTTTATTTCCAAATTTTAACAGCAAATAACTATAAAATAAATGAAATAAGACACAAACGAGTTATAGAGTCAAACTACAAGAGCATCACCACAATACTCTATGGATTCAGAATCCATAGAAATAGGACTTTTTTGATTAGTGGTAGAGTTGTATTGTTATATTTTTTCATAATTAATCTACTAATAAAACAGGCAAAACTCACTATACGTATGCCACACCCAGCAAGCTAGAGTAATCAATGGATGCCAGAAGGCTTGTGCATAAAATCCCCCATCTAGTGCCTACTCATCCAATATTCCTAGACTAGTTTCTGGCTTGTGGCCTTCATCAGTGAGGAGCCTTGGATCTGAGAGCACTGCATCTAGATCTTAGGATAACAAGTTATACACAAGCATAAGAGGTGGTGGTCATGTGATGTTTATTGGCTTCATCTACTAATACTCACCTGATGCTCATCTAGCCAAATCAGATAAAGTTAAGATCTTTATTGTCTAGATAATAAATAGATAGATATTTATTTATCACCTACTACTTGATGGTTAAGTTAAATGTAAAAAAAATCTGAAATTCACTCAGTTTACATTCAAAACTCAAGCTATAGAAGGGATACACTAACCATCATATTATTGATAGTTTCTACTGTTGATTCTACTAGTTTGTGATTCAATTTAAATATTGGGAGGCTTGCATTTCTAAGTTTTTAAACTTTTTATGCAGACAATAACCCAAGAAGTCATCAATGTTTTCAAGCAATGGGCAACCTTTTTCAATGTTGACCAACTCAAACTTACCTGATGTAGATACGGTTCATAATTTTTAGGAGATTAAAATAAATGATTTGATATTTATCTTCAATATTTATTAATGACAGCAAGATCATAATTAATAACACCTGTAATTAGCAACATTTATTATTTATTACTTTTGCCCATAATTATATTACTGCAAACAAAAATAAGAAAAATACAAAATTCTTACATTATTAAAATACTTCTGAAAACACAAATATCTAATTTCTATCCAAAAAAAAGTGCTATAAGATTTATGATTAAAGCATGTCTTCTGTTCCATATTATTGCGTAAATAGTTAAAATAGTTTATTAATAGAATGCAAAAAAACTATACATAAAATGTATCACTTCACATAATCATATTGTAATTTCTGGTAGAATTAAGCTGTTTATAATCATATTATGTAACCTTAATAGAAATAATAAACATTGGTTCATTTATTATTAGCACCTGAATTTAATGTTTGATATAAGTTGGATTATAAATAAAACAATTGCACTAAAAGATATTTATATACGGTCACCTCTTCATCACAAAAATATTTTCTAATAATAAATATTACACTTTTGTTTCAAATTCATCTAGATAACATAGAAGAATACATCTAAAGCAATTTTAATTGATCATCTTTTGTTTTCAGTTATATGGATGGCTGAAGAGTTGGAGAGTGGAGAGGATTGAAGCCTATCCATTAAAGTTTGAAGATTTGCTACCTTAATATAAACTGAGTACTTTTTGTATATATGTGTGTGTAAGATGATGATGTGGACCAGCTGATGAGTGCTGATGCATCATGAATATTGGAGATCATTTATCTTTTTCACATGTATGTGGTCATATGTATTGGTTATATAAGATGGAGTGGATGACAGAAAGGCATTTAAATGTCTGTATTCTAATCTCCTCTAATAACATAAATTACATAACTTTTTTTCAAATGTTTAAAAACCTACTAGTTTTTAAATATCGATACATTTATCATAACTACATCTTCATTAATATTATTATATCTTTCCATATTAGAATTAAGTGATAATTCATTATATTTTATCTTTTAATTTTCTGATCCATAATTATTTTATACTGTACTCAGTTAAGTGCTGGACCCATTATTTATCTCTATTTTCAAAATATCTTTTACTTTAGTTATAATGGTATTTTCTAATCTATCTAATCTTCACCCTTTTCTTTTAGTCTAAAGTTTAACCCTTAAAACTTATTTTCTTTCATCGGATTTTAAATGCTTTTAATTAAGTTACAAACTGTGTTATAAACAGTGAGGATTGCCAATTCCTCTACAAGCTTTATGATAAATGCTTAGCCAGAGCCAGCACTTAAAATATCTCTGTCAGGAACCCCTCCCCAAACCCCTGACCATGGTTTCGTGCTTTGGCACTCCTCAGAGAGGTGTCAGGGTAGGTTCAGACACTAGATCTAAAAATACCAACCCAAAGCTAAGCACTTAGCTAAAAGTTATCTATTGAGTGGAAAATCTGAAATTTTCAGACATGTACATGTCTTCAAACCCAGCTATCCAACTCAAATAGCTATATGGGGCTGATAGATCTTCAGCCATGCCATATAGTAGTAGTCATAGCAATATAAAATTGCATAAGACTTTTTGGCAGAGACTATAAATAGTCAAAATAAAAGTCATAGATCAATTCATAGATCACATGACCCTATCTCTTAAGCTTGTAAGTTATAAACAGTGAGGATTGCCAATTCCTCTACAAGCTTTATGATAAATGCTTAGCCAGAGCCAGCACTTAAAATATCTCTGTCAGGAACCACTCCCCAAACCCCTGACCATGGTTTCGTGCTTTGGCACTCCTCAGAGAGGTGTCAGGGTAGGTTCAGACACTAGATCTAAAAATACCAACCCAAAGCTAAGCACTTAGCTAAAAGTTATCTATTGAGTGGAAAATCTGAAATTTTCAGACATGTACATGTCTTCAAACCCAGCTATCCAACTCAAATAGCTATATGGGGCTGATAGATCTTCAGCCATGCCATATAGTAGTAGTCATAGCAATATAAAATTGCATAAGACTTTTTGGCAGAGACTATAAATAGTCAAAATAAAAGTCATAGATCAATTCATAGATCACATGACCCTATCTCTTAAGCTTGTAAGTTATAAACAGTGAGGATTGCCAATTCCTCTACAAGCTTTATGATAAATGCTTAGCCAGAGCCAGCACTTAAAATATCTCTGTCAGGAACCCCTCCCCAAACCCCTGACCATGGTTTCGTGCTTTGGCACTCCTCAGAGAGGTGTCAGGGTAGGTTCAGACACTAGATCTAAAAATACCAACCCAAAGCTAAGCACTTAGCTAAAAGTTATCTATTGAGTGGAAAATCTGAAATTTTCAGACATGGTCAGGGGTTTGGGGAGGGGTTCCTGACAGAGATATTTTAAGTGCTGGCTCTGGCTAAGCATTTATCATAAAGCTTGTAGAGGAATTGGCAATCCTCACTGTTTATAACTTACAAGCTTAAGAGATAGGGTCATGTGATCTATGAATTGATCTATGACTTTTATTTTGACTATTTATAGTCTCTGCCAAAAAGTCTTATGCAATTTTATATTGCTATGACTACTACTATATGGCATGGCTGAAGATCTATCAGCCCCATATAGCTATTTGAGTTGGATAGCTGGGTTTGAAGACATGTACATGTCTGAAAATTTCAGATTTTCCACTCAATAGATAACTTTTAGCTAAGTGCTTAGCTTTGGGTTGGTATTTTTAGATCTAGTGTCTGAACCTACCCTGACACCTCTCTGAGGAGTGCCAAAGCACGAAACCATGGTCAGGGGTTTGGGGAGGGGTTCCTGACAGAGATATTTTAAGTGCTGGCTCTGGCTAAGCATTTATCATAAAGCTTGTAGAGGAATTGGCAATCCTCACTGTTTATAACTTACAAGCTTAAGAGATAGGATCATGTGATCTATGAATTGATCTATGACTTTTATTTTGACAAACTGTGTTAGTTTGTGTATTCCCTAGTTTCTTAAATCCAAAGAAGTTAGCAGTTGAAATTTTAAATATTTTGATCTCAAATTCATTAATATCACTTCAATAAGTTTTTGTTTAAGACATTTTTTAAAAGAATCTTGATTATAAAACTATGTTCTAAATGAACTTTATTTGAAAAGTAAAAAAAATATTTTATAATAAAAGCTTTTATTTCTTTATTTTGAATCTTTATTTTGAATTAAAATCACACAAAATAATTGTTTCTTCAACCGCAATTGAACTTTTTATGTTTACCTTGAAATAATATTATATTGGGAGGCATCCAAAAATTAATTAAATCAATCCCTACTTTTTATAACAATGGATTGATTTAATCTGTCTCTGATCACACACACAATTGTTTTATTTCAAGTTTAATATAAAAAAAATCCGATTGTGGTTGAGTAAATAATAAATTTATGAGCTTTTTTTTCTCATGTGCCATAACATCAGCCAGGAAGCGAACCCGCTAACCCGGGACAACTTCTTGTAAGGCAGCTGAGCTAACCTCTCAACCACTGATGCTTGACAAATTTATGAGCTTTTAATCCAAAATAAATAATTAAAAGCATTTATTATAAAATATTTTTATATCCATTAATTAATGTTTGTTGACATTTTTTACGTTTTACTAGATAAAATACAATCCATCATTAACTTCTTCAAGCCAGTTTTCATTTCAGTCTTCATAATGAGAATTATTTCTAATCTAATCATATCTTATGCTGAACTATTCAAAAGGTTTATCTTATTCTTTCTACAACTTTGAGAATATTTATATTATATTTAAGTAATGCTTCATCAATCTTATTTCTACACATGCACATTAAAATATGGATGTGTATTGTAAAATAAATATATGTTTAAAACAAAAAATGCAATAAATTTATGACTTATTACCACTTCCTAAATTTTCAAGATATAGAATTCAAAAATAATTTGAATTAGATTATATTGGATATTAATTCAAAATTATATTAAATTAATAAAAAAATGTTAAAGAAATATGCCAATGTTATTTACTTACTATCAATATCAGGTGAATAGTCTATTTATGTTCAGGACATTAGTAATTCAAATATAATTTTAAATTAAATTTAAAACATTTTTTTCTCATAAATATTAAATATTTAAGCTGAGTAAAGCCTACAACAGCTAAAAGTATTGAACAGAATCCCTTAATAGATGTTTATTATTTTTAGTTATCATTATGATGTCAATATCTCCTGATCATCATACAATATTTTCAAAATGGCCTATCATCTTTTTAATTTTTCCAGATGATTCAAACCAGAGTCATTCTCTTTTTCACCACTAAACTTTTCAGCCACTATAAACTTTTCTAATGAATTACTTTTTTAATAATCTTCATACTTCCTCTTTCTTTTATATTCTTCATGTAAATAAAGATACAATAAAAGACAAAGACCCCCCAAGATGCATTTCATGCTGTACCAGCACTCATCAGTTGGTGCAGGTTATCAGCTCTCATATATATCTTTATTACATGAAAAGTATTTATCTATGACAAATTGTCACATCTCTATTTACAACCTCCAAATTTGCTTCACTCATAACTTCGACTTCGTACATTTTTGATAAACCTAACTATGTTTATCATTAATCATTTATTAAACTAGAGTTTTTTTCTAATGATGTGTTAAAAATAAGACAATTTCAATCCAATTAGTGTTTCTTGAGAAAGCAACCTGTAAGATCTCAGCTTGAACAATCCTGATCTTCATTTTGAAAAATATTTTATTGCATCCCAAAAAAATTCCATATTTTTCAATAATGTGTCTTGACTAATAGGTTCTTTAATTCGTATTCTTGATTGAAAAAGACAAAAGTTGTCAACTCTTTCTACACCTTTGTGATTTCAAATTCAGATAGTACACTGTGCTATAATCTTTGTAATCCCATTTTTTAATCTTTATTTTTAATTTTCCTAATTCCAATATGAGGATTGTCTTAGTATCTCAAAATTTATACTAGTTTTAAATATACATAAATCTATTTTCAATAAATGCAATTCAAAGATGTAGCAGCTGCAGTCATGGTGTATTATATATTTTTACAATGGCTAGAATATGTGCATTCTGCATAGTGACTGGCCATTATTTCATGGAGTCAATCATTGTAAAAATTTATCCTGCATCATGATTGGAAATGACACCCTTGCAAATTATATTTGTATAAATAATTGAAATATTTAGTTTAATTAAATTGTAATTGTAGTAACAAAAATACAGTTAAGTAGCAAAATACATGTAATTATCAATAGATTATTAATACATATGGAAACATAATGGATGAAATTAATCATAGAATTAAACTTGGTTGGGGTGCTTTTGGTAGAAATAACTTGATACTAAAAGGAAATATGCCTATGTGTTTAAAAAGGAAGGTTTTTAATAAATGTGTTTTACCAGTTCTTACTTATGGATCTGAGACTTGAATACTTAATAAAAGAGCAATACAGAGGCTTCAGACCACTCAAAGAAGTATGGAGAGATGTATGTAAGGAGTAACAAGAAGAGATCGAAAACGCATTTATGGGTAAGAGAACAAATAGATGTTACTGACCTCATTAAAAAAATTTAAAAGACTGAAATGTAGTTGGGATGGACATATTGCTAGAAGAGATGATAATATATGGACAATTGAAATTTTAAACTGGATTCCAATATATTGTAAAAGACCCAGAAAAAGACCACATGTAAGATGGATGGATGAAATAAGAAAGTGTGCAGTGGTGATGTGGAGAAAAGAAGCTAAAGATTGGAGAAGATGGACTTGGAGAGACCTTCATCCTGTAGTGAATTGATAATGGCTGATGATCAATAGTGATGGTTTAACCCTGAGAATATTAGAATAAATTATTATTTTAATATAAAATAAATTATATGCAATTATAACAATGCTTGTTATATTAAAAATATATATATAACCTTCATGTATTTTAGGTATTTGAGCACTCAAATTTTAAAAAGAAATGCAAATTTATACATTTAATGGTGCATATAACAAACTGCACTTAGATTAACACAGATTTTCTGATAATAATGAGTCTTTGTTATTAATGAATTGTGCATTTTATTTTCTCTTGTCTGAGTCATTATATTTAAATTTAGGATTAAAAGCATAATCAAACATCTTTTCATGTTGTAAAAATATGGATAATATTGCAGAATCTATTTTGGCTTTATTACAAATATACATATATAAACATTCATCATTAATAATATATAATACTCTGAAATTAATACTCCAACTACTGGTTTATTAAGTAAATGAAATACTCCCAATCCAAAACACATAACAAAATTTTTTAGAGAAAAAAACAGACCATCTTCTCTCTTTACCTCAATTTCTTTTATAGAGGCTTATCTGAAGCATTTTAGAAGATCAGTGTTATAACTGTATTTGGTTTATTATATTTCAATGAATTGCTAATTATTACTTAAGGTAACTTATAATGTTTATTATAAAGCATATGATTACAGTTCAAGTGTCATCTTTATTTATTAAAATCTTAGACCAGAGTGGAATCCATCTTTTACTATAAGAGTTTGCCTTGATGACAGTTTGAAGATTCATGGTGTAGATATCCTTGGCTGTTAATATGTGATTGACATTTGTGAATTGTCTAGATTAGTGCAAAAATCAGGTTTATTACCTAAATAATTATAAATAGTGATGGGGTTTGAAAGTTTGAAAATGACTATTTATTAGTCTATTTACAAAACAGTGTATATTTGCCTGCTGTGGTTTATTTCAACTTCTATGAGTTAAATATCTCACTATGTTACAGTCCATTTCTAAATTTTCTTATCTATATTAAGATCTTAAGCTAAAGTAAAGGTGAATTCCATTTTTTACTTATATAGGTTGTCATGACAACAAGATTTTTATAATGTATAAGCTTGGGTTGTTATCATGTGATACATATGTATTTGCATTCATACTAATTTCTATTGCACATTAAAGAGAAAAACACAAATAAATTTCAATTGAATAAAATTACATAACTTCTACATTAAAACAGGCAAACTCTCCATACAGCAGTGCCACTCAGTGCAAACCAGAGTAATCAATGCATGCCAGAAGGCTTGTGCATAAAATCCCTATCTAGTATTTACTCATCCAATAGCCCCAGACTAGTTTCTAGCTTGTGGCTTTCATCAATGAGGAGCCTTGGATCTGAGAGCACTGCATCTATGGAGAGTTTTGCTGTTTTAATAACAGTTATGAGCAAGCATTAGAAATGATGATCATGTGATGTTTAGTGATTTAACTTCTACATTAAATAACAATTCTCTCTCTCTCTCTCTCTCTTTCCTTTTCTCTCACTACATTGTATGGCATTTCTATGTAAAACCATCTAATTAATTAAGGGCTTTAGAAGAGTATGAGAAAATTCTCAAAACTATCTGTGAAGAAAAACTTTTTACCACAAAAATTTCATTAGAAAAATCTAAACTAAAGCCTGCACAGGATTTCACCAATCAAACCTGCAAATGGTTCTTCATATCTGAGCATTGAATATTTAGAAGCAACCCTACTAAAAGCCTTTAAATTATATAGTTGGTACAGCATATCGGCAAAAAAATTATAAAAGATTTTTTTAAACCAATAATATAATTACATTAAAGCATTTATTCAACTTGATATTCTAATATTAAATAAAAACATAAATATGAATTTAAAGTCAATTAACAAAGAATCCCTACATAATTACTACTTGAAATTTAATTTGAAATAACAAAATGTTGAATATTTTACTTTTTAACAATCAGCATGGTCGTTTAGGAAATGATTTAAGTTTAGTATGAAAAAACACTGAATTATTTTATTCACAAGAGATACGTTTTGTAGCAATTTGTTTTATAGATTACTTTTAAAAGTAATACAGAATATCTACCAGATGATCTTTTATGTCTTTAAATAAAAATTTAGTTTATACCATCTGCCAATAAACAAATTCAGCTCTAGTAACTTAAAAGGGATTGGACTTTTTTGAGAGTCGTCCTATAAATATTAAGACAATCAGGTGGTAAGCCAATAAACATCACATGTGTGACAATACATATAATGAGTTTTGCCTTTTTTAACAATCAGGTGGTAACACATTCATTATTTCTCAGCTATCTTCACTGAACTAATAAAAGTCATAGGTTTAAAATTAATGCACCCAAATCAGTTCATCTTCATTAAGTTTTCTGCAACTGGGGAAAAATCATTTGATGTAAAAAGATTGAAGAAGAGTAATTCATTAAATAGGGAAAGTCCACTATACAGAAAAATTAAAGATTATAATTGTTTTACTGGTTAGCACTGTTTCCGACCAGGCGAGTCTTATTCAAAGCACAAAGATTTTACCACTTAACACTGTTTTCGACCAAGCTGTCATAATCGTAGCACAAAGATTTTACTATTTGCGTTCGATCAGGCTGGTGATGTTCATCACACAAAGATTTTACCACTTAGTAGCATAAAGACACGTCTGTCTTTGTGCTATGAATATGATCAGCCTGATCGAAAGTAGTGCTAAGCCGTAAAACAATTGCAATCTTTAATCTTTTCTGTATAGTGGACCTTCCCTATTTATTGAATTACAAACGAATAAGAAAAGAAATAAAATCTATTGAGTTGCATAAAGGAGAGTAAATATTTTTCAAACAATAAACAATTCTTGGAGCTTTTACATGTGCCATTAACTTTTAATAAGCTAAAAATCCTAGTTTGATTTCATATGAATACAGACTATTTATATATACAGATTTTGAATATTTTTAATATTTCTTAAATCGAAGCTTTATTTGTGGTGAATTGATAGTTCCTAAACTTTTTAATGAAAACGAGAACTTAATATTATTAACACTGGATTAATGTTACATAATGTTTTCATGCGAAAAGGATATATTTTTCTTGTAAATATATATAACGATAAATATTTAATTATTTTCAGTGCCACCAATTTCTAAGAAATTTTAGACATAAAGTTTATTGCTTGCCTACTGGTTTTTTTTTTTTACCAATATCTTTATGTCAAAATAAAAATAACAAGAAGATAATATCCAATTTAATGGCGCTATAAAAATAAAATGAATTGGAGTGATATTAAATCTTCAACTATCTTATTTTCTATTTTATTGTGTACGTTCCCATATTATGGGAAAACGACTATCTTAGCAGTATAGGTGGCGCATCGAAGATTTAATGTCACTTCAATTTATCAATAAATAAATAAATATTTTTTTCAAACTATTTTTGAAATTTTGAAATGGTGCACGTTTTGCTTCGCAAATCTCATAAACATTTCCAATATTAAATTCCATTTTAACACTTTTCTGTGACCTTTTGAGATGATTACGTTTTTTTTTTTTTTTTTTTTGGCGAAAATAATTAAAAATTTTTTATAGATATAATAAACACCTTCATACTTTCCCATTCTTTTTAAATTCACATAAATAAAGATATAATAAAAGACAAATGCCCCCCAAGATGCATTTCGTGCTGAACCAGCACTCATCAGTTGGCCAAGTCACTATCTCTCGTATATATCTTTATTATATAAAGAGTATTTATCTAGAGTAAATTGATACATTTTCATTTACCATTGTCAAACTTCCCTCCACTCACAACTTTGACGCCATCCATTTCAGATAAATACAATAATGATTATTACTAATCATTTTCGAAACTAGAGATTATCTGTAGCACAGATATCATAGAATACGGTCTTTTTAAAATTTTTACAATCTTTTTAAAATTTTCCACTGTTTTACATTGTGGATATATGATATAAAAGTTTTATCTTACATTATCTCAAAAACACATTTTGAACACCTGAATGCATTTTATTTCAGAAATTAATTTTTAAAATTCTAATGTATCCCAAGTCATACAATTTGTTCACATGTAGCTGAACAGGTTTAACTTACTTTCAAAGTCTGAACTTTTGTTTGCTCTTAATTTTTGATTAATAATTATGTACAAATTATTTAATATGTTAAAAGTCAAATAATAATTATTCAAGGATAACATTTTTGCTTTTATTAATAAATCTATCTCAACCCCATCACTTTGAAACTGTCCATCAGTGCAGAAACTAAAACCACCCTCTTTCATTATGCATACATTTTACAAACAACTTTTGTTTACTGGGCAAACTAGATCTATCTGACATCTGAATATTCATGCCTGTGTTAGCAGTACTATATTTTACTATTACACTATCATGCAAAGTATGGGCTGGTTTCTATCCACTGTTTACACTGTGTAGAAAATGACCCTCCACAGACTGTAAAATTGAATAAAAATTAATTTCTGCCTTAAAGAGAAAAAGTGTAATGAAAAAGTGCTACCAATATGAACATGATAATTCATGTATCTGCCTGCCTCTAGTTCACCTGATGAACAAATATTGCTCACACAATGTATGCACAGTGAAAAAGAATGATCTGGCTTCTGTTCTGGTTGATGGTTGTGACAGGGTGGAGTTGGGATGAGAGATATGCACTGATAAAAATAAAACAAAACTGAAAATAATAATTATATGTTTTCATAAATCAACATTCAAGTTATTGTTTGCTAAATTATTAATATTATAAACTTATCAACTTTTCTGTCAATCAACAGAATACAATTTGCAGTAAGAAGATTTTCTAATTGTTATAAGATTCCAATATATGATAATTTACAAATATTAATTATGCATCTGTAATTTGTTAAGCAATTTATTAGAATTATAATACTGAAAAGTTCAGACTTGAAATATTATTCTTAGCTTCTGCCAATCCTTTATAATATGCTTCTGTTATAAAATCAATGGATGATAAAATACATAATAAAGCTAGTATGAGTATCCAGCTGAAGAGTTAAAGGTTTCTGGACTCATTCCTGACTATAAAAAAAATAGAATCAAAACATCTTGAAAAATATGTTTAACCTGTCACTTTAGTACTTAAGCATCACACAATTTACAAATCAACAAATCATGTGATTTAATAAATAGAAATGTTCACTATATAGGATAGATTAATATAATTATAATTAAACTACAGTTTAGCACTGCTTTCGACCTGGCAGGTCATATTCATGGTACAAAGTTGTTTGTAAGTGAACAAACATATAACTTAATTAATATGCAAATTTATATATTTACATATATCTCCTTCAGAATAGAGCAACACATGAATTCTTTTTATTTATCATGTAGATGTTATTTGTGATAAACCACCCTTCTTTGAACTTTCTCTTTGTTGCACTCAACACAATCTACTTTGATGTTAAATGAACCAAAATTGTAACCAGGATCATGTATAAATTTGCATATTAATTAAGTCACATGTTCATTTACTTACAAACTTGACTTTGTGCTATGAATATAACCTCTGCAGTTAAATGCAGTGCTAAGATGTAGTTTATCTATAATTGTATTAATTTCTTCTATGTGAAGAACCTTCCTATTTATTGAATTTCAAAATGATAAGAAAAGAAGTCAAGTTTATCAAGTTACAAATCATATGATCATTTTACTTTTGCTTATTTTTATATATATATATATATATATATATATATATATATATATAAAATTAAGAGCGTGCTAATAGCTCTAAACAAGCTTTTTTTTTTATTTATGATAAATGCTACTACAAGAGAAGACATTCAAATCATTTTTATCTTGGATTGTCCCCATCCCCAGACTGGTTTCGACCTATGGGTCTCTTCAGTGAGGAGTTGGGACATTATATATATATATTCATAAATTGATATAAACAAAGGAATGAATAGGGATGTTTTTATGTAATAAGTAGAGAAATTTAAAAGTAGAATGTTGCTAGGAAACTATTAATTATTAATGACAGCTTTTAATCTAATTTGTTCTATCTAGCTCACTATAATTTTTTTGTCTTGAATTTACTTAGAAAGAAAAGCAACTCTCTCTTACATTATAACTCATATTTATATTTTTATAAGCATGAGGATTTAGAAAATTTTCATCTTCTCTTTAGATCCTGTAAATATTTTTCATCTCTTCTAAAGTGTTATGTATGTTAAATTAAATATTTTCATGTAAACAATGAGTGAATGGATATATTTTTATAAAATGATTAGATACAAATATATTAGTAGAAATGTTGTTAAGTAACAATCAAAAGAACTATTGTCTAGATTAATAGAGAAATCATGTTTAGCCTCAGGGCTGTCAATTAGTAATTGGTTTCTGGGAAGATCAGAAGGTAAAGTTATCTCTGTTTATATGGAGATAATCTATTTATTTTTATTATTTATCAAAGTAAAAATCCCTGAAAATATTTTAATTCAACAAATATATATATATATATTGTAACGATATATAAATATGTCGTTACATTAATTTAGAATAAAACTTAAAAGTTCACATATAAAAATAAGTGTATTAAAAAGAAAGAAAAAACTAAACGCTAAAATTAAAATGTTTGTTAAACACATATACATTCGCACAGATGCGAAACTTTAAAAATATTTTTTTTAAAAAAAAAAATAAGTATTTGAACGTACTTTTTTTTATAAAAAAGTACAAGATTTAAGAATAAAAACAGGTATTAATTAATGTAATCTGTAAATGGAAATGATTGTTTATAAATTGTTTGAAAAGCAAGCTAGCTTTGGGCTCTTGTATAATTAAAATGATCTGATGAAAGATAGATAAGAAAATATAAAAAAATTAGCTTGACCAATGGAAGCACCAAGCCTCAGCCTGGACCCGAACGAAAATTTGGATTAGTGACGTCTTTGTTAGTCAATCCATGTGGATTAATATAAAAAGGGAAATACAGTTTTTTCGGACAGTTCCAGCGTTGTGTGTTTGAGAGTTGTGGTAGGACGCACATACCACACTCTCTAGTTAAAAAAATTATAAAATAAAAAGACTGTGATACAAGAATGGAACCAGCTAATGCTACTTCCAGAACATTATCTTCCAATGGAGATGTCGCGGGAATTAAAAACAGGAACCTGGACTCTTCTACCATAATCTATATGAAATGAACAATTATTAAAATCAATTAAGAACTTTCGTCAAGTTTTATAAATTGGTAAACAAGCCAACTTAAATGTTAAAAACAGACTCTTATCTGACTTTTGTAAGTTTTTAAATCAAATTAATAATGTTTAATTTTATATGTTTTCCGATTGATAAAAATCATTTCCATTTTTTTTTTCTCTTATTGTATAAATTATTTGTTGTTTAAATTTTAAATGATGAAATTTAAGGTTGGGTATAGACTTTGCATAGATTTGTTAGCGGTTGATAATGTTGTGGTTTTCACATTCGATTAGAATATATGTCAACGATATCACTGCAAGCATCTTACAATGAATGCTAATGGGATTTGTATATTCCCTATGCAAGTGACACTTATCGATGACTTTGTATTTTGATCAGTTGTGTTTAATTTGGGATGTTTTTGACCATGGAATCTGTGCAGCTGACCTATACTCAACATTTTAAAACAAATTTTATAATCTGTGCGAATGTATTTAAATGTTAAATTTAAGTCGGGCATGAATGGCTATATAGTTTTGTAAAGTTATATTAAGGGAGGGTAATCTTAAGTTATTCATTTCGTAGTTGAATTGGTTCAATGGATTGGATATATTTGTGTAATTGTAGATGTAGTATGAGGTCCGCTATGGGCAGGACTATAGATATACACCACACACCCTCTGTTTGCCTATGGATGGGTTTGTAAGTCGGCAGAACACCGCAGTCCATTCCTATGGAGTTTTTTGTTTATTGTTCTACTTGCCAACAGATGTCACATTCCTGTTGGTGGAGAGTCAGTGTCTTTTCTATTTCTACTTATTGTTCAGATGTACATTCCTGACAGTATAGTATTTTGTGTTGTCATATCATGCTACATTGAATACATGAATGTATCAGATGGATTGGTGCCAGTTGATTGCGAAATTTGTTGCCTAAGGTTAAATCAGGGAAGAATATTTTCTTTTCAAATGCAGATCTATGTAGTCTATTCATACTTGACTATCTAAATAAAATCTTAAACTCATTGAAACTTAGTTAAATGTAAAATTAAAAGTTAATATAAAAATCTAAAATGTTAAACTTATTCCTCAAAATTTAAATGTTATTTTATATGTGTGTAAATAAATATTTTTATGTGTTAATTTCTGGCAGTGGCTTTTATTTATTGATATTTAAGATATAAATTAAGATATAGATTTTTATCTCTGCGTCTCCACTGAGCTAGTGACTTGGGCTAACGATCAGAATATTTAAATAAAGTGGAATCTTAGCGCGTATCTGCCTACTCTATAAATTTTCTAGGCTCAAATGCCTAGATGTCACCCTGGTAGTTGCAGATATTGTTTTTGCGGTTAGATTCGATCTTCACTTTCATTTCGATCGTTATAATATATATATAAATTGAATTAAATAATATATATATATGTAACCGGACCGCCATACAACCCTTTTATTACGTCAGTTGTAACAATTTTCTGATGAGCATGCTGTAGGAAAGAACTATCAATTGACATTCCTAATGCAGATGTTAATGCCTCCTACAACAATATTTCCTGCTCATCAGAGGATGTAGTTTTATAGAGACTGGAAACATCTAAATATTTCTGTTTGGTTTCCCAAAAAGCATCATTAGAGTTCCATCTCACTACAACCTGATTGGCCTAGGTCAAGTTATGTCAGACGTAGCTCAGTCGGTAGAGCATGAGACTCTTAATCTCAGGGTCGTGGGTTCGAGCCCCATGTTGGGCGCCAAATGTAACTGGACCGCCATACAACCCTTTTATTACGTCAGTTGTAACAATTTTCTGATGAGCATGCTTAGGAAAGAACTATCAATTGACATTCCTAATGCAGATGTTAATGCCCCTACAACAATATTTCCTGCTCATCAGAGGATGTAGTTTTATAGAGACTGGAAACATCTAAATATTTCTATGTTTGGTTTCCCAAAAAGTGCCATTAGAGTTCCATCTCACTACAACCTGACTGGCCTAGGTCAAGTTATGTCAGACGTAGCTCAGAGAACATGAGATTCTCATAAACCAGTGCTATAACTGATGAGTGATGCATTAAAACAAAACGGAATTGGATAACTGGACAACCAATTTAATTTTTAGTAACAAAAAAAAAAATTTATTAAATAACAATTAATTAGCAATTTCTAATGAAGTTCATTTCTATCCACATGATTACTCTCTTTCATTTTACTTGCAAAAGAGTTATAAGCAGTTCCTTTTTTTATCAATAGCTCATTTACAAATTCATTTATGAGAAGAAGTTTGGGAATATTCTAATTCAACAATAGTTCATTTTGAATCCATTTATAAGAAGAAGCTTGGGAATATTCTAATTCAACAATAGTTCATTTTGAATCCATTTATGAGAAGAAGCTTGGAAATATTCTAAGTTAACAATGATTCATTTTGAATCCATTTATGAGAGGAAGCTTGGAAATATTCTAATTTAATAATAGTTTGTTTTTGTATTCCTTTATGAGAAGAAGCTTAGAAGCAGTCAAGCATTTATGGTTTATACAATAATTCATTTTGAAGCAGTCAAGCATTTATGGTTTATACAATAATTCATTTGTTCATTTAAGAGAAGAACCTTAGAAGCAGTCAAGCATTTATGGTTTATACAATAATTCATTTTGAAGCAGTCAAGCACTTATGGTTTATACAATAATTCATTTTGAATTCATTTAAGGTAAGAACCTTAGAAGCAGTCAAGCATTTATGGTTTATACAGCATTTCATTATTTTAGTAGTCAAGCATTTATGGTTTATACAATAATTCATTTTGAAGCAGTCAAGCACTTATGGTTTATACAATAATTCATTTTGAATTCATTTAAGGTAAGAACCTTAGAAGCAGTCAAGCATTTATGGTTTATACAGCATTTCATTATTTTAGTAGTCAAGCATTTATGGTTTATACAATAATTCATTTTGAAGCAGTCAAGCACTTATGGTTTATACAGCATTTCATCATTTTATGAATTATTACTGATTGGTAGATATTTGAACTCAACAATTCTTGGTTTGTAGAGCATTTATCATTTGATAATTGAGGCATTTATAATTTAGCCAAATATAGAAGTATGTTCTTACACATAATCTCTGTTACATTATAAGAAGCTTAGAAGCAATATGCAATTAAAGCATTTCTAATTCATATAGTAAATACGTTCAAATATTTTTATAAATAAATTTGCGTGTAGCTATTTCATAACTTCACTTTATAACGTATGATAAAGACGTTTTAACATTTTATAAAACAAATTCTATGTAATTATTTCATAATGTCACTTTATAACGTATGATAAAGACGTTTTAATATTTTACAAAACAAATTCTATGTAATTATTTCATAACTTCACTTTATAACGTATGATAAAGACGTTTCAACATTTTATAAAACAAATTCTATGTAATTATTTCATAATGTCACTTTATAACGTGTGATAAAGATGTTTTAGTATTTTATAAAAATTTCCTTCCAGTTTTACAGTCCATTTTATTCAAAAGAAGGCGGGTTATTTCATCGATGGAAAGTCATGGCATAGTGTGGAGAGAGTGGAGCTTCTAATTTATTCCATTTTTATTATAATTCCTCTAGTAAAACTTTTTTTTTCCATTTTCACGTTTTGTTAAAGCTCTCTGTGTAAGACGAGAGAGAAAAAAAAGTTCCTTTTTTTCAACGATGTGTCTAATTTGAATACTGTCTCAGTTTAACTCAAGTATCTTTTTTCTTTCTTTTTAATGATTGGATAATTAATTTCTTTTTCCTTTTTATTGAGACAGATAAAAAAAAAAGTAAAATAAGATGATATAATATTTTATTCAAATCCATTAATTATCAAAATTAAAAATATGATTTTTTTTTTTTAAACAAATCAGAATTTATTGCGTTCCCAATTAGATTGAATCACGCTAGACATTTTTAATTGGGGGGGGATCTTATGAATATTTATATGAGGAAACATATATGTTTCAATATATATATATATATATATATATATATATAAAACAATAAAAATAATAAATATTAATTAAATATTTTATTTGTATTATATATATGAGATGAATAGATGAAATAAGGAAGGGTGCTGAGGTGATATGGAGAAGAGAGGCTAGAGGTCAAAGAAACTGTATTGAACTTGAAGACACCTTCACCCTGCAGTGGACTGATAATAGTTGAAAATGATGAAATGGTGATGATATAACAAATAGTGGTTTATAACATTAAAATAAAACATTGCCGAATGTATACCATATAATACTAAACCATCCATGCACTTTACTACTTTTGCACAATGCTTTATTTACCACCCTCTTTTACAGTTCACAGTTTCGATTGCCCCCAGAAATCTTCTTCTCAACTTTTAAATCTCCTAACTTCAACTGCTAAATTCAAATTTAAATAAATTTAGCAGTTTAAAGTTAGGAAATATAAAAGTTCTGAAGAAGATTGCTGGGGCAATCGAAACTGTAAACTGTAAAAGGGGTGGTAAATAAAACATTGTGTAACAGTAGTAAAGTGAATGGAAGATTCAGTTTTATATGGTAAAATAAAATATCCAACATAATGTTACTAGTAAAATACACTTAGACATAATTGGCACCAAGTTTGATAACATAGTGGTTAAAATTAATCACATAATTAATCTTATATGAAATTTTTTGGAATTAACCACAGAATTTAATTTGGACAGAGTGCTTTTATTATAAATAATTTAATATTAAAAAGAAACATGTTTGAAAAGAATGACTTAAGAAATGCATTTTATCATTTCTTACATATGGATGTGAGATTTAGATACTTATCAAAACAACATCATCAAATCTTCAAACTATCCAATGAAGAATGATAAGATATCTAGGTTGATAGTACCAAAAGGGGATTAAAATCAAAATGCAGGGCTAAAAGAAAAAAAACAAGCATTATTAACATCATTAAAAAGAATAAAAAATTGAAATAAAATGTGGGCTGGACATGTTGTCAGAAGAGATTCCAATAAATAGACATCTGAAGTCTTAAACTAAATTCCAAATGATTGTAAAAAATGTAAAAAGATATCACTTGTAAGACAGATGAATGATGTAAGAAAAGTTGCTAAAGTAATTTGGAGAATATAAATCTTATAATCTTGATTAAACTTGAACAAATCTTTATCCTGTAATGGACTGATGATGTTTAAAAATGATGATGATGATGATGTTTTATGTCATACTTAATACAATAAAACTTTTATGACATTAAAACATGTTTCTGTAGTGATGTTTGAATAAAATTTCAATCATTTTTTATAATCAATATAAGAATTCTCATCTACAGCTAAAACTAATTAAAAATTCATCAGTTGTCCATTGCAGATTATTTAAAAGTAGATAAATAAAATCAGATTTCAATGTTCTGCTGAAGTTATGAATATGAAACAATATCTTGAACATGCAGTGTTATCTCTCTCTCTCTTTTTCTCTCTCTTGATCCTTCATATGTATTTTTTTATAAAAGCTTTACATCTGGAATTAGTCAGCTGAACAAAGCTAAACAATATTAAATAGTTAATTTAACTATTTATTTCATATATATATATATATATATATATATATATTTAACTATTTATTTCATATATATATATATATATATATATATATAATTGTCAATTAATTGTAATTGATAATTTCTTGGTAACATTAAAGGTTAAAGGTGATTTCTATTACATGGATATTATCTCCTAATTTCTATTCTTTATAATAACAATAATCCATGGAAATACTTAATTTAATATATAGCCTTGGACATTTTACATAGCTAAAGCTGTTGATATATGGTGTATCTGAACTTAGTTCAGACCCATATGGTTATAGGTGTCTGAACATATCAGATTTTCTACTTAATAGTTAACAATTAGATAAATTCTGGGCTTAACCTGGTATTTTTAGATCTAATGCCTGAATATTCTAGTGCCTCACTGATGACAATGAACAGCTAGAAACTGGTCTATGGATAAGGATATTCAGAAAAGCTCATTAAAAACTATTTAAGCTCATTATATTTATATATATATTAAACACCTCATATCTAAATTCTTTTAGCCACAAGCTTGAATTTCGCAGCCTTTCGAAAGGAATTCCTTAAAAAAAGGAATCCCTCTTAAACGTATACTGCAGTAATGTTATGTATATTGAAATTCAAACTAATTTAAACAAAGAGTATGAAATTAAGTAAGCAAAGATTTTAAATTGCAAATAAATAAACATGTTTAATTTTGAATATACTTAGAAAAAAATAGCAATTTTTATTCCCTAAACACAAACAATAAATGAAATAATGCATAGTACTAACTGAAATGTATATAAAATATTTTAAATAGCCAATAGCTATAGTGTTTCAGCTACACTACCTCCTTTAAATAAAGAAGAGCTTTAAAAGGGAGTGTAGCTGAAAGAATATAGCTATAGTGCATTTAAAATATTTTATGCACATTTTAATGAGCATTGTTTCTATATATAATCATAAATATATACAATCATAAATATATGAAGAAAGTAAAGAGAAAAGATTTCATAAAGTACATTTTTTAAACAGTATGCTCTTAGCTGATTTTTGACCATTACAAATCATAGACATAGCATATATATACATACATGTGTGTGTAAGAATTTTGCATACATTTGTTAATATGCATGGTGAAGTGGGTTGTTTTTATTTCATCCAGTAATTGTTGGCTATATGCACTTTCAGTGCTGAGGACCATAATCATAACTATGCTATTTTATTGTGTATCTATTAAAGTAGTTTTTTATTATTCTAATTATGTAAATGAGCTCATTTGCATATTCCATCTGCATGTTAATTGGTTGCTATTCCCTATTATTTACAAAATTCTTGTGTTTACCTATGAACGATGCCTCATTTACTTTCCTCTTTCTGTTATCACATTCTAAAGACACTAGCCTGACCCTTGATGGATCAAGGCTGTGTCCATGTTAGCTAATCACAAGAATGTTATAAACAAAAGAAGGAATAGCATTCAATTATCACCCATGTGGAATATGTAAATGAACCTTATTACGTAATTAGAATAATAAAGAAAACTATAAAAACAGTAATGCAATGAAATAAGGTAGCTATAATAATGGTGCTCAACATCAAAAGTGCATTTAGCCAAAAACATATTGGATGAAAGAAGAATAACCCATCAGGAATACCAATATATGTATATAAAATTCTTATATATATATATATATACAATGAAATGAAAATAAAGTTGTATATATAAATATATGAAAACTTAGAATATCATCTTTATTGTTAAAAGGAGGTTGCCTTGACAACAGTTTGAAATTGTTGCTTGTTACTAATATTGGGATTGTCTAAGTGATGACTGATTTTTAGTGATATATATATGTGTGTGTGTAACATTCCATCATATTGAACGATCGCCAACTCAAGGATCATAAAACATATGTAAAGTTGCCACAGACAGTATATTTATATACTGCTTGTATTGATTAAAATGTCAACTTCGGTTATAGTGGCTGGCTTCAAAATTTAAAAAAATGCTTCTAGATAAACAGAAGAAACATTGTGTATAGAAGCAATCAAGGATTAAATAAATAAAATCTACATTCTATCATTCACATATATAAACACAGTGTCAACATCGTTAACAGAAAATAAATAGTACCAGCAAATACTTTAAACAACAAGATGACAATTCTTTACAATTTTTAATAAAAGGGTTTATTTAATCCAAATCATTATTACATACTAGTCTTACATTAACAATTATTATAACATCCGTTTCACTTACTTTTTTTATTTTACAATTCTTAATTTAACTTATGTACACAGTTAATCTATATCTCATTTTTGTCCCAAATCTTTTCTAAATTCAATCGTTGAAAAATAAGTTATAAAAAAAATACTATTTTAATACCTAACTTAATTATAGATTTTTAACTGTTTATATCTTCTTTATTTGTGCTTTAGCTCTAAATCTCAGATTTCAAGTAGACCATCCTTCACTGAGATTAAACCCTGATCAAACCTAAAATTACATGGAATCTCAATAATAAATTTTTCATAACCATAGTTTATATATGAACCATTATCATCATCATTTCAACCATTATCAACCCATTATGGGATTAAGATATCTCCAAGTTATATTAAATTTTTTTAATCCTTGGCCTCTCTATTCCACATCATACAAACAACCTTCTATATTTTATCTATCTATATCACATATAGCTTTTTTCTTTCAATATCATAAAATCCAGTTATGATTTCAAGTGTCCATCTGTTATCATATCTTCTAACAATACATCTAATGCAACTCTATTTCAGTCTCTTCTTTCAATGATGTCAGTAATCTCATCCAAATATTTTGCTGTTGTGATCTCTTCTTGTCATTCCTTTTATATCCATATTTCATTGGGTGTTCTGAATTCTCTAAAATATTCAAATCTTAGATTCATAATTCATCGGTGTTCTGAAGTCTTTAAAATATTCAAATTTCATATTCATACATCATTGGTATTCTGAAGTCTCTAAACTATTCAAATTCTTAGATCCATACTTCATTGGGTGTTTTGAAGTATCTGAAATATGCAAATCTTAAATCTATATTTCATTGTGTGTTTTGAAGTTTCTAAAATATTCAAATCTTAGATCTATACTTCATTGTTCTAAAGTCTCTGAAATATTCAAATCTTAGATCCATAAATAAGAATTGGTAAAACATATCTATTAAAAACTTTCCTTACATATGTATTAAAAAAATTGTATTTTTCAAAACATAGCAATATTTCCTTTTAATATTAAATTATTTAAACCGAAATCATTTCATCCAAGTTTAATTCTATGATTAATTTCATCTATTAGGTATTCATCATAATTGTCTGACCAAAGTTGTTACATTTTTAAGTTCTTCTAATTCATTATTATCAAACTTCTGATTATTTAACATTAAAGTCTATTATGATAATTATAAAAAGTTGTTTGGTCTGACAAAAAGCATTTTGTACATCCATATCAAAATTCTCTTCTTCAACATAATAAGAACTTACTGGGGCATGAACTTGGATTTGATATCTTCCATTAATTTGAATAACTAATCTTGTCATTCCATCTGACATAATGTTTTCTTCCACCTTTATTTATAATAAAGCCCAGTCTAATTGTGCTTCCAGTATTTGAGTCTTGTAGTATGTCCACTTTTGAATCAATTATTTTTTCTCTCTCTTCTTCTAATTTCTCAAGTCCTATAATAGTCTATTAAATAGTAAGATAGTTCTTTAATTAGCTATTTACAATCATATCTTTCATTAATATGAATAACTAATCATGTCATTCTATCTGATATAATCTCCATAATATTATTTATCCACTTATTATTTATAATGAAGTCCAGTCCAATTGTGCTTCCATTATTTGAGTCTTTGAGTTTGTCCATTTTTTAAATCAATTATTTCTTCACCCTTTTCTTCTAATTTTTCAAAGTCCAATAATGATCTATTAAATATTAAGACAGATTTTTTAATTAGATATATACAATCATAAAAAGAAAAAATTAAATTATAGTCCTAGTTATCATGAGGTTGTAAAGTTATCAACTAAGACAGCAATTAACAGCCAAAGGCAGAGGTATTTAGAACCTTGTGATTGTGGTCAGATGAATTATATATAGATAACTGACCATATCTTCCAAAATATGTCTGAATCTCTACTATTATTCATAAATTAATTTTTTAATGTCCTAAATAAAATTAAAGTTTTGACTGCGTGTCATTTATTATTAAGAAATTTTATTTAACAGAAATAAAGTTATGGTTCTCATCATTTTATCCTCGTATTTTCTTTCTTTTTGGTCTCACATCAAAATGCAACTATTGTTATAAGTTTAACATTTTTATGACATACATAAATATGATATACTCACACCTCATTTACTGCAAAGCTAATTAAAAACTTTTTTTTTCTCATGTGTCATAGCATCAGCCAGGAAGCGAACCCACTAACCCAGGACAACTGCTTGTAAAGTAGCTGTCACTGACCTCTTGACCACCAATGCTTGACAATTAAAAACTTTTTTGAAAACAAAATTCTCATATATTTCTTTTTTATATAATGAAACAAAATCTACTTTTAATTTATCATACTTTAAATTCAATTTACCAAGAATGCTGGCATCAGTGTGAGCTTTGAGCATTCCATCATCAGATTTTCAATAGGATGGTCGGTTGAAAAGTTGGAGGGTAGAGTGGAGTGGATTGAAGCGTGTTCATTAAAGTACGAAGATTGGTTATCTTAATATAAATCTGAGCACTTATTGTATATATGTGTAGAGATGATAATCTGGACCAATTGACAAGTACTGGTTTAGCACGAAATACGAATATTGGTGATTATTTATCTTTTAGACATATATGTGGTCAAGTGTATCAGTGGTATGAGATAGTGTGGAGAGGTGAGGGTCATGTGAAACTGTGAACTCAAGGAACCCTATATATTACATTGATTGTACAGGTATATATATATATAGCCTGTATGTTGGATATTACATTTCGACAAATATAAATTCTAAACAAATATTTAATCATTCAACAAATTTTAATATAAACTTGTAAATAATGTATACTTCTTTCTAGTTATAATTATAAATTTATTTAAATGCACATTGATTACGTAAGTAATATTTACTAAGACTGTAACTCCCTCTTTTCTTCCAAAGCGTAAGCTTGTGGTTAAGACCTGTAGAAGTCCCTATTATCGTATTTTTACACGCATATTCTTGAGGTTACAGCCTTAGTAAATATTCTTTCTAGTTAATAAATTCACTTTTTAGTAAACAAAATTAATATTTTTACTTACCAAATAAATATTCATTTGTATGAGTTTGTAGTGTGTGCATTTCAGGATTATAATTAGTCATATTTTCTACTTAAAAGTTCTATAGATTATTTTTTCTTCGTAAAAAATGGATCAATTTATTATTAATTCTTATTAAATAAAAAGCATTCTTTCTTTTCAAAAAAATAATCCACTTAATCCAAATTAATAACATTTTAACACTACTTTTTTAAAAAAAACTTGTTTTTAAACATGAACTAACAAATTATATATGCTATAGTCGAAACGTTAGATATTTGATGTATATATATAATTTGTTATAATAGTTCGTTTAATAAAAACAAGTTTTTAAAAAAGAAATTGATGTTAAAATTTTATCAATAGATCATCTTGTAAAATCTGTAAAAGTTCTCTTGTCGAACAGTAAATATTGGCTATTTCTGTTGAATAGTAAGTATTGGCTATTTTGCAATCCTATAGTATTGTGGACCTGTATTTTTTAATTCCTACCATTTCTCTTCTCCTTCAAATAATTATCATTAGACAAGTATTCATAGATAGACCCTCACTGCAATAACAGAGGCATAATTTTGTCAGCATGTCTGACTTAGATTGTCATAAAATGCTTTTACAAATTATACATTTACCTATATACTATTATCTTTAATTCCAGAAGTAATTTAAATTGATTTGCCCATTTTAAATGTTAACATATTTTATTAACTTTTTGTTTTTATATAAAACTCTGTGAATACATATTAAAGAGACTTACTGGTTTAAATAGGGTTGACAAAGCACAACGTATTCCAGCTATGTGAAAACCTCTCATTTTATTTAATATTAACTTGAAATTAACAGGTGGAAAAACTGAGGGAAATAAACATGTTGATAAGCCTCATATTGTGGATGCTGAACTATTTCAAGTTGAATCGCACTTCTCATCTCACACTGAGTCATGTTATTCATTGAGATCTAACGAGATTGTTCTTTCAAAAGTTAATCTTGATAATGGCGGTTGCTAGTCCGTTGAAATATCAGATTGAAATGCAAAATTATACACAGTTCGTACCCAAAAACACTGTATTATCTACATCATATAATCGTGAAAATGTTAAATATAATATATATATATATATATATATGATTTTAATCTCAAATGTTAAATATATATAATGGATGTTATTTCCTCATATCTATATAATAAAATCCATATAAACATTTAATTCAACATATATATTATACAGTCAACATATAAACAATACCCAATATTGTTGACAATTAACAATCTGAATCTGTTATCAAATCAACCTCCTTTAATCAATACAGATGGAAATCCACCATTATATATGGTATAATTGCTTTATATAGACACTAGAGATTTTAGTTTGATCACAGAGGGTAAAGGAAGTTTAAAGAACATGTAAATTAACATGTTTTGAAAGCAGACTAATAAATAGTCAATTACAACTTTCAAATTGCACTCCAAACATGTATTACTTATATAATAAACCCAATAATGTTCAAGGCTAGATAGATATTCAATGTAAATACATGAAAGCAATCAACACTTAAACTATACCAATATCATTAACTGCCAACAATCTCAATCTGTTGTCAAGGCAACCTTCTTTAAGCAATAGTTTAATAGATTTATATAGACATTAAAGATTGCAAGTTGACTACAGAGAATGAAATTATTAATACAAAGAAGGTTTAACCTTATTAAGCAAGTAAATATAACCTGCATAAAAGCAGACTAACAAAGAATCAGTTATAACTATCAAATTACACTTACTAATATAATAAACCCAATAATGTTCAAGTCTAGATAGGTATTCAATGTAAATACATGAACACAGTCAACACTTGAACTATACCAATATTAGTAACAATAAACAATATATATATATATATGTGTGTATGATTTGAGTGGAAATAACATCTGGAAACTATGCAAAATCAACACATATATCAATAAATATGAAGAATGAAATGGAAAGCCTATTCTTTAAGCTTTTGATGGTTTTAAGCATTCATTTATTGATATTGTTAGAAAATAGATTCTAATTTAAATATAGCATAAGTCCTCTGAAATTACAATTGAATATTGCAATGATAACGGCAGTGTCTCATTATTAACAACCTCATAAAACTAATTAAAAGTCATGTGTAAATAACTCTTTCCATTCTATTATTTGCATTTATTGATATACCAATGTTATTAACATATAGTTTCTGGATGCTCACAGAGACAAAACTCTCCATACAGTAGTGCCATTCAGAGCAAGCCAAAGTAATCAATGAATTCAGGAAAGTTTGAGCATAAAATCCTTATCTAGTGCCTACTCATTCAATATCCCCAGACTAGTTTCTAGTTTGCAGTTTTTATCAGTGAGGAGCCTTGGATTTGAAAGCACTGCATCTAGATCTTAGATTATTATGGTTTGCACTGAGTAGTGCTACAGTATGGAAAGTTTGCCTATGTGAAAAACAACTTGTGTAAGCATAAAGAATGGTGATCATGTGATGTTTGATAGTTTCTGTTTGCATTATTACTTCCATTTAAATTTTTTATACTTTACATTATGCATATTTGGCATATGTGTGTATGTGTGCACACATGCTAAAATAGTATTTAGACTCTATTGAGTGAATCTATTTTCATTATTGTAGCACCAAAATTTCAACCAGATTTCAGCTGCCAAAATCTGAATACCATGTCGTCGTCCCCCCCCCCCCAAAATAAGACCTAACCAGAAAATAATCTTTAGCATGATTTTTCAAGATGCTGATGATGTAATCCTTCCCCAAATATAAGCCATAGTTAAGATTGTCTGTCTGGTAAAATTTCATTCATATATTGAAACACATGATGGATGTATTGAATTATAAAATAATGAATATATAGATAAATATAAATGTAGATTTTTATACTTGAATAAATGTTACTCAGAATTATTTTGCAGGCGGACTCATAACTAATTATTTTAATAAACTTGCAAACACAATTTTACTTTTTATTTATCAATGCGCAATCATTCAGCCTGATTTGAGAATTCTTCTTTCATCTGATGTTCAACCATTTTATTGTTAATAAATCACACTGATATCTGAAAAGGCCGAAACTTATTATTAGTGGTGATTTTAATTCGCAAATTAATCAAGACAACTTAACGTTTCATATATTATTTTAAATTAAATATTATTAATTTCAACAGCATGGAAATAACTTAATTTTCTTGTATAGGACTATAGAACGAGACTGCTCTATGATATGTTTATACTCCCAAATGTTATCTATTCGAGCAGTCATCATCATCATCAACCATTATCAATCCACTGCAGGATGAAGGTCTCTCCAAGTTCAATCCACCTTTTCTGATCTTTAGCTTCTCCTCTCCACATCACCCCTGCACACTTTCTTATTTCATCCATCCATCTCACATGTGGTCTCTTTCTGGGTCTTTTACAATCTCTTCGAATCCAGTTTAAAATTTCAATTGTCCATATATTATCATCTTTTCTAGCAATATGTCCAGCCCAACTCCATTTCAGTATTTTATTTTTTTCAATAAGGTCAATAACACCTGTTTGTTCTCTTACCCATACATTGCGTTTTCGATTTCGTCTTGTTACTCCCAACATGCATCTCTCCACACTTCTTTGAGTGGAAATTATAGTAATAATATTGAATAAATATATTTTGTACTTGAATAAATGCAGATTTTTTTGTATATGGAAAAAACGTATCTCCTAAAAATAATTCCTAAGCCATCTTTTGGAACAAAAATTAATGTAAAATATGGTCTTATTTTTGGGAAAACATGGTAGTATAGATATCTTAATAGCTATTGATAATTAAAACATGACTACGGAAAATAGAATAGAAACTCAGACAGCTTTTGTTTTAATTCTAAGAATAATAAGATTATTAAATAATAAGAAAACTAATTATAATGTGGAAGTACATATATAATATTATTTGTATATTTTTTTTAATTTTTTTGAAAAACTTATCCATGCAAGAACTTTAATTTGTCAATGATTAATACTGTGAAATGAAATTAGTTCTAGATTCAAAAAAAAATTATAGTTTTCCAAGATGAATAAAAGCAGATAAAATATACTGCAAAATAAAATACAAAGAGTGATGGATTAAGATTTCAATACATATAGATATAACTATTAGAAACCATTCAACACTTACACAATCCCAATATAGATAAGAATCAACAATCTCAAACTGTTGTCATGGCAACCTTTTTTTAACAATAAAGGTGGAAGTTGCCTTGACAACAGTTTGACATTGTTGATTGTTATCTATATTGGGATTGTCTAAGTGTTGACTGTTTTCTAATGGTTACTTATAAACCATTTAGCCTTTAGCATTATTACATATATATATATATGATCTGTTATAAATTATTTATTGTAATAATAATATGATAATGTATTAATGGAGATAATAAATATTATTCATAATTATTATAAATAAGAGTACCACTCTCCATACAGTAGTGCCTCCACAAGCACACCTTCATACTCAATGGATGCAGGATGATTTGTGCATAAAATTGCTATCTAATGCCTACTCATCCAACATCCCCAAACTATTATAAAACACGAAAGTATTTTCAGTATTTTGCATAACCATTTTCAACTGGAAACCTATAAAAATTCACAGAAATGAATACCAACATTACATTAAAACATAACAAGAATTTTTCCATGCAATAATGTAGATAAAATTTCAGCTGTGATGTAACCAGGCAACAACTAATAACTGATATTGCAGTCTGAAATCATATGCACAAATAGCAACAATTGTATTTATCTAAGCCACATTAAACTAAAAATGGAACCAATAGGTACTATGTTTAGTTTAATTGTTTCTCCATTCAATATCTTTTTTGGAAAATTGAATTAAAGTTCCAAACTTTTGATACATAAATTATAGAATCAGCATTAAAAATATTTGTCTTTTAAAATTATATTTTAGTTTAGTTTCTAAAATGCAAATTAATAATTTGTTAAATTATTAAAGTAAATGAAAGTTTTTTAAAAAATAAATTTCTACTTATAATTGATGAAAATAATCTATAGTGGTAAACATAAAACATATTTTTGTCATCCAATTATAAATTGTAGCTGTACATTATTGATCTTTCTTTGTCAATTTGCCTTGATATTTTATACTAAAATCTGAATTATTCTTTTAAAATAATTAATATTTCACAAATAATTTGTGAAAAAAATAATAAATGTATAAAAAAAGATTCTAAAACATACATTTTCAGTTTGAAAGTCAAAACAAAGAAATAGAACAGACAAAATCATTGACAAATGCTCACTTGTGGAGAGAACAAAAAACAGCCAATCAGCATCTTGAAAAGCAATTTTTATCTCATTTTTATGTTGCTAAATGTAAATATTATTGATTTACTAGTTGTAAAAAAATTTAAGGTGGCAGCACCATTCGTTATAGTTTTTTCTTGGGAAAATCAGCAAAACAATGTTAAAAATAACAATTAGAGAGTGTGTTAGAGCCATGAACTCATGAACAATATGTCAGTGGAATTAATACTTAGAAAAGATTAATACTTTAACTGATATACAAATATAAATCAGAATAGCAGTTCAGATAAACGCTTGTTATTATTAATTCATATAGTATTAGTTGCTTTGTCAATGTTAGTTGGTTGTTGCCTAGTTACATCACAGCTGAAATTTGATCTAGATTAAATGTTTACATCTGTAAGTTCATAAAAAAAATCTTTAAATTAATTTATACATAAAATTATATCCATACCTGAAATATCATGACTAAATGTCTTCTTCCAATTATTATTGCCCATTATTTTCAACAATAGTATGAAAAGACAGTATCAACCAATATTATAAAGAAGCAATAATGGCTAATCATTCCTTAATATTATCTCATTATCCCTATACAGATCAAACAATGATAACAAAATCAATATGTATGTTCCTAAAAATGTATGACTCTATTCATTATAACACTCACCAACACACCATTATCAATTTGCAATAGATCCTTTTTACTTCCAAACCTGTATTCCAATCTAAATGCTTTCAAATACATAATTTTTATAGTCATAGGGAGCTTGTCCTTGCTTCCACTACCATTAAAATTGACAATAATGAGTATAAAACCACCTTTCCAATCCTGATTTACATGAATAAATACATTACCCACAAATTCAAGCAATGGTTTATTTAGAACTCAAATACCTATATTTTTAATCAAATAATATATATATATATATATGCTCTGCACACAGATAATGAAGCTATTCAATTTATATAAAATTATCAAAATTTACCGCCAAGCACTTTCAGGACAGTTTATAGTCCCATATTCATGGCAATTTGCATTTGATTAATAACTATAATATTAATGCAAATTTTATGCAAATTCATATGCAGATGTTACGTGGACCATTTTCGAGACAGAGAAAAGCAGGCGTCTCTTCTGTTTATTGCTGCTGGATCAATTACAATGTAGTGAGCTTCCCTGACTTTGCATTTGATATCGTTTGTTTCAGAGCAAATGACACTGGCTGTGTGGTCCACGTAACATCTGCATATAAATTTGCATAAAATTTGCATTAATATTATAGTTATTAATCAAATACAAGTCACCATGAATATGGGACTATAAACGATCCCGAAAGCACTTGGCGGTAAATTTTGGTAATTTTATATACATTGAATAGCTTCATTATCTGTGTGCAGAGCACATATATATATTAATTGATTTCAAACACTAATGAAGTAAAGCCTTAACTATTTTTAATCAAAGTAAATCCAAAAGCTTTTCCTACAAGTGTATTTCTAGAAAGCATTATGATGCATGCTTATATTCCATTGTATATGAGAGAAGAGGAAAACAAGTTATTTTCTCTCTGAATGTCCACCTTTATAAAAATACTGAGATCTAACTTCTTCAGTAAGATATAATAAAACTCTTTCTTTGGAAATCCTTATGAGAAACATTAAAAGAGGTTTACCCTCTGTAAGAATCACCATATATTATTTTTACTCTATGGAAGAGTTTTGATCTAACATCCCTAAAATTCTAGTTTTCCTCCGCATAAACTGCATAATATATCAGACTCATGCTTCCAAGAATGTTTTAAGCCAGGGAGAGTTTGGTCGCATGTCCAATACCTCTGTGAATATCAAAAGTACACCCAAAATTTTATATTCTTAATAATCTTTTTAATGTGAATACAAATTGGAGCTCACTATTATTAATACTAATAATAAATTGTCATTGTCAAAAAAATATTAAATGCAACTATCATCTTCTTTAGTTGAAATTATCATGATTCTGTTAATTTATACCAATGACTAATCATTTGTATCTGTATTTACTGTGTGAATGTTAAAATATGAATTATTTTCACATTAACAATTTTCTCCTCGTAGTTTTTATTCATCACATGATCACCATTATTTCTGCTTATTGGATAGGATTGATATTAACCACTAAACATCACATGATCACCATTCTTTATGATTGCACAAGGTGTTTACACAGAGACAAAACTCTCCATACACAAACCTTGCATCCGTTGATTACTCTGGCTTGCACTGAGTGGTGCTACTGTGTGGAGAGTTTTGTCTCAGTGGGAGTTTATATTCATTCTATTGTTGAATCAATATAACTCACTAATCCTATATAATCATTGTGTTGATGAATGTTGCATTAATCCTTCTGCATTTCAACAATTTTCCATCTTTTCTCTTGTGGCAATTTGAGTTAATAGTTCAATCTTTTATTTTAGTATTTATTCAATATTATGAATCAGCAAATTGTACTTGATATTTATAAATTTAAGTTTACAAATAAAAAACATCCTTAATAATGATATTTGTATTTTCCAAACATACAAAAACTAATAATAAGGTGAAATATGTAAAGAGAGCATTTACTTTCTTCTTATTGGTTGATTGTTATAATGCTACTGCAAAAAGTAAATTAATTATTTGCTGAAATTTTTCATTTTTTAAAACATGAATGAATAATTATACAGTCATCATAAAGCTATGAAAATCTGTTTTAAAATTTAAAATTTCATTTATAATTATTAAAATATCACAAATGTTCTACGCTAGTGTTCAACAGAGGACAATGATCATAGTTTCCTTTTTATTATTTCAAATTTCTCAACTTGTATTTTTTAAAATGAAATAGATTTCAATTAAAAATTAAATGTAAATATGAATATATTTCTTTTTTTAATAATTTACTATATATATATTTTGCAAAGGTAATCATAATCATTTACATAAACTGTGAAATTATACAATTTTTTGTTCATTGCTAACAACAATCAAAAAGATCTTTAAAACTTTATTTATATATCTAAAATCAAAATATCTACCAATCACTGATTGTCTAGGCTTTTGTTAATTTATTTCTAGTTTTCTTCTGTGGACTACTGCCATCTTCAGATATTTTTTGAATTAATGAATCAACATTTTTTTTACCATCAAATAAATATAGAACTGGTAAAATAATACTAAAAATAGTCTCAAGAGCATGATTTAAAGCTGAAATATAGCAATGTCATTATCTCAGAATCAGAAGTATTATTCTTATCCTCTCATTTTCACTTTCTTTGCATCTTTCTTCATATATTCATATAAACAAACTTTTCTATATATTCTCCACATATACATTCCAATGCAATTTTTATATAATTTCTTCTTTATTTTCCTTACAGTTTTAACTATCCTGCTGTAGCTCTGCTGAAGATTGCAAGAGAGTCAAAACTATAAGAAAAAATTAAAAAATATATAAAAGTTCCAATGGAGTGTACATGAGGAGAGTATATAGAAAAGTTTAATTCATACAAAATCTCAGAACCACTAAGTTCAAATGAAATAATAGGACTTATTAATAAATGCTTTGTCATAATAAAGTTTATAACTGATAATTTTAATGACAAACTGGAAATAGCTTTTATGAAGTATAGAGATGATGAAAAGGACATTTCTATTTTAATTTTGTTAGTTTTTGTTGTTGCTGAAAATAATTCTTTTAAAAAATCAAGAAAGCATCTTATATTAATACTTTGAGAAATTTAAATTAAGAAACAATTGAGTTGTACTAATCTTCATAATAAAGACAGGATGACAACAAATTTTTAGATAGTACATACTTTATATAAAGGTTTTTATAAGCTTACAAAGAATTTGATATACCAAACTAGCCATAACTTTTTAATGCTAATTTTTGATTTAGTATAACAAGTGTGTGTTTCTACAACTTAGTCTACAAATACAAATATTTTGATATTACATATTAGATAACATCCAGTTTAGATAGATTAATGTGTTTGTTGCTAAACATTTATTAGATAAGATTATTATATCATTTTAGCCCAGATATCAGCTTTAAACTCAGTTAAAGATCACTATATCAATTCCTATTAAACATAACCATATGGTATCATTAATCAAAATTCATTCATTTTTTCCATGAGTGTATATTTGTAAAATAATCTTTAAACTATTATAAATTAATTTTTAATCTTGGTGAATTATCTAATTAATAAAACAGATATTATACGTATCATTATCACTTGTAAAATAGTATAAACATTCTTGCTCCAGAAAAAAAAAAGAGTGACCAAACAAGAATGAAAAGTTTAAATTAATTTTTGCATTACTATATAAACTGAATCGTAAATACATCTCGGAAAATATCATACGCTGAAACTTGAGTCTGTTTTATTCAGATTTGTCAGTAGATTCTAACTTTAATAAGCAAATCAACAACAACTATTTTAGATGATTTTCTTACTTATCTTAAAGTAGCTATAATGGCTAATTTAAATATTCTCTTATAGCATTACAAGTGGATACATTTTGTCTCTTTGTATTATAGAACATAAGTATCAAATAAACAGATATTTGTTTTCTCTCTTTATCTATCTATCTATTTATCTATCAATCTCTCTCTCTCTCTCTCTCTCTCTCTCTCTCTCTCTCTCTATATATATATATATATATATATCTATATATATATATATATATGGTATTAAGTTATATATATATATATATATATATATATAACTTAATACCATCTCTTTTTTAAAAAGTTCATTTACATATAAAACTCACCAGAAGTTGCAGTTATTTCCATTCATTTACATATAATTTGAGTTATTTATTATTTACAGATACCTCGGTGGTAACAATCACGTGGTCACCAGGTTTTTCAAGCATCTCAAGCTGGAGCCAAGGTTCCTGGACTTTCTTGTAAAAATCAACCTGAATTCACTCCAGACAAACTGGTTCCTGCACTACAGGAGATTCCTCAAGAATATAGATCCTATGTGTCATAACTGCCATAGAACCTGTGAAACCTTTGATCATATGATAAATGATTGCCCAGCATATGACAAAATCAGAACTTTCATTACTTACCACTGCCACATTTCCCTGAACAAAATCTTAAATATTAAATGCTGCTTCCTGTCCAGGGATTATGTCACCACAAGACTCTCAACCTTTCTGACTTATGCCATCTGGTTGGCCAGATGTCGCAACAAGTTTACCTTTCCTCATCCCAAGCCTGAAGACACATTCATTTCCAAGCTAAAGGAATTTCCCATAAGGACAGAATAATCTCTTCCAGATTTTTATTTGACAACACGTGGAGCCTGATTAAGCTGGATTAACAACACCAGTAACCACATCAGAACATTTGGTTGCCTGACTAACATGGATAACTATTATTTTTGATTTACAATTGTATCATTATTACATATGGTTTTTCAATAAAATTATTTATAAATAAAACTGAATTTTCATTTTGTATTTAGACGTTGTTTAAACTAAAGCTGTACTGTGGTACTCTGAATGTTAAAATGGTGATTCTTATTATTTATCCTATAAATACTTACAATCAATAAATCGAATTCATTCCTTTATTTAAAATTATGTAAATAAACTAAACCTATATAGCATCAAATTCTAAAAGGACAGATAGTATCACCTGTCTTTTAAAGAGCTTATTTACATAGCTTCAGTCACTTCCTGTTCAGTTATATATAATCAGGGTTATTTATTTACATATATATATCTTTAAACCAGTCAACACTTAGACAATCACAATAACAATTACAATCAGCAATCTCAAACTGTTGTCAAGGCAACATCCTTTTAACAATAAAGGTGGAATACCATCTTTATTTATGGTACAGTATATTTATATAAATACTAAAGATTGCAACTTGATTTGTAGGCTAAGTTGTACATATATAATAGCTAAGTAAGACAGTTTACAAGTATTATGTGATGTGATGTGATGCACTGTGACTTCTTGTAAAACAGAGTCAGGAATCTCTCAACAACTATGCCCAGAGAAACCTATATAAACAATTGAAATGCCCTCTAGTAATCACAAATTTAAACAACTTTTTCCGAAAAAATGGTAATTTCTTTCTGTAGATTTGAATTATACCAACCAGAAGAGAAAATATTGCACCAGTCATATTATTTAAAGCAATTTGTATTTGAATTAATTGATATCTATATATTCATACACAGCATTAAAATATAAGCAATCAATATTTTTATTACTTGTACAAAGAAATTGCCAGATTGTACATTGATCTAAATACAATAATGAAAAATTACAAATACCTAAGTCACTATGCATAAATCAGTTGCAACAACTAATTAAAAATCACTTGTAGTCTCATACCTACATCTTCTGACTCAATAAAGAATTATATAGTGTACTCTATCCACTATATATATATATATAATTAATAGTATAGCGATTTTCACGTATGTGTAATATTGTATAAGAAACTATTTTTTATACATGTGCTAGAAAATTGACAGGAGTTTATATACATGTAAAAATATGAATGACTTTCTTTTTTAAGTGCTGTTAATATTACTGTATCAGCATTACTCATTAGAAAGCCAATGAGTATGGGCAACCAGTTATATTGTTATCTCAGAACTTATAGCGGTAAGAAATTTAACAATATAACGAAAAAGATGGTTCCATAATATTAATAAACATTAAAAGGAAGTTGTTTTTGTTCTTACATATAGTTTGTAAATGCTGTATCTATTAATATTAAATATTTGACTTATAGTTAAAGTCCAGGGGTCAGCAACAGCTGCTTTACGAGCAGTTGTCCCGGGTTAGCAGGTTCGCTTCCCAGCTGATGCTATGACATAGAGAAAAAAAATAACACGCTTTATATTGTTCATTTTCTTACTTTATTGAATGCAGCTTGGTTATATCTGTATGGATTTAAATTTGACTCAATATTATTTGTTAGATTTCTCATCTTTAAAAGTTTTGAGATATCAAGATTAAATAATCATTTTATATTTGCTGGCTTTCTATCAAAAAAGGATGATAAAACGATGTAATAACATGTGGTAAAAAAATTTAGCTCCATTTCTTACATATAATTTGAAAGGTAGTATGTACTAATGTTTTATATGTATATAATATAATAATAACACATATGAAAATAGTGTTAATAAACCTAGAAATTTGCCCGATTCACTGACAGTATATGAAACATTTATTATCCATATCATGTTTTAAAAAAAACTAATTATTCACCTACAGGATATAATCCCTGCAAGATGATTGGCTAGTTTTTTCAACTGCCTTCCAATCTCACCAGAAATTCATGTAAATGCAATTACTGAAGATGAGATATTGCTTTTGAAATGTATATCCTGCAGGATAATTGGTTAAATTTTTGGCACAATATGGTGAGTGGATAATGAATATTTAATGCACTATGATTAACAACTGGCAGTATATATATATATTATTGTTAAAAGAGGTTGCCTTGACAATAGTTTGAGATTGTTGTTTATTATCCATATTGGGATTATTTAAATGTTGACTGGTTTCTAATGTTTATATATATATATATATTACATTTTTAATACTTTAATAATAATTTCTATTTTATAAATGAAGTTAAATTCACCCCAAGATGTATTAATGTGCAGCAACTAATAAGATAAGTTCTGCTGATGAAAAGAAAACAATAGCAAACCTATCCAAGCTACTATTAATCAAAAGGAGGCATCTTGATAGTGGATTTAACTTCATTTATATAATAGGGATCTTATTTACTAATTAATTTACATATATATTATAAGAGACTTGAACTCAGACTTTCAAACTCCCCACAGCTATTCAATCCATCTTATACAACTGATATACATCACCATATACATATGGGAAAAGAGATCTCTAATATATGTATTTCATGCTGAACCAGCACTCATCAGTTGGTCCAGATCACCATCTCCCACACATATATACAATCACTGATCAGTTTATATTAAGATAGCAAATCTTCAAACTTTAATGGACAAGCTTCAATCTTCTCTACTCTCCAACATTTCAGCCATCCATATTATTGAAAATCTGAGGATGAATAAAGCTCTTCCATTCTGGGATTTTCAATAATATGGATGGCTGAAGTGTTGGAGAATGAGGAAGATCGAAGCTTGTCCATTAAAGTTTAAAGATTTGCTATCTTAATATAAACTGAGCAGTGATTGTACATTTGAGGGGGAGATGATGATCTGGACCAACTGATGAGTGCTAGTTCAGCATGAAATACATATATTGGAGATCATTTATCTCTTTCACATGTATGTGGTCATGTATGAGGATGGAGGGGATAGTTGTGGGGAGTTTGAAAGTCTGAGTTCAAATCCCTTATAATTGCATTAAGTTTAGTATAGACAATATACATGTATTTAAGTATTATATATATAATTACTATTGACATGAAATAATATTAATGTTTTAATAAACCAAAACAGCTTGTCTTTTATAAATGTAGGATTATTAAAAGGCATTTAACATATCTGAGCATCATTACAGATTACATTAATATTATGTACAATTTTATTACTATTTTTATTATATAATATTATATTTTGTAGAACTACAATTTTAAATCTGTAGAATCATTTTTAACTGCATACCACAGCTACAATTTTGGAAATATAATATTTTATATTACAAAGCAATTGGAATGAATGTGCATGTATGGATAAATTAAATTTTACTATAAGCGAATTTAAATGAATTTTTGTAGATATCTTATTCACTGGTGTTATAAATTATTTAAATGTTCATATGAGAACTTGGAAAACATATAAATGTCATTTCATTTTTATCACATAGTTTTGACAGCAAATGGTGTTGCATTTAATGTCAACATAACATTAACATATGAAGTTTATTTCCAATATATATCATATAAATACAAAACAATCAACCATATCCAAAGCTATTTGGTTTTAAGTTTTAATGTGGATATTGAAACCATGGTTATGGGTGAGTTTTATTAAAATACATATCTAACATATACATATACTTATGATATGATTTAATTTTAAAAGTATACACATTATAATATCAAAAAAGTAATTAACATAATCAAATAACGGAGTTGTAAAAAAGATACAATAAAGTAACAAATTAAAAAAAAAAAATGGCATCCAAATGAATGATTTACTTTTTATTAGTCATGTGACTAACATCTACAACTTATTAATCATGTGACTAACACCTACAACTTATTAATCATGTGACTAACACCTCCAACTTACTTCATTACTATACCAATTATTTTTATTTTGTCATTTAAAAAATGTACTTTTTGATTTGTTTGATTTTAGTTTGGTAAAATGTTTATTATCATTAACTTATTTTGGGGCCATTTAAAATTTATATTCAAAAATGGGAAAGCATCAAAGTTCATTGTGATGGCAAGCCATTGTGAATGGAGAAGTGGATAAATGTCCAAGTATTAATTTATGCTAACATTCTTATAGTTAACTGCACATCATAATTTATAAACTACTTTTTTTAAATATTTTTTTCAAACTGTGGATAGTTTTTTTTTTTTTATATGTCATAGCATCGGCCAGGACGCAAACCCACAACCATCTGCAACCAACTACTTGCTTGCAAGGCAGCTGCGATGACCTCTCGGCTAACAATGCTTGACAAACTGTGGATAGTTGGCATCAAAAATAGTGATTCTGTAAGCTGAACTGCAGTATACATGTATATAACTATTAGAAACCAGTCAACACTTAGACAATGCCAATATAAATAACAATCAACAATTTCAAACTGTTGTCAAGGCAACATTCTTTTAACAATAAATGTAAAATTGCTTTGGTAGCAGTTTGAAATTGTTGATTGTTATCTATATTGTAATTGTCTAAGTGTTGACTGGTTTCTAATGATTATTTATAAACTCATTTAGCCTTGAGTATTATTACATATATATATATACAGTATTATTTCAACTGTTATATATATATATATATATATATATATGGTTTTGACCAATGAAATTACTGTTTGAAAATCTTTCAGCACTTTATTGTATTAGATTGTTCAGCCAATATAAAATGACTATTTGTATTGGTTGCCCAGAATGAGAGTGAAACTATCACAATCCACGAAGAAGTATAGTCTTCCTTATATATATAACCTAATATTACATATAACAGTTACTCATAGAATTAAAATTGGTTGGAGTGCTTTTGGTAGAAATAACTTGATACTAAAAGGAAATATGCCTATGTGTTTGAAAAGGAAGGTTTCTAACAAATGTGTTTTACCAGTTCTTACTTATGGATCTGAGACTTGGACACTCAATAGAAGAGCAATACAGAGACTTCAGACCACTCAAAGAAGTATGGAGAGGTGTATGTTGGGAGTAACAAGAAGAGATTGAAAAAGCAATGTATGGGTAAGAGAACAAACAGGTGTTACTGACATCATTGAAAAAATTAAAAGATTGAAGTGGAGTTGGGCTGGACATATTGCTAGAAGAGATGATAATAGATGGACAATTGAAATTTTAAACTGGATTCCAAGAGATTGTAAAAGACCCAGAAAGAGACCACATGTGAGATGGATGGATGAAATAAGAAAGTGTGCAGGGGTGATGTGGAGAAGAGAAGCTAAAGATCGGAGAAGATGGATTAAACTTGGAGAGACCTTCATCCTGCAGTGGATTGATAATGGTTGATAATGATGATGATGATGATGATGCCTTTCTACTTTTTATGTAACTAATACTTAACTTAAAACTCATTACCTATATTTCTTTACAATAAATAATGGATTCTCCCATGGAAGTTTGAATTAAACTATATATATAAATGAAGCCATGCTTTCATCTGGATTGTAATAGACCCTGTTGTTTCAAACCATTCCTAGATTAATAAACCTTTATATATTCAGGGCAGTTATTTTGTGTCCGCTGAGCAATCTATTACAGTGGAATGATTAAATGTTTTTTTCTGCATTTGATTTCTGTTGGTCAAGACCAGATATACATTTTTTTCAGTTTTGTTCAATCAGTCAAGTGCTGTTTATAACCGTTTCAGTACTCTTATATTAAACTAATTCAATCCATGGGCTTCTATCCCCTCCCCCAAATCATGGGTTATAGATATAGCTGGAGAGTCTATAAATAAATCGAATTATATATATATATATCTCCGGTTTTAAGTAATCAACCAAACGCTATTAATAAACTTTTCAGTAACCCTGTAATTACTAGATTTGTTAACCAATACGTAACTAACAATTTAGTAATTAAAGGAATACCGGGAAATTACTTATAATGTAGGCAAACTGCTATATGTAAACATATTATATATAAATATTGATTCACGGAAACTATCATTTATTAAGTTCAACATCTTTTGTCGCTTTAATTATTTTCCAGCATATAGAAAGTATTGCAATAAGTTCAGATATTACATAAGTTCATATACAAAATGGAAACAATACACATATAACAAAAAATTACTTTTACATATAAAAAAGCAAAGAAATGTATATTCCAAAAAAAAAAAAATATATTGATAAATATTAAAATAAATTACAAAGATATTATATTTAAATTAATTCCAGTAGAAGGTCTTTTCATAGTATATGTCTTAAAACGCTAAGTTGATAGCATATATTTTATAAATGCATGCGTCCTACGCCCATACACACACAGTTATATATATATACAAAAAAATTACAAAATGTATTATTTTCAAATCAAAGGTTTCCAATATAATTTAAAGATGTATTTTATAAAATTATTTAAATAATATTATTCACGGTCATTTAATATTTGCAAAATTGTATACAATTAAACTATTGATAAACTATAAAAATAATATAATAAATATTAATTGGACGATTAGTAATTATTATTTAAATGGGTTTTTTTTGTTCAAATTTATGTAATGTTTTTGTTTTATTTGATTTGTTGGATGTGTAAATATATTTATAGTAAATATTGTAATATAAAGATTAATTAAATAATTAAACAGATGTGTAAATAAATAAAGATCTTATAAATAAGTGTACTATATAGTTCTTTTAACATATTCACACACATCCATAATTGAATTATACAATAACAATACTCATCGTATTTTAAACTTAATTATATATGTATAATTTTGCAAAAAATATATATATTTAAAAATCGGGTTACTAAATATATATATATAAAACCTACCTATAGTCGAAACTACGGTTCCGACGAAATAAAAGGATCCTGAAAAATCCCAACGAGGTCGTCTATTTAAGAGACCCGATGCAGTAGCCCAACCATGCTCTTGCAATAAGCCATCTAATTCTGTTATATTAAGACCGACTACACGGTATTTTTCTACAAATTTATAATAAGACTCTTTGTATTTCTCTCGGGTTCGAATTTCTCCGTCCTCTTCCAAAAACTGAAAGACCGCCGCTCCTACTAACATATAAATAACCAAAACCACAGCCAAAAGAATAAAACGGGCATTATCCTCTCGTAAATGTAGCTTTTTACAGCACCCATCCCGGGCCATAGTAAAATTTTACCGCCTAGGACCACTTAAAAAGAATTTTATTAATGATGGGTAAGGACTAAAAACAAAACCACACTTTTCAAAATACCAGTAGTGAAACATTATTGGGAGAAATTAAATAAACGGATTTAGGTTGTATTCCGTTGGTCATATTTCTACCAGCAAATAAGCCCAAACGATATCCAAAGGGCTAATTAAACCAAAATAACAGGATGATTGATTGGAGCAAAAATCGTTGTTATAATTTTCACTTTACTATCCAATATATGCAGAATCTTATTCGCAACTTTAAGACGCACGACCGCGGTTGGCTCTCTACAACTACCTGTAGACATATATTCCCGGCGTGTGAGACAACCCATTCGGTTACAATTTGCCCGCCATACATAAGAAAACAGTTTCATTGCTATAATACTGCCATAAATTTTGTCTTTCTCAGAAAAGCAATTATTAATATTGAGCAAATAGGATCCATTGCCATAACTATTGAGCAATACTGCCTCTATGAAAGAAAATAAACGTTTAATTCATGCAAAATGAGGCGTTACTGGTTCACCAAAATGCGGGGGAGCAGCGATGAAAATACCGCTCATCGGCAAATCTCGTTCTCGCCCATTTTAATGTAAGGAACACCGCTGCATGCATAAACAATCCTATCCGCTAAAATTCTAAATCAACGCCGATATCGATGCAAAAACTCGGAGCAGAGCAGCGATATACACCCGAGCGGAAAAAAAGAGATAATTCATCGCTGAGGAAAAAAATAATTGTATTCCTATCATAATGAATGGAAGAAGTAAAAACAATATTTCTTTCAATTTTTAAATGTTAGAATTAAAATGCACACAAATATATTCTTAAGAAACCATAATATTTTAAAATGTAATATTTTACTCCTAACACTTTGAGGACCAGGCGTATTAAAATACTAAATTCAATTTTAAAGGAGTTGAGGATGGAAAAAGGGGGTGGAATGTATTTTATAATCGTTAAACTGAAGAATTAAATTTAACATCAGCCTGAAGCAATGTTATATGCTCAATAAAGTGCGAAAAAACTCTTTAAATTTTCTCGTCGATTCTAAAAATGATTTGTTTTTTATTAATTTTTGTAACGTGTTTTATTTAACCCTAATTACTTGGTAAAATCGAGCTTGAAAAACTATGTTTGGAATATGTATGAACATAAAGCGACGTAAAAAAATATGTGCATATATATATGTCTATAATTGTAAATCCTATACAGAGGTTAGAAAAGATGTTAAGTTTCTTTCAAGACTGTCAATTTGTTAAACATTGAATTTTTAATTTTCTAGCTTCTTGCAAGAGATAAAAAGGACAAATATTATGTAAACCACATAACTCTTTTTGTTGTTGTTGTTGTTGTTTATAACCTCGTATTTTTCTTCCCTTACTCCATCTTATGTATGTGGTTCTAAACGCTGCTTGTAATCTTATAATTCAATAAAAATCTTTTGAATCTATAATTATAACAGATCATTGTGTTCGCCCTATTGTGTTAATATGTGCACTACCATCTATTATCACTAATTCATTGGATTACGAAAATCTTTAAATATATTTTTAATATTATTCGATCACAAATTAGATAGTTATTAATTAGTTCAATTTTATCTTCAGATTTTTTGTTTTAATTTAAGTCGCAATTTTTGTTAAACATTGCCTATTAAATAATATACTTTTTATTTCTATTCACTTTCGATAGTTATCTCCACGATTCTATATTTACAATAGTAATATATAACTTTATGTTGATATTGTTTTAGAGTTTTCATTTCCAATTATATATGTAAGATATTTATATGCTTCTGCACCTGTATCTAACATATCATGGAAATTTTAAGTACGTCTAAAAAAAAGATATAAGGAGGTGGGGGAGATGACGTTGCATTATTCCATGTTTGTGTTTAATTAAAAATCAGACATATTCATCTTTTACTAACATTTAAAGATTATATCTGCGCTAGAAATACTTTCTGGTCTAATACATGATTAATAATAAATAATTTATTTACTTGAATAATTGTTCCCAAAGTTGTGAATATAAAAAGTTTTATATTGTATTTGAAAATCAAACTATAATAATATATATAATATAATAATCGAACAACGTCCAATTTCAAGCATTGTAAATGGAATTTATATCTGTCCAAATTAACGCTCTTATCAGCGTTAACATATTATATACATACATACTAGCAATGTGTCTAACTGAGCTGGGTATATTGCTAGAAGAGATGACAATAGATAGGCAGTTCAGATTTTTAAATGGATGCCAAAAAATTGTAAAAGACTTAGAAAAAGATCATATGCGAGATGGTTTGATGAAATATGGAAATTTGGTAATGTAATGTGGAGAAGAGACTATGGAAGAGAGAACTGGATTAAACTTGAAGAGATCTTTATTCTGATTGGATCTATAATAGTTTAAAATGATGATGATGTATAAATTTGGAGAATAATAAATAAAATGTTAAAGTGCTTTTAAATTTATATTATTATTCTGGAAGAGTTTATGATATAAACCGTGTTTAATATACCAATAAATATAATATTAGCTAATAACTGGAAAAAATAACACAAAAGACAATGATACTTATAATATTAATATTTTGTTAAAATATTTTGTTAAAACTCACATATCATGTCTCAGTTTTCTATGTTTTGTACTATTTTTTAAGAAGTTATGTTTGCACGTTTGTTTGTTTGTTTTTGTAAGATTGCACACATTTTTCTCTTTTCTTTTTTTCTTCTTCTTTTTACATTGTGCACTCCTGCTATTTATTTGTATCCCATCCAATTCATAATTGCAACATTAGTTTAAATATATTAAACCAACTTATCTTTTTGCTTTATTCTCTTAATTTTATGAATAATAAAAGACTGTATATGTTATATATAGAGCTTACAAATAAGCTCTTAACAAGCTTTGCAGAATATCCCCAATCCCAAACCAGTTTCTGCTACTGGCTTCCTCAGGGAGGTAGTAATAAGTCTATATGCTTTGAATAACACAAAATACTGCAATCAAAAATTTATTTCTTAAGAGTAATGAAATGATAGTTTTAACAATCAGGTAGTGAATTTGATGTTGTAGACCACCAAGAGTCCAACCTCTCAGGGGATCGGGAGGAAATTTATCGGGGGGGGGGGGGGTTTACAAAATTCAGAGAAACTTCTTTGACAATAAAAAATATAAAGCTTTTGTTTAACAAGATTCAGGTCCCAGTAAAATAGCGAAATGAAATGATATTATCAAAATTTATATTAATTTCTAAAAATTGAATTATATTTTTTTACGAAAACAATTATCTGTGTTAGTACCTAATAAAACTTAAACTGTCTCTCCATAAGTCGCGGCAAAATTTCACAAAAAAAAATGGGGGAGGGTGATAAAAATAAATTCAAGCATCATTGCTGTATTTTTTTATTTTTAAAATTAAAAAATTACTTTTAAAAAAAAAAAAATTTTTAATTTAAAAATCAACAATTTTTAATCCAATTAATAACATTTATTTTTTCAAAAAATTATTTTAAAAATTTAAAAAATTTTTTTAAGTCTATTATCAAAAATGAAATATGGATAGAAACTTAAAAAGTAAAAAGTGGCTTCAGTTAGAGTGCTGGCAGAGGGAAAACTATTTCCAGAAAAAAATAAAAACAAAATTTAAAAAAACCTAAATTGATAATTCTAAAAATTACAGAGATAAAATTTGCAGAACAGCAGCGGCATAGAGTAGTACAGTGCGAGCCACTGCAAGCCATAGTAATGCAAGAAATTTGTGTTTGGTGGTTTAATACAATCCCTGCCCGTGTGATGATGCTGACTATAGTTATTAAAGATAGTAAAATGTATAAATACTGAACTGGATTTTGGCTATAGAAGCAAATGAGTTTGGATTGAAACATCTGTTTTCATTTTGGACTTACAGCTTTATATTTAACTAAAAAGATAAAAGATGACTGTTGAAGGGTTACATTGGATCCTAATATCTAGGTGCAGTGCTTTCAGATCCAAAGCTCCTCACTGTTGAAAGCCACAGGATATAAAGTAATCTAGGGATATTGAATGAGTAGGCATTAGATAGGGATTTTATGCATGAACCTTTTTGCATCCATTGATTACTATGGCTGGCACTAGGTGGCACAACTGTATGGAGAGTTTGTCAAAAAGTAAAATGAAAATGTTTTGTAGATTGTAGTTTACGGATAATAAAAGAATAGCCGAAATAGTATTTAATTTGGTTATGAGTAAAGGGCAGGCAACAAGATCAATAAGAAAAGTAATGCAGTATGTGAAAGATTTGGATAAAGAATTTATATCAGTATATTTGTACAAAAGATGGGATGATTGTGTTAGGAGGATTGTTGAGTGTTATAGTGGTAAGGAATGGGATAAAAGAATAGATTTATTAATAAAGAATAGGGCGTTAGAGAGATGGAGAACTAGTATAGAGAGAAAAAAGAGTTTAAATATATAAAGAAGTAAACAGAATATTAGGTGGGAGTTAATATATGATAATAGTAAGGAAAGTAGTTTATTAATTTAAGGCTTGAATGTGATCTTTAGAAACAAGAGAATATACATGTAAATGAAAAAATAGGGGTGATTTAGTCTGTAAATTGTGTAAGGAAGGAATAGAAAATACTAGGCATCTGTTAATTGAATATAAATGCTTGAAAACAGAAGGGATACAAATAATGGAGTTATGGAAGAATAAATATGAAAAAGGTGATTATACAGAAAGTGGATTATTGGTTTTTATGCTGGGTTTGGGAAAAGATAAGGGGGATTTAGATATAAAGGCCATAGAGTTGTCAAAGATTATGTTGTGGAAATGGGATGGAGCAGATTATGGGAAGGCTTAGGGTGGGGAATGGAAGGGGGAGGTAAAGTGGCTAACAGATTTCTTTGGGCATAGTTGCTGAGGGATTTTTAAGGAGAATTCACAATACATCACATCACTGTTTTAACAGCGTGTGTAAGCACAAGAAATAGTGATCATGTGATATGTTTTTAGACTTAACTTAATTATCACAAATAAAAAATAGAATAAACATTTAGAAACAAAAAAAATATGTAAAAATATTAGTATTACTAATAATTAATTCCAAAGAAAAGGTAAGACTGCAAAAATTATAAAAATCAATACAAACTTAATATATGATAAACCACAAATTTGCACACAGACTCAAAATAAAAAATTGGGATCAAATAAGCTCAGATGAATACAAAAATTAAAAGACACTTCTTCTGGCATTTAATTGCTAACTACTTTTACAAAAAATTCACAGTCATATCCAATTCAATTAACCTTCTGATTATGGATAAAAACAATTACTAGTTAACTTCATCCTAATTATCAGAGATTTTCTGACTTACTGTCAGATTCTACAAAAGACTAAGCATTTCTCAAACTTTTTAAATGGCATATATATGTTTGAGTGTATGTAATCTTACTACTATTTATTTTTCTTTTAAAATGTATGTTTTGAATAATAACCTTTTGGATGCCAATATCCTAATATATCAATTATTGCTCAGTATTCAAGCCACTGAAAGTCTTCTAAGTGATGTGAAAAAGCTTTCAGATATGAAAATTAACTGTGAATAACAACTAAATAGTACTTAATAAAGATTATCTCCTGCTTCCTAGTAGATTACAATTCTTACTTCATTACAGGTGACATACTTTTTCTGATGCCGTCTTTTCTGTTTTTCTTCTTTCTACACTCACTTTTTAATGTAGGTTCTAATCAGTATTAACCTCTTATGCCATTAATTGTGAAAATGGAATTTTGTTGTGAAACCACATTTTCATTTTTCACTACATTCACAGTATTTCTGACTGTGTTCTTTCCAGCTCTTTTTGATGGAGACCAATTTAATAGACTGCAGCCTTTACTTGTGATCTTTGCTTGAAGCTGTACAATAACTAATAAGATTATTTGGACAAGAGTTTCAGTTGGAAAATATTATATGTTTAAAAAGCCCTGTTTAGAAATTCCCTTGCCTATCATAAAAATGGAAGTCCATAAATATGATATAAAAATGGTATGAGACATACAATCTGGATAAAGCTGCTGTATAAGACAGATTTCTCATTAAAGTTACAGAAATAATATTGCTTGTATTAATAGTGATTAAGGAGGATAAGTATTATAAAACCATGTTTTTACTAAATAAAAGTGCATGAATGTGCAATCTTTACTTAATACAAACTTTTCAAGACCATTATAGAAGGAAGCACTGGTGAATAAAAATAATTGCTGAGAGATTCCTGACTCCGTTTAAGGAGATGTCACACTATATCACATCACGTCAAAAAAATAAAATAAGGAAAGTAGTTTATTGTTTAAGACTCAAACAGGATCTTTAGCAAAAAGAGAATATATGTGTAAATGAAAAAATATGGGTGATTTAGTCTGTAAATTGTGTAAGGAAGGAATAAAAAATATTAGGTATCTGTTAATTGAATGTAAATGCTTGAAAACAGAAAGGGTACAAATAATGAAGTTATGGAAGAATAAATATGAAAAAAGTGATTATACAGAAAGTGGGTTATTGTTTTTTATGCTGGGTTTGGGAAAAATAAGTAGGATTTAGATATAAAGGCCATAGAGTTGATAAAATTATGTTGTGGAAATGGGATGAAGCAGAATATAGAAAAATGTAGAGTGGGGAATAGAAGATAAAGTGGCTAACAGGTTTTCTCTGGGCATAGTTGCTCACAGATTCATGACTCCATTTAAGGAGAAGTCACAGTGCATCACATCAAAGAAATTAAGTGTTTTCATATAATAAATAGGATGTATCTAGAATTGTATGGAAGAAAGTGATGGTAGTAGGGTTAACAAATGGTAATGATGATTTATGTGTTAGTAAAGGAGTATTAGATTACTTGGAAAAAGTACAAAGAGAAGTAGGAAGACATCCATTAGATGCAAATGTATGGACAGCAAAGGAAGCAATTCAAAGAGAATGGGAGGTCAAGTTTTTATATGAGGGAGCAAAAAGCAAAATAAAAATGTTCAGTAGATTGCAGTTGATGGATAATAAAATAATAGCCAAAATAGTATTTAATTGAATTATGACTAAAGTGCAGATAACAAGATGGGTGAGAAAGGTAATGTGGTATGCAGAAGATTTGATAAAGAATTTATGGCAGTATACTTGCACAAATGATGAATGCTTGTGTTAGGAGAATTATTGAGTATTATAGTGGTAAGGAATGGAATAGAAGAATAGATGCATTAATAAAGTATAGGGAATTGGAGAAATGGAGAAGTAGTATGGAAAGTAAAAAGGGTTTAAATGTATATAGAAGTAAATGAAATATTGGGTGCGAGTGAAAGTAGTTTACTGTTTAAGGCTCAAACGGGATCTTTAGCAACAGGGAATTATACATGTAAATGGAAAAACGTGGGTGATTTAGTCTGTAAGTTATGTAAGGAAGGTATAGAAAATATTAGGCATCTGTTAATTGAATGTAAATGCATGAAATCAGAAAGGATACAAATAATAAAGTTGTTGGAAGAATAAATATAAGGAAAGTGATTATACCAAAAGTGGGTTATTGATTTTTATGCTGGGTTTGGGGAAAAATAGGGAGAGTTAGATATAAAGGCTGTGGAGTTGACAAAGATTATGTTGTGGAAATGGGATGGGGCAGAATATGGGAAAACCTGCAGTGAGAATGGAAAGGGATGGTATAGTGGCTAACAGGTTTCTCTGGGCATAGTTGCTGAGAGATTTTCTGACCCTATATAAGAAGTCACAGTGCATCACATCACATCAAAATTTAAGATTAATATAATTGTTTTTACTAAAACTCATTTTCTACAGAAAAGTTTTATAGAAAATGGAGGTGGCCACAAAATTTATTTGAAGGGCAAATCAATCAATGAAAAAAGAATCCATGATATTAGATTTTGTGTAAAGACTAATTTAGTATGTATTTATAGAACTATTTCCATCATCTGATATATGTATTGAATGTCTTTAGAAAAATTTAACTTTGTTTAAATGTTTCAATTACATTCAATTGTTAGTAATAGCACGCAGGTTAGTATATGCACAAAGTTTCTAATGGTATTATTCTCCTCTCCTTTTTCAGGTGTTTCTGGTCTGAGCAGAGACAGTACTAGCATAGGAATCAAACCTGAACCCTTAGATTATTGAATATTGAATTTTGAGATAACACTCTAACCAACTGAGCAACCCTCGAAACATTATGTATATACTAATCTGTGTGATATTACTAACAGTTGAATGAAATTGGACTATTTAAATAAATTTACAAAAAACATTCAATATTAGATGATGGAATCATTCAGTACATAAATACAACTACAATATCATCATCACAAATGTTTAGGAAAACACTTTAATTTAGTATCTTTTATTTTTGAATTCTTCATTGCACCAATGAAAAGCTAATGGTATTAAAACATGGCTGCTTATTTTAATAGTGGATATGCATCAACATTAGACCTAAAGCATTAAAAGAAATGTTTTAATTTCTGTGATAGCAATTATTACATCAACATTATTAAAAGTTGTTTTTTTTTTTGTTTTGGTGACATTAATGTCAATGTTTGTACAAATAACAGCCTTTGGCCAAAAGTTATTGAACGTAAAGGTATGAGTGCTGTAAATTCAACTGGTTTGGTGATAATGAACTTTTGTGTAACACGAATTGTCTATCACAAATACTTTGTTTAGGCAGAAAAATCATGAAATAAAAACATGGATGCATCCACCATTCACAACCATGTCATTTAACATATTATTTTATACTTTTTTTTCTCATGTGTCATAGTATTAGCCAGGAAGCGAACCCGGGACAACTACTTATAAAGTAGCCATCGCTGACCTCTCAACCACCAATGCTTGACAAATATTATTTTATACTTAAGTGTCAGAATACAAAAGACATAAATATTACATGATCATTTACAAGTATATGTTGTTGGGTGGATCATAGATTATTATACTTCAAAATTAAATTGGTAAAGGAATTTTAAAATATGTCTTATTCCAATCATTATCTCAAGAAAACTGATATTTATTTTTTATAAATATATTATTTATTATGAATTCCAACAACTATTATCATTAAAATGGTTAATTTGGATTTTTAGAATTGTTATATGAGGTATGGAATTATCTTTTATTGTGGGTACAATTAAATTTTATTTTTTGATTTGACTAAAAGGAAGAATGAGAATTCGTTTTCTGGTAGTAATTAAATGTAAACTTAGGTCCGCTCTTTTTGGCAGAATAATAAATTAAATGTGAATTTCATAATAATATAATTTAAAGGTAGATATGTAATGAGTGACAATAAGGCTACATTTGCTGATTGTGGCCACTCTAAAATTTTAATGCACTGGAAGTAATACATGGACTTGAAAACAGTATTGAAACTTATTAAATCTAGCATTGATATTCTTGTAAATAATATTTGATACTTTGAATAAGTTAATGGCATGTTTTAATATTTATTTGAATAACAATACAAAAATTGAAACAATGGTTTTTAATCATATATACATTTTATCTAGTCAGTTAGATTTGGACAAAGATATCCAAGTGAAGTCAAAGTAGTTCCTATGTAACCTTAAAAGGGGAAAGAGTTCTGATGAGATATTGGGAGAATCTTTAAAGTATGGAGGTGGTCATATTTCAGCCCAGAATTATTGGTATTTTTTTAGGAATATATGGACCCATGAAGTTCTGCTCCTTCATCTTAAGGGCTTCTGTTGTTCCAATTTTTAAAAATAAAGAGAATAGACAAGTATTCAATAATTACTGTAGAATATCATTATTATCTCTACTGCAAAGGTACTTACAATGATTTTGTTGAATAGGTTGCTTCCAATTGTAGATGAATAGTTGTCAATGACTCATGGTTATAAACAATGCAGAGACTAAACTCTCCATACAGTAGTGCCACTCAGTGAAAGCCAGAGTAATCAATGGATGCAATAAAGGTGATCATGTGATGTTTAGTGGTTTTAAAAAATCAAGATAGAATATAAACATGGATTTTGTTGTCAAACAAATGCAATACAAGTGTTGGGAATAAACAAGTAATTCATATATTATTTTTAGTGATTTTTTTTCAAGGCGTTTCATCAATTATTTAAACAATTTTATGGCATTGTTTGAAATTAGTTAGCTTTTCATCAACATCTTCTTCATGATGGAATGAGAGGAAGTGTTATTACTCCAAGTAAAGTCTAAGACATTTTAAGGACATGAATGTGCTCTAACATGGTTTATGGTTTTTATAACAGTGATCTTTGGAACTTTTATAGAAGAATTAATGAGAGATCAATATACTATATGGAATTGATGATTGAATTTTTAATATGATTCAATTAAAAGTGAAAACCAGAAGTTCTTCTTGGATTATGGATTTTCATTATGTTGATAATTGTGCTATTTTTTCTAGTTCAAAAGTCAATCTATAGAATATATTTAATATATTGAATGCAATATAGACTTTGATTCAATAATTAACATTTAAAAACTCAAGTTTCTTATCAACCCTTGGGAGAAAAAAACAACCTCAGCATTTTTTAACTTGGATGGTTATCAATTCTGAAAACATAAGCCAATTTAAATATCTTCACAGTCATATAAATAAAAAGGTGGACTTTGGTATTTAGTATAGATTCTAATGTGCTGCTTCTTATTTCACATAATTTATTATATGGAAGTGAGATATGGACATCCTATCAATACAACATAAAGGCGTCAGAAAAGTTTTATCTAAGGACATTCCATAAAATTTGAAAAATATAATGACAATACTATAAAACTAATCCACATATCCTTCAATTTGCTCAATGTCTATAGAATCCATTATTTATAATCTCATCTTTGATGAATTCGACATGTAAAATGAATGAACAATAGAAGACTTTCTAAAAGGGTTTTTATTGGTGAAGTTGAGTATAGTTTTCATAGGCAAGATAAACCCTGTTTATATCATAAGGATGATCTCAAAGACATTTGAAATGTTGGTTGTTTCCATTGGGAATATTGTGGTGAAGATTAGAATAGAGTAGAGAATTATTATTAGGTATGATATTGAAATATGTCAGAAAGAAAAATTTTCTGCAGAAGAAGTTAAAAGACAGCTCACAAAATATCAAATAGGAAAACAGTTCAGCATATTCTATAACCCATTTGTGGATTGCAGATTGGTTTATTCACTCACCATAAAATTATTTAGATCTAGAATTTATTTTTGGATGGCCATACTCATTTATAATGACTGATGATGATATTAATTGTTTTAAGTTTACTCAAGCTTTCCTGTTTTGTATTAAAGTATATATATTCATAAATTACTGATTTCAGAAATTTCTTAAACATTACATTGTTTGAAAGTAAAGAGAACGCTTCCATTGTTATTGTTAGAAGAATTATTCTTATATCTTCTGTTTTACTTTTTTTGAATTTCTTCATATATTCATATATATTACTTTTTTATAAAACTTCTCATATACACTCTAATGTAATTTTTATAATTCTTCCTTTATTTTTCTTAGAGTTTTGACTATTCTTCAGTCTTCATCAGAGCTTTTTGTAATCTTCTTTCTCCTTTTTACATTGGAAGGTTAATACATTGTACAGGCTTAAACCTGCATTTATATATGTAATATATGCGGGTTCGAACTCAGACTTTCACACGACCCACCACTATCAGTGCCATCTCATATTTCTGACTCACCTGATCACACACATGTTGAAAAGATAAATAATCACCAATATACGTATTTCATGCTAAACCAGCAATCATCAGTTGGTCTAGATTACTATCCTCATATATATATATATAATCAGTTCTTGGAAGGTTATAAAAAACTCTGATGAAGACTGCAGGGCAGTCAAAACTGTTAGAAAAATAAAGGAAGATTTGCAAAATTGCATTAGAGTGTATATGAGGAATTTTATTAAAAAAGTAATATACATTGTTATTGTTTTAACATGATAACTTAATTTAACCTTTAATTTTTTGTTAATGTGCATTCTTAAAAAAATTATAGGGATTGTAAAATTTGCATGGATGATTAAATGATATTTGGCACTCAAACACTAAGTTCATTTCTACATACTTATTTTTAATTGCAAAGTGGAAATAACTACTTCCCATGGAATTTTGTAGTGTCAAGATTAAAGTAGAGTCAAAAACCAATGGAAAGAGAGAAGATAGAATGATACCATTCTCTCTTTGAGCTCTGTTGTTATATTAGCTTAGTTTTTTATTTGGTTATCGTTTAATACAGTAGAATTTGTCTATTGTTTTAATTTATGTATAGACTAAATGTTTTGCAATGATCGTTAATATATTCAAAAGATGAAGAACGAGTCTTACTTTTGACAACCTTCTGAACATTAAGTGAATTACTAGTTTTTTTAATGATTATAATAATAAATAAATAACTTCTAAATATTTGTAATTGCAAAGTGGAGATTCTTCATCCTTTGAATATATTAATGGCGATTAGAAAATATTTAGTCTGCACATAAATTAAAATAATAGACAAAAATCACATTATAATTTAAAAACCAATAACAACAGAGCCTAAAGATAGACTGATTTCATTATATCTTTTCACTGTTTTTGATGCTACATAAATCTTGACGTTACTTAACTTCCGGGAGATTGTTACTTCCGCTTTGCAATTATAGATATTTAGAAGTTACGACTATTTACTACATTCTTATTTTATAAATAAATAAATTAATAAACATTATAGAAGTGAATACTAATTCAATACCACCAATTTTTTATCATTTAAACATTCATTTTTTAAAAAAACGAATAACTTATCAGACATAAATATTGAATAATTTTTAGATATGAATGTTGTCCTCCGTACAGATTTTGAAAAGTTCCTAACAAGTAATGTTCAAATGTTATACATTTAAAAAAATTACTGGTTTTTATCATTTCCCGTACTGATATTAAACTAGTTCTGCTAATTCTACACAACTTACCAAATATCACATGATCACCATTTCTCATCCTTGCTCATAACTGTTATTAAAACAGGCAAAACTCTCCATACAGTAGTGCAGTGCTCTCAGATCCAAGGCTCCTCACTAACGAAAGCCACAAGCTAGAAACTAGTCTGGGGATATTGGACGAGTAGGCACTAGATAGGAATTTTATGCACAAGCCTTCTGGCATCCATTGATTACTCTGGGTGGCGCTGCTGTGTGGAGAGTTTTGTCTGTTTGTTTAACTTACTACTTTTTTTAATTCAGGCTATTTTTAGCACCCCAAACATATTATCCTTTTCCAAGTGAACTCCTATCTCAAATACAGTTCCAAGGAGGCTTATTGTTAATTGTATTTCTTCACATAAGATCACAACTAAGGATTCTGAATGTTAAACTTATTATAACATTAGTATTATCAATATGTGGAAGGCTTTGAATGCTTTTGAGTAGTAATAATAGCTTGGACATGTTTGCTATTGTTTTCTTTTCAACCAGCAGAACAAGTCTTATTGGTTGCTACATGTGAGCACATCCTGCCCATAGATTTGATTTCATTTATATAATGGTGATCACATTTAATAATTAATATATATATAATAGTAATATATAAAGTCAGATGTCATATGACTTATATATATATATGCTTATAGTAGCATTTATCATAAAAAAAAAATTAAAAAAACTTGTTTAGAGCTTACTAGCATGCTCTTAATTTATATACTGTATATATTAAAAGGAGGTTACTTTGACAACAATTCGAAATTGTTGGTTGTTATTGATATTGGGATTGTCTAAGTGTTGATTGGTTTTAATGATATATATATATTGTTAAAAGGAGGTTGCCTTGACAACAGTTTGAAATTGTTGATTGTTATTGATATTGGGATTGTCTAAGTGTTGACTGATTTAATAATATATATATATGTTAGATGGTACAATCTAATTAGTAATGAAGTTCATAAGTGAAGATAGTGGAATGATTTTCAAATATGAGTAACTACAATTAGAATGACGTAATGTTTATATTGGTATGACCGACTACAATATTAAATCCAAGAAGGCGTTTGAGCATTCCATCATTGGTTTTTTAATGAAATGAATGGTTGAATAGTTGAGTGGTTAAGAAGATTGAAGCCTGTCCAATAAAGTTTGAGGAATTGCTATCTTAATATAAATCGGTCATTGATTGTATATATGTGTGGGAGATTATGGTCTGGCCCAACTGATGAGAGCTGGTCCTGCATGGAATACATACATTGAATATTATGCATTTTTTCACATGTGTGCGGTTATGTAAATAGGTTGTTTGAAATGAAGTGGAGGATGAATAGACTGAAAAATCCTAAATTCAAATCCCTCTATTTAATTAAGCAATAATTATATGCATATAAAAACCTATTAATATATCCATAAAACAATATGCAGTGAGATAGTTTTTGATGTATTTCTTCTAGTTAACTTGTACGTGGATATTTATATAATCCCAAAAATAATGGAATTAAAAAAAAAGATCTAACGCTAATAAAAAATTGGATAAATTGAATTATTTTCTTATTTCGATACATGTTAATAATTTCAATTTCTACTTGTAACATTCTAGTCGCTTTTAGGGATTTTAAAAAAACTTATAAATTAATGGAAAAATGAAATTATTTAAGTATGTGCTGATCTAATACGTTATCGATCACAATTTTTCCGGTAGATTCTATAGAAATGATAAACTTAATTTCCCTAACATCATCATAGAAGCTGTAGAGATAAACAAGTCCTATAAGAGAGAGAGAGAGGGGGGGAGAGAGAGAGGGGGAGGGAGGGAGAGAGAGAGGGAGAGAGAGGGAGGGAGAGAGAGGGAGAGGGAGAGAGAGGGAGAGAGAGGGAGAGGGAGAGAGAGAGGGAGAGAGAGAGAGAGGGAGAGAGAGACTAGTTTTTATTTAGATAGATAGATAGATAGATAGATAGATAGATAGATAGATAGATAGATAGATAGATAGATAGATAGATAGATAGATAGATAGATAGATAGATAGATAGATAGATAGATAGATAGATAGATAAACTAGTTTTTATTTTGAATGACAGAATTTAATTTATAAAGTATTATAACTTTATCTTTCTGCCAACTACATATAATATTAATATCATTTACATTTTTTATTAATTTTACAATGCTATTTTCATCTTTAGAAAATGGATAACTGTGTTCTGAAAAAGATTGCTGGGACAATCAAAACCGTCAATACTGGATTGTAAAAAGCAATGTAAAAGTAATAAAGAACGTAAATAAGATTACATAAATTTATGTTAAGTGAAAAATATTTTTTTAACAGGTTGAATGGTTGTGGCGTTAATCTTACTAGTGGCAGCTGATTCATTGAAATTTTGTATTCTTTTTTAAATTGCAGTAAGACTCAGTGGACTATGCATGTGGCTATACCATTGGTCTCTGCACTTTCTTTTTCTTTTTTGATATGTATATGCCATATTTTTCTCTGACAAAAAATGAAATTTTTATTAATTTTTTTATGAATAAGGTCATTTATTATTTTTTTGACCAATTTATTACATTGTATGGAAAAAATAGTATGTAGAGAAAACAAACGGCAAAAATGTATTCAGAAATGGATTCTACCAGCTCCAATGAGTTCGTGATTTTTAGCTACTTTGATTCTGAGGATAGCATTACATCCAGAAATTTAGAAGAATCTTTTAATTTGACATCGGAAGAAGAAGAAACTCCATTACCAACCAAAAGGCAAAGCAAAAACAAAAATGTACCTGTGAAAGTTAATGGTAGACCAGGCCCTTCATCCAATAATAATAATATGCCTCTGAACATAATTGCAGAACAGGTAAATGTGGAAAATTTTATGAAGACTCCAGGTTTGACATTTCCTATTACAGGTGAGTTTTCTATTTTAGACTTTTTTCATTTATTGTTCGATAAAAAAAAAAAATGTGTGCAAAAATTGTTGAGGAAATGAATAAATATGCTACTAAAGATAAGCAGCTGGCCAGGGTTTGCTTTTTGGTCAATGCATTTGACATATGAAAAAAAAAACAAAATTGGAAAATGTAATGGATTGAGAATTGTCTGCCTTTTTTGGAATGTCATTTGGGAATTTCATGCAAGGTCCCTATCTTTCAGTTGAAGGACATTTGGGATTCTGATTCTAGTTTGAGGAACCCTTATTTTGCAAATATAATGCCTTTATAAATGATTTAGCAAAATTTTAACATGCATACATTTTAATGATAATGAAACAATGCCAAGTAATGAAAGTGAAAATTTTTGATGATATCTATAAAATTAGACCAGTGATAGAAAAATGCAATATTAATTTCAAAGCTGCATACCAGATGCACAAAGAGATTGCAGTGGATGAAGCAATCACAAAATTTTCAGGTCATAATACTATGAAGCCATACAATCCATCAAAGCCAATAAAGATAGGTTTCAAATGGTGGATGTGTGCAGATAGTCACAATGGTTGTGTGTCACATACAAATGTATGCAGGCAAAGAATTAAATTCAAATGCTCATCTATGCCTTGGTACTCATGATATGAAGTCAGTAGTTCTTCACACTTTGCAAAACAACATCACATTATTTCATGTGACAGATTTTTTATGAGTATAGAGCTAACAAAGGAACTTTATAAAAATGAATTATATTTTTGTGGGACTATAAATATAAGAAGAAAAGATATTTCAAATTGCAAAGTGCACAAGATAAAGAAAATAAAAATGAGACTCGCATTTTGTCATTGATAAAGATACTGGCCTTCAATTTTTAGTATTGTAATGATCCGGAAAAGGTAAACTAGCTATTATCACTACAGGCATCTAAGCATTTGAACTAGAAAAATTTATAGAGTAGGCAGATATGTAATAAAAAAAAAAATTTTTTTTTTTATCCGTCTTAGCCATGTCACCAGCTCAGTGGAATAGCAGAGATTTAATAATATAATATAAGAGTATATATATAAAAAGAATAAAATAAGCACTGCCAGTAATTAACATACAAACATTTATTTATGCACATATATATAAGATTTAAAATTATTTTAGTATTAGTTTTACATTTTAACATTTAACATTATTTTTAACTTTACCTTAGATTTTAATTTACATTTTAATTTTTATATATTATAAGTTTAATTTTAATTAAGTTTGCACAGATGGGATATAAAGCTTTTTTAATATGTTGCTATAGATCGATTACATAGATTTCAATGCAAAAACATTTCAAAATAAACATAAACGATCAAAATACAAAATTATTGATTACTGACAATTCATAGAAATATAAAAAACCCTCTAGTATTCACCATAAGATACTTCATTGTCACCAATAACTAAAAGACATCCGAATAAATACATTTTAGATACTACTTAAGGTATCATTATTTATCAATGCTATATATTTTGATCAAATATGAAAACCCAAAACATCCTTAACCATAACCAATCCATCAAGCCTATAAACAACTTAAATTTAATATTTTTATTTAGGTCATAGAATAGACTACATAGATTTCATTAAAATAAAATATTCTACCTATTTAACCTTAGCTAAAATTTCATCAAACTCATCAATTATCTGATATATCAGTATTCAATATAATACGGAATAGACACACCAAAAAGATTAAGAAACATTGACTCTCATCAGATAGGAATATTACATCTACTAACGGGAAGAACAATAAAAAAACTCCATAGAAAGAATCTTCCCTCTTATAATTCCTTCAAAAACGGTGAGTCAAATATAAATGATCTCCAGTAGCGAATTTCCACTACATCTACTAACTACATCAATATATCCAATCCATTACCCAATTTAACAACGAAACAAATAACCTAAGATACCCTCCCCTAATATAACTTTACAAATCTATACAGCCATTCACGCCCGACTTAAGTTTAACATTTATATAATTAATTTAACAAAAACAAAAATCATATAAAACTTAAAGAACAAAAAATAAATAAATAAATGGAAATATTTTAAATATATATATAAAAAAGAAATAATCAAATAACATTATTAATAAATTGTTCAGATAGTATAATATTGCAATCATTTAAATATGGAAAGTTTTAATTTAATTTCATTATTTATAAAGTTCTTATTTACAACATTACTTACATTGCATAATTGAATCACCTAAGATTGTATTCTGTCATTTATTTATCCACCGGATTTTTCTTTCGTCCTCTGTAGAAAACAATGTTCTTTCTCTTCTTTCTTGCAACTGAAGGGAGAAATGGCTTTTTCCCTTCTCCTTCACTTCCCTCCTCTGTCACATCGTAAATAATCAATCACTATTAATAATTTCCAATTTCCTTTTATACGTTTCAAAGATTGACTTGGCATTATGTCAGTGAGACCTTTCACTGAGACTTTCCGTTTCTTTGGCTATTTTTTCTTTTTTCCTTTTGGTTTTTACTTTAGCGTTTTTTACTTTAACAACTTCCTTTCGATTAATTTCTTTTTTCAAGATTAAAGATATATTTTTACCTAACTTTTTTTTTTTTTAAAATACCTTTTCTTTTTTAATACTTTCTTTTATTTTTTCGCTTTAATATATACTTTAAGAGTTTTTTTCTTTTTTTCTTAAAAAATTTTAAGCAAACTTTTTTACTTTCTTTTAATAAATATATATAAAAACAAGTAACGAACACTAGCCGTACATATCAGTAAGTTGCTTAAAAAAAGACAAAAAAAAATTTTACTTAGGGTTAGTAATTATGGTACCGATTGAGAGACATTTACAAAACACCGGTTAATAATTTTGCAAAAGACTATACAAAGAAAAAAATGACTACTTTCCCAAGGACCATCCCCTACACCTCCTCCCCACAATTCTATTATTTCTATACTTTTTTTTTCCGCTTTTAAATTATTTTTTAAGAAGGGCTGAATAAATGTTTTGAAAGATAAGGATTTATATATATTGGCCTATAATACACCAACTATTTATGACGATTAAAACTAAATAGGATACACGAAGTAAACGGTACAGTAAGGTCACTTTTGATCATAAACGGGGGCTACATGTTAAACTAATATATACAACAACAAAAAAAAAATTTATTACAACCTTACTTTTTTAACAAAAATATTTTAAATATTTATACTTTCTGTTTAATATATATCATTTCTTTAGGCTTTTATAAGATTTAAAATATACACTTTATGTAACAGATAAAAAATTTCATTTTAAAAAAAATTACAGGGTATATTTTTATTAATAGTGGTGGGGTGTAACGACCGAAAATAGCCTCGATGGAGAACTGAAAATTTATAGAGTAGGCAGAGAAAAAAAAAATTTTTTTTTTTTTTTGCATGCCCGCACCCCAGGGAAAGCAGAGATTTAATAATATAAGATATATATAAAAAAAGAAAAAAAAACGAGAATAACAACAAACATTATTTAGCACATATCATCATCACATATCAACCATTATCAATCCACTGCGGAGAAGCCTCCAATTTAACCACTTCTCGACTTTGCTTCCTTCCCCCACCCCTCCTTCTTATTTCATCCTCCATCTTCTTGCCCTTCTCTTTTACACTCTTGGAATCCGTCTAAAATTTCATTGTCCATCTATTATCATCTCTTCTCATCCCAACCCCTCACTTACTTTCGGGTCGTACTTTCTTCCCTCCCCCCTCCCCTACTCTTGGTGGTCGGTTGCTTCTATTGTGTCCCTCCTGTAAAAACTGGTAAACACTTTGTTAAAAACCCTTTTCAAACACATACATATTTCCTTTATACAGTATTTCTACCAAACACCCAACCAAGTTTAATTCTATGATAATTTCCTCATTAGTTCCACGTATTAATATTTGACCAAGGTATTTGTAACTCTTAACTCTTTTTCATCATAACAACTTTATTTTCTATTTTACGATAAAATACTTTGCTTTAACATTATCTTTGTCCTACTTTCCACTTTCCGTAACCCGAAACATTCCTGCACATATATAGATTTAAAATTATTTTGTATGTTTTACTTTTAACATTTAACATTATTTTTAACCTTTTGTTTTTACTTTTTTTCTATTATATTATTTTATTTTAATTATTCACACGAGGGATATAAACTTTTAATATGTTGCTATGTTGGTTATATTTCAAGCAAAACTTCAAAAACATAAAGACAAAATACAAAATTGATTACTGACAATTGCATAGGGAAAATAAGAAACCCCGTATTCACCATAAGATACTGCATTGTCACCAATAACTAAAACACCGAATAAATACATTTTAGATACAGAATTATTTATCGGCTATATATTTTGATCAAATAGAAAACCCAAAACAACTTAACCGATAACAACCATGCAACCTATAAACAACTAAATTTAACATTTTTATTTAGGGTCGAGTATGAATAGACTACATAGATTGCTTTAAAATAAAAATACCTTTAACCTAGGCTAAAATTGCAAAAGCACAATCATCGATATACAGTATTCAAGTAACATGCACCAAAAATAGAGAAAGACCCATCAGATAGGAATATTACACTACTAGGGAACAAAAAAAAACCCAAGAAAGGAACCCACTTAAACCTTAGGCAAAGGGGAGGCTAAAAAAAGATTCTGCATAGCGAACCGATACACTACTAACTACACAAAACCAACCAGACCCAATAACAACAACAAAAACCGATACCCCCCTAATATAACTACAAACTAACCCCGATAGTTTAACATTTATATAATTAATTTACAAACAAAACATAAAACTAAAGAACAAAAAAAAAAAAAAGGAAAGATTTAAATATATATAAAAAACACAAAAACATATAATAAATAGTTGGAGAAGGAAAAGCAACATTTAAAAGGAAATTTAAAGTATATTTATAAAGTCTTACTTTCAATTCATCTTTACCGTTGGTGAAGGAATTCTCCTAAGATGGTATTCTGTTGGCGATTAATTTATCAGTTTTCTTTTGCCCTGAAAAGTTCTTTCCTCTTTCTTGAACGAAGGGACGAAGCTTTTGCCTCCCTTCCTCCCCGCCGTAAAACAACACATAATATTCCAATTTCTTTGTATTCGAAAGATTGCTTGGCATTGTCATGATGTGAGACCTTCCGGGTCGATTTCCGTTCTTTTTGGCTTTTGTTTCTTTGTTTTCCTATCGACTGTTTTTACATTTAAAGCCCGGCGGTTTTTTAACATTAACAACTTTCCTTTTCGTTATTTCTGTGTTTCGATAAAGAGTATTTTTACCAAACTTTGTTTTGTTTTAAAACCTTTCTTTTTAACGTTTCTTTTATTTTTCGTGCTTTTAACGCTTTGGTATTTAATTTCTTTTTATTCTTAAAGAAAATTTAAAGAACTTTTAATTTACTTCTGTTTAAAAAAAAAAAAAAGATGAACGACAAAAAGCCAATAGCTATTATCACAAATGCATATGCACCTTCTGGAAATGATGTTGCAGCCAAAAAAATAAAAACAGATCATGATAAACAATTCCATGTCCATCTGCAATAAAAATGTATAACAAGTACATGAGTAATGTTGATTTGGCCAATCACAAAAGTGGACCCCATATTGTTGGGACAGGAAATCTCTGTGATGTCCATTGCAACCATGTTTTGACACAGTAGTTTCTAATGCATATATTTTATATTCCATTTATATGGCATCTAAACATTTGACTGTCTTGTCTCATTTACAATTTTGGAGAACCTTGTTCCATATGTTGATTGATGGATTTTCTTCAAAATTAAAATGTTGCCCAAAAACACATTTATTTCCACATCTGGCACAGCGATCATGAGAAAACCATACACATGTAGATCTTCATCATCATAACATTCCAGGTATAAGCATTGTGTTGTATGTCTAAAAAAAGACACGAAATTCACTTTGGCTGTTTGGAAATGTAGATTGGTACCTATTTGTGTTGACTCATGAAGAGGATGTTTTGCTTTTTATTAGACTCAAAAATATGAAAAGTGATCATAGTCTTGTTGTACCAGTTTTACCCCAAACATCTACAGTTTCATCACAAATGGACTTGTTGGGGTTGTAATTAATATGGGTAATCTGAAGGTCTCCAAAAGCAGCTGTCCTATTTATGCTCAGCTGAGGAATATGACTTTTGAATAATTTTAATGGATAAGTTATATTTGCATTTTTTTTGTTGTTGTTGTTTATTGTTTTGCAGCATGATCGAGAACTTTTCACATGGAATTTTACTCGTAAGCTATTCAATCAACCTTTGATATTCATTTTGGTTTTATATTTTAGGTGAATTCAAACTAACAATCTGATTTTTTGAACAGTAACAGGTAGCACAGATAATGAAAGATATTGTTTTTAATTATTCTGTTTTTTTGTTGTTGGTTGTTTGTTTTAGCTACCAGCACAATGGACGAATGGTTGAGACCCTGATCCAAGATTATTTACAATTTATTCCTCTCTAGCAATTTCATTGTATATAATTCAATTTTTTTTTATTCTGTTTTTAGTAGTTTTACTTTTACTAACTTGGTTTTCATTGTTTTTGTTCTAATAACTTGTTTCTCATTAGTTTTTATTTTACTTTGTTTTTACCAACTTCATTTTATATTTGAGAGGCATATGTCTGCCTGATGGCCTTCCTTATTAGAATTTTGTGACTGCTTCATTACTGATTACTTTTTCCAATTGATAAACAAGATCTGGAATGATTTATCTTTTATTAATAACAATATTGAATAATATGAAATATCTAATATGTTGCATATTTATATTGGATAATATGAACAGATCTTCTCTGGAAGACATATCTTGAAAGAGGTAGAATATAAACATTTTTTTATATAAATATCTGCCTTAGAGCCTTTTTAGTAATCATTGACTCCCTCTTAAAATGAGAAATTGTTTCAGATTCCAAATTTCTAAATTGTTTTCTGTATTTGCAATGATGTTATTAATAGGGTTGGTTTATCCAAAGACTAAAATCAAAATAGTTTTGAGCAAATAATGGAAAATTTATAACTTAAATTTGTAGTGCATCTTATTATCAGACTATTGAGTTTTCATAACTTTAGCAGATGAAACTTACAGGATGCAAACATATACACCAGTTTTATAATATGCATATATGTGTACCATGATGACCTTAATTAGAATTTCAAATTATATGACGTTTTACTTTTTTACTGTATTTATAGTGGTAAGTAATAATATCCCCATTTGCTTCGTTATTTTTACATTCTGATAGAATTTTAATTTTTTTTTTTTAATCTTTTATTAGAGAGAACTTTTTTTTTTCTCATGTGTCATAGCATCAGCCGGGAAGCGAACCCGCTAACCCGGGACAACTGCTTGTAAAGTAGTTGTCGCTGACCTTTCGACCACCAATGCTTGACAACGTTTTTTCTTCCAGACGCCTTGACATTTTTCAATTTCTGGGGTGCAAGAAAAAAATAAAGAATTCTTATCCTACTATTTCCATAAGTTCTGAAGCTTCGTATTATCTCAGGTAAGAAGTATTATATGTGGTTTAAAAGATAATTTTGTGAGGAATGCAAAGAAATTATCAATGAAGATGTAATTTAAACTTAATTAATCATAAATTAGAAATTATGAATAAACAATAAAGTAATAATTATTACGGATGTTGAAATTTCTTTTTTTTTTACTTTTTTAAATGGTTATCACTATTTATCTCAGCCTTATTATTTTCTTTAGTTTTTCTAGTTTCTATCAATATAAAGCTTTTTGCTGTAACATTACGAAAACTGACGCTATTGTGAAAATTGTGGCTCAAATCAGTTTTTTATAAATTCAATATGGCGCCAAGGACCATAAACCAGGTATAAGAGATTTATTTCTTTTTAATAAACTTTTTTTTTTATTACAAATTATTTTTAAGTTCAAATTTTCTTTGCTGTCTTCTTCAAAGACTACTATCTTATCAAAGCACTGCTGATGTTATGTTTTTAATAACTCACTTTAAAAAAAAAAACAGCTATATTGTTGATAGCTGATTTAACAGCAGAGTTTTCTAAAACCGATTACCTCAAAAATGCATAGTTGGCCAGTATTATATCCACAATAAAAATTATTTGCTATAATATACGTGTGGAAATATGAGAATTGAAAACTTTTAAGATAAAAGAAAATTATACGTGGCCGAGTGACGACAAAAATAACAACTGCAAAAAGAATTTTGAGGCTGTGGTCTTTTTTTCCTTCTATTTAAATTCTTAAACTTATTCTTGATAAGATAAACTAAACCTTTCTTAAGAAAGTGCAGGCCTTTACTAAAAATAAGCAAGTCTGTCTTTAGCGCCTTTAAACAAATATAGAAAAAAAACGTATGCTTAATAATAATTTTTTTAAAATTTTGATGGGAAGATGGAAAAGTAAATGCCATAAAACTTACGTTTAATGTATTTGCCTGAAGTTTGTGATGATATAATTGTAGTTGTATTTATAAGTTGGACTATTTCCATCATCTAATATTAACTGTTAAATGCTTTTAATAAAATTCAAACTGTATTTAAATTTTTTAAATATATTTAATTGTTAATGACACACGAATTCAGTATGTAATAATATTTAGAATGATATTATTCTTAAACAGAGCAAAACTCTCCATACAGTATTGCCACCTGTGCTAAACAGAGTAATCAATGGATGCCAGAAGGCTTATGCATAAAATCCCTATCTAATGCCTACTCATCCAATATCCCCAGACTAGCTTAGATTGAAAATATTTTTTATGTTTTCAATTTCATTCTCATAGTTTTGTAGTTAAGTAGAGATAAAAGGTGGTTGCTAGAGGGTTGCATTAGATCCTAAGATCTAGATGCAGTGCTCTCAGATCCAAAGCTCCTCACTGACGAAGGCCACAAGCCAGAAACTAGTCTGGGGATATTGGATGAGTAGGCATTAGATAGGGATTTTATGCACAAGCCTTCTGGCATCCATTGATTACTTTGTTTAGCACAGGTGGCAATACTGTATGGAGAGTTTTGCTCTGTTTATCAACAATTAATGTGCTAGTATAGGAAATGTGATCATGTGATATTATTCTTATTGTATTTTTATATAGGACTATTTCCATCATCTAATATAAGTATTAAATGTCTTTAGAAAATGTAACTTTATTTAAATATTTCAAATACATTCAACTGTTAGTTATAGCACATCAAACAAGTTAGTGTGTGCACAACGTTTCGAGAGATATTACTCTCCCCTCTTCTTCAGGTGTTTCTGGCCTGACCAGTGATAGTACTAGCATGGAATTCGAACCTGGACCCCTTAGATTCTTGAGTATTGCATTTTAAGATAATACTCTAACCAACTGAACCATCCTGGGGTTCCTCCTGATTTATTCACCTTTTCCTAAGAGCAAAGTTGATTAGTAGTTTTCATACATAACGTATAGTCACACTGGTTGACTTGTGGGATTTTTTGCTCTTGTCATGTGAGCAGCTTCTTTAAATTTTCTTCTTTGTACCTTTTCTTAAGGAAAACAATATTATTATTCTTTCTTCATTAGATGTTACTGGACTAACCAGTCACAGTATAAAAGTTCCCAAATTATGTCATTGATCAGGTCGGTAATACCTGAAGACAAAATGAAAATAATTCCACTCGAACCATTGTTATACACTAACTTGTGTGCTATTGGTAATAATTGAAAATATTTTTGAAAAATTATTGTCATGACCAGTGACAATATAAAAGTTCTCGGGATAATTCCCCCTATAAACAAAGCAAAACTCCATATAGTAGTGCCACCTGTGATCATGTGATGCTTGCTGGTGATAATTCCCCTTGCTATAAATGTCACTGATCAGGCCAGCAACATTTGAAGTTGAATAGCAAATATTACCACTTAAAAGATTGTTATATATTAACCTGTGTGCTATTACAATAGCTGAATGTATTTTTGAAAGTTTAAATAAAGTTTGGATTTTACTAAAAACATTTACCAATTACTATTGTTATCAACAGTTGAAAATATTTTTGAACAGTTATTACTGGCATGACCAGTGACAATACAAGATTTCTCAGGTCCTTGCTGGTTCTATCACTGGTCAGGCCAGCAGAAAATGCAGATGAAAGGGAAATAATACCATTCAAAACATTGTTATATAGCAACCTGTGTGCTATTACCAGTAGTTGAAAATATTTTTGTAAAGTTATTACTGCTATGACCAATGACAATACAAAAGTTCACAGGTTCAATTCCCTTGCTAGTACTGTCACTGACCAGGCCAACAACACCTGAAGATGAAGAAAAAATAATATACCACACAAAATATTGTTATATATTAACCTATGTACCACTACCAACAGTTGAATGTATTTTTGAAAAGTTTAAATAAAGTTTGAATTTTGCTAAAAACATTTAACAAATTATTATGAGACCATGGGAATAGTCCGATATATAATTCAAATATGCTTAATGTTTTTTCTCTTTTTCTTAAAAAAAAAAGGGAAACATATATTCATATCTCAGGTCATCTTTCACCTTAGCTCAATCCTTATAACCATCCATTATCCCAGAATTCAGACCCACCTCTCACATTACAGATACATTTGAAACACATCACTTTTTCAAGTAATCCATATAGCACATGTTACAATTTAACTTCCATATATACATTATTTTTAGAGATATTTAAGCTTAACTGCTTAATATACCTTTAAATATATTTCCAACTTCTATTCCATCACACATTACTGAAATAAATGGTCAAAGACATGTGAAGGCAAATGACTCCCTAAGATATACATTTCATGCTGAACCAGCACTCATCAGTCGGCCCATATCACAATATCTTTCACATATCTTCGCCATTTATTCAAGTATATGAATGTAAAGCAAACCATTACAGTTTAATTGACAAGTTTCAAATTTTCTGCACCCACGATATCTTGATACAAACTACCTATGAAAGTATATTACTAACTTTACTATTCATTTATTAAGCTAGATATTATCCCTAAACCAATATATAGCTTTAATGAATAATAATATATCTGCAATGATATATATATATATATATATATATATATATATATATATATATATATATATATATATATATATATATATATAATAAAGAACTTGAAATCAAACTTTCAAGCTCCTTACACCTATCTAATTTATCTTATACAACTGATACACATGACCACATACATGTGAAAAAAATAAATGATGTCCAATAAACATATTTTGTGTTGAACCATCACTTATCAGTTGGTCCAGATCACCATCTTCCTACATGTATATATGATCAGTGCTCAGTTTATATTAAGATAGCACTTATCAGTTAGTCCAGATCGTCATCCCCCACACATATATACAATCGGTGCTCAGTTTATATTAAGTTAGCAAATAAAAAAGATTTTCTATCTTAATATAAACTGAGCACCGATTGTATATATATGTGGGGAGATGGTGATCTGGACCAACTGATAAGTGATGGTTCAACACAAAATATGTACATTGGGCATCATTTATCTTTTTCGCATATATCTGGTCATATGTATAGGTTGTATAAAATAGATTGCATAGATGAAGGAAGCTTTAAGTTCGAGTTCAAGTCCTTTATAATTACATTGTTTAGTACAGACTATATACATATATTTAAATATTATATATATTGTAATCAAAAATATAATTAGAAGCTGCTTTTAATTGTTTTTTTTTATTATGGACTAAATAGAAACTTGACTGTTTGATATGGTTGTAACTTTTTTTTGTTTGTTTCCATGGAAACAACAAATTGTCAAAAAAAAAAGACATTATATAGCAGTGTTTTATGAACTGTGGTGTATGATCCCCTAGGGAGTTTGATACTATTGCAAGGGGTCACATCACTTTTACCAACCACACAAACTCAAATCATTTTCCCCCATGTGTCATAGCATCAGCCGGGAAGTGAACCCACTAACCCAGAATAACTGCTTGTAAAGCAACTGTCGCTGACCTCTCGACCACCAATGCTTGACTACTCAAATCATTTTTTAAAGAAAATTGCTCATCAATGCTTAACAATTTTTTATGCCATTCCTACTACAAGATAAATATTTATACACAGTTTAGAATAAATAAGACATCTGAATCGACTTATACAGAGTATAACTTTTCTCTCTATGATATATGATTGATGATAATAAATCAAAGATAGCCACATTATCATGTTTTATGAGAAAGAGGATATTGAGATCAATAATAGATTATCTTCCTCTCTTTTTCTTATCAATCTATAGTACTCTATGACATCTTTTGATTGTCAACAACCAAGACTAAAATATCTGGTTGTTGACAATCAAAAGATGATCTTTAATTTATTTATTTTTCTCTTTCTGATTCCTTTTGGGTGAACTTTTTTTCCGTTTTCTGGCAGTATTCAGTTTAATTTTTGGTAATCTTTTCTGAGATATACTCTGTACATGGGTAGGTAAAAAACAAAATACCATCTATAACCAAGTAGGCGAAACAGATATAGATTTTTAGCTACAGTGAAAGCAATTTATGTAGGGGATATCAATTCTGACGTAAAACCCTGGTCCCCTAAGTTGGGGAATAAGATATTGGGTCAACTGTTCTACACAAAAAAACCTGAATGTTGAATATATGTATATATAAAATTGTAAAAAAATAATATCTTATGACAGTGATAACATATTTTACAAATAGTTATAATAAATCACAGGAGTACTTTCTGTTAATATTTTAACTTTCTCAACTGAATATTATTTAAAATTCAAATTTAAGAGAAAAAACGTTAGCATGTCATATCCCAAAATTTGTGAAATTTTAACGTCTGTTTGTTAAAGATATCTCATTTTTATTTATAACAATATTCTCTATAATTTTTCTTTTATTATAGTTTCCCTCCTCATGAAAAATCTTAGTACTTTCTAGATTGAAATTAAAAGTAAGCTTTTGTGTTTTTCGTGATCAAACAAACAGGTGCCATTATTAAATCATTATAACTCTTACTTTTTATACACTTACATAACCACTGATGGTCTTTCAACCTTATCTCAAAACCACACTTCAATTCACCTATGTAATTAACCCCTGTACTGATGTAAGCAAGTCAAGGTGTTGTCTTGAAGAATAGTTAAAAGAATATCAATTGTATATCAATGTATAAAAATAACAATAGTAATGATTTAATAATGTATGATTTCTTTGAACTACTAAACATCACATGATCACCATTTCTTATGCTTGTTCGTAACTGTTATTAAAACAAGCAAAACTCTCCATACAGTAGTGCCATTCAATGCAAGCCAGAAAAATCAATGGATGCCACAGTGCTTGGGCATAAAATTCTTATTTAGTACCTATTCATCCAATATCCCCAGACTAGTTTCTGGCTTGTGGCCTTCATCAGTGAGAAGCCTTGGATCTTAGAGCACTGCACTTAGATCTTAGGGTATAATGCAACCCTCCAGCAACCACCTTTTATGTCTACTTAACTACAAAAGTATGAGAATAATAATTGAAAACACAATAATATTTTCAATCCAAGCTCATTAGCTTATATAGTTATATTGGTCGGAACTCAGTTCAGTACCCATATATTTTGGTGTCTTTGGTTCTTTAATAACCATAGCCACCACTATCCTATTAGGCAAGATTGGTATTAAACTACTAAACATCACATGATCACCATTTCTTATGCATGCTCATAACTGTTATTAAAACAGGCTCACAAAAAAAATGTGTACATTTACTTTCAATTTCTATCTGGAAAATATTAAGATTCTTAATGAGATGAGAAACCATAACAAAAGAAAAATTAAGAAGGCAGTTTTGATCAATAAAAATGAATATCTTCAATTAACAGACAATGTGCTAATGTTAAACTTCATAAATCTTGAGATATGGAATAATGCTGTTTATTTCTGTTAAATTTGAATTTACATAATTTATAATTGAAAAAGGTTAAGAAATGAACAGAAAGTACTGCTACAGTTTATTGTAGGTATTTATAAAATATACAAAATATATCCATTCTACATAACAGCCATCTTTTTTTTAATTGGTTGATTTAACTTTTTTTTTAATTTCCTGCAAATTAAACAAAAGATTTTAACATTATAAAAATAAATATGAAAATAAAGGCTAACTTTTATTTTAATTGGTGGTTTCAACATTTTTTTTTAAAGATTTAATGTAAATTAAACAAAAGATTTTAATATTATAGAAATAAATGTGAGAATAAATGGCCATCTTTTTTTTAATTGGTTGCTGTAAAAAAAATTTTTTTGTTTTGTGAAATTACTTGCTTTGAATAAAATATTTATAATCAAATTAAGCCTATAAATTAATATTTACATTTTTAAATATACCTGTTATATTTGCTGTCAGAATTTTGAACAACTTTAATGACAGAATTAAAGTAAATCACATGATATCAAACTATACGACTTCAATTCTATGCTAACCAAAACTAAATGTAAATGCAGTTCTATAGCATCTATCCCTTCCCCTCACTAAATATCACATTTTAAACAAATTTATGTACTGTAATCACATTTTCTTTGAAATTAAAATTATTATACCTATTCAGTTCTGTTATTAAAACAGGCAAAATTCTCCATACAGTAGTGCCACTCAGTGCCAACCAGAGTAATCAATGGATGCCAGAAGGCTTGTGCATAAAATCCCTATCTAGTGCCTACTCATCCAATATCCCCAGACTAGTTTCTGGCTTATGGCCTTCATCAGTGAGGAGCTTTGGATCTGAGAAATAGTGATCATGTGATGTTCAGTTCTGTACTGTAGTTAAAAGCACTTGTACTAATTTTTTTCTGAGCATTTTTTATTAATGGTGGAATTTCTTCATATAAAATATGCTTCAAAATAAAACGGACTTATTATTCAATATAAAGGGTGGAATTACTTCTTTTGCATAGAATGCTTGTAATATAAATTACGTTTAGTTAGGTATAGTTATTTATTAAGTTGTTGAGTTTTTTCCAATGTTGTCAAATTCATCATTTTGGTACCTTGTTAAATCAACTAATTAAAAAAAAGTAACTTATTAAAGTAACAAATTAAATAGCATTGTGGACAGTCTGTTCAGTCAGCAGACAAAATAGGGATTTCATATAAGAGATTATCACTGTTATAATTCATTACTTCTATTACAATTTTATTACGATAATTATTTTATAATAAACATTTCATCTCATTTACATATATAAATATTAATGGATTAGGTGTGCCACAAATTGCTATTACATCCACTTATAATAAAATAAAAGCTAAACTTTATATTTTTTAGTCCAGACTATGTAAGAGTATTAGCTAAACTACATTACCAAAATAGGAAGCCATTTAAAGGTGAAGTATAAGAGAATGTGATATATAATTTAACATCTAGATACAAAGATGACATAGTAAAATTTCATGGAGATCTTCCTTGAACAATTGTTATAGGGAATAATATAGTGCAAGATGCCCTCTCTCCATATCATTATCATTATCAGGGCACATCATTTGTATTACCAAATCAAGTAATAAGATGATTTACTGATTCTATCAACCAATACAATGATCATCGATGGATAACATTTTTAATCAATCTATCATAGATTATGTTAGCCATGATTTATGTTGATGCCACTTTCAGTCCTAACCGACAAATACTTAAACTTTTTTTATTTTATTTTTTCTCATATATATATATATATATATGTATAGTGTAACCTTTGGTCATATATATATATATATATATGTATAGTGTAACCTTTGGTCATATAACTATCCAATATATATGCCCCACCACATTGAGGTGCCAAAGAACTGTAGCCTATAACCTTCAGTCTTTCAAAACACCATCAAAAACAACAAGGGTGTATCCACACCCAAAGCAATAACAAAACAGGCAGGCACCATAATAACCATGAATTTTTTTAAAAGAAAATTAGACTTTTTATGGACAAAATATAACACAAACATAAACAATAAATTCTCAGGTACCTACTTAATCCAATCTCAGGTTTTTATTATATCTAAATCTTTGGTTCTTATTTTATCCACATCTCAGGGTTTATTCTTATTTCATGCAATAAATAATGACTTTGCATAACACTTAAATATAATCAGGTGATGTATTGGCTTAGTTTCTTATACACAAGATGCTCTTTTCTTGTTTTAATTCATAAGCTTATATTTAATTTTTTTTACATAAATAATGAAGTAAAAATGGTAATTATTTAAGTATGTGAACACTTGCAATAACTTTTGACCAGCAATAAAAATACTTTCCAAAATATTTAATTATCGCTTATAAATAATCATATCCATATAACTTGTGGGTAAATCTTATTGAAATATCTTAATGTATAATCTTGTACCAAGCAAAGTAAAATAACGCAATAAAGGGTACTTTTATGCTGCCTGCGACATCATTAAATACACTTGTGACAAAAGATAAAACAACATAGAATATTTTATTTTAAATAATGCAGGTATAAATAAAGATAAATAAATTGAAGAAATAATTTTAATGTGACCTTTGAAATGGACTCTTATATTCAACAATGTTTAATATAACTTCATTAAATTGGATTTTCTGGATACGTTAGTGTGGTGAAGACAACGAAAATTTAAACGTATTTAATGAATAAGAAAATATTTATTTATAAAGTGGCAGGAAATTAATAATACAATATAATAAATGAAAAGAATAAGCAGTAGAGAGAGTCGGACAAATTACTGTTGATGTAAGCATTTACATACCCTAAATTAAAATATATATCTCGAGTTCTTGAAAAATAATGATAATTATATTTACGTTGCATTTAAGACGTTCTCACTTTTATTAGAAGATCAAACCAACTAGAAATTATGCACACAGAATAGCAAACATATGCCTTTACACAAGCCATTGATGATGATAATTAAATTAAAAGAAAAGCTATATTTGAAATCAGTACATAGATAATTAAAATAGGCAAAACTCTCCAGCCAGAGTAATCAATGAATACCAGAAGACTTGTGCATAAAATTCCTATCTAATGCCTACTCGTCCAATATCCCCAGACTAGTTTCTAGCTTGTGGCTTTCGTCTGTGAGGAGTCTTGGATCTGAGAGCACTGCACTACTGTATGGAGAGTTTTGCCTGTTTTAATAACAGTTATGAGCAAGTATAAGAAATGGTGATCTGAAATGTTTAGTGTATAGATAATTCTTATAATACTGCAAACAGAATTAAATAATAGACAAAAATAAATTCATATAGGTTTTACCTGTTTATGCATATACAAATGAAATGATAAAACTCAATACTATCAATGAATTATATACTGAAAATAACTTATAGAGCTGAATAATTTCATACATGTACATGCCTTAAATGTGCTTACATAAAAAATAACACTAATAAAGCTAAAGGGCAAATAGACTGTAATAAATAAATTGACACCCGTTTATACAAGCTGGAAGTGCTGAAGAAGCCACAATCTCTACTCTGGAGGGCCTTAACAAAATTCAAGTAATGAAAATCATCAATATAAATGGTGCAACTGATACCTGACAACAGGCAAAATATCAAAAAATGAATAAATAAGGCATGGATTATAAATAATAAATGGAAATTTAACCCTTACTTACATATATACAAAAACACACATACCCTGACTAAAAAAATATGCACACCAGAATAATGTAATTGCAAGTTAATATCATAAAAAACAGGAATTAAAACTACATTCATTCACACAGCAATTTCAAATAATACATTCATTCACACACAAAGCATAGAATAATTGTTTTCACCTTGTCTATATTAACATGCTTAAGAATATAATTTTCTTCTTCCTTTTCCTGTGTATTGATTTCTACTTTAACATATACCATTTACAACTTTCTCAAACACTTTATCAATACTATTTATTTATATCCAAACTAACAGTTTCGACTGTCCTGCAGCCATCATCAAAGCTACAATATTCAAATATATAATTATATAATTAATACATTTTATACACATATCTATACACATAATTAAATACACAAAATAAAACATACATTTTAACCAGACCATTATAAATAATCATTTCCCATTTTATTACTTTATTCTTAAATAATTCTATTCACATTTATTTTATATCACTTTTTTTTTTTAAATTATTATTTATTATAATTATAAAACTTTAACATTTAGTCTACTATTTAATACATATTATTGTCACTTTACATATATAATAAATCAACTTCTAACCTTTCCTTATTTTTATTAAATATTTTATAATTAAAGAGGTTGGTAATTTTTGTAATGTAAAAAAGTAATTTGTAATGTGGGAAAAGTTAATTAATAATTATAAAATATTTAATAAAAATAAGAAAAGGTTAGAAGTTGATTTATAATATAAGTAAAACTATAATAATATGTATTAAATAGTAGAATAAATGTTAAAGTTTTATATATATAATAAATATTTTTTTAAAAAAAAATTAAAATAAAGTGATATAAAATAAATTGATATAAAATAAATATTGATAGAATTATTTAAGAGTAAAGTAATAAAATGGGAAATGATTATTTATAATGGTCAGGTTAAAATGTATATTTTATTTGTGTATTTAATTATGTTTATGAATATGTGTATAAGTGTATTAATTATATAATTATATATTTGAATATTGTAGCTCTGATGATGACTGCAGGACAGTCGAAACTGTTAGTTTTGATATAAATAAAGAGTATTGATAAAGTGTTTAGAAAGTTGTAAATGGTATGACTTTAAGAATACTGAAATATAAATTCTGAGAACTTAAAATTCTCTTATTAGAATTCTTCTTACCTGGATATTTGCTCATACCAATTTCTACTCTCAAACATATATTACAAATGTTATATATAGAGCTCGCAAATAAGCTCTTAACAAGCTTTGCAGAATATCCCCAACCCTAGACCGGTTTCTGTCACTAGCTTCCTCAGTGAGGTGCTAGAATCTAATGCTTGAATATCCTAGCATCTCACTGAGGAAGCTAGTAGCAGAAACTGGTCTGGGGTTGGGGATATTCTGCAAAACTTGTTAAGAGCTTATTTTTGAGCTCTATATATAACATTCGTAATACAAGCTTTTTAAATTAGGTCATGTGACATATGACTTGATATCTTTGTAATAATATATTATAAATACACCCAATGCAATGCAAAGTATAATAATAAATTAATAATACATAAGCAATAATTATAATACAATAATAGTAATATCAATTTCTTAAAACACACTACACTTATATTATCCTGTTTTAATAACGCTTGAGAGTTTGTAACTCCGTTCTTTCAAATAAAACAAAAATAACTCTCTAAACTTATGAGTCTGTCTATTCATCATAAAGATAGAATAAAATATTGTACAGTTTTATTAACACATAAGTAGCAAAAAAATAAATTAATAAGAGAAGGAGTTTCTTAAAATATTGTTCACATTTTTAATTTTTAAAATGAAGAGAAGAGCAGAACCGGCAAAATTGTAAATACACATGTAAGAGTCATGCTTCCATAATAAATGTTTATAAAGTAGTTTTGGAAGGATACAAATTATTTCCCTTCTCCAGAATAATACACATCATTTAAATACAGGAATAACTGGAATACAGGAATAACTGGATTTCATGATAGTATTTGATTTGTATTAGATGAAACACAATTATACGTCTTTTTTAAAGCAATGAAAAGATAAGCATAAATGGTATCTTTTATCTTAAATAAATGATTATGTTTCATTTCCTTCTTTAGATTTAGGTTAACTGTAAAATAATTCATTATAGCATTTATTTTTAATAAGCAAGGCAAAACTCTCCATACAGTAGTGCCACCCTGTGCCAATCAGAGTAATCAATGGATGCCAAAAGGCTTGTGCATAAAATCCCTATCTAATGTCTACTCATACAATATCCCCAGGCTAGTTTCTGGCTTGTGGCCTTTATCAGTGAGGAGCCTTGAATCTGAGAGCAGCTCACTGATGAAGGCCACAGGCCAGAAACAAGTCTGGGGATATTGGATGAGTAGGCACTAGATAGGGATTTTATGCACAAACCTTCTGGCATCCATTGATTACTCTGGTTGGCACAGGGTGGCACTACTGCATGGAGAGTTTTGCCTTGTTTATTAACAATTATGTGTTAGTATAAGAGATAATGGTCATGTGATATTTTTAATAAGTGAAGTTATAATAAGTTGAAAGAGTTTCTTATAATAATAATATTTCAACAATTAACCCTTCGACCGCTGATTATATATCATTGGCCACACGAGGTAAAAATCAAAGCTTTTAATTGGCCAATTCACAAACTGATGTGTCAATTAACAAAGTCAATTATCAAAATATTTCACCGTTTATTAATATATTTATTTTAGTTTCGTTTGTAAAAAGTATATTAATAATTTGTCAGATTATGAAAGTGAACGCAAGTTTGTTCAAAAATAAATTTTGATTTATAATTTAAAAAATTTTTGATTATGGCTGAAATGAAAAAAAACATCAATCACCAATTCCACGTTATGATTTCTACTTCCCACTTTGCAATAAATAAATAATTCTTGCTAAAATCTTAACTATTTTTGTAAAATAATATTTATTTTTAGCATATTTTATGAAAATAATTTATATTTCATCAAAAATGCTCTAAAACATTCGTTTATCATTTTCAAAATAAAACAAAAACCGTACGTAACTCTTTACTTTTTGGCAGCCGTTTTCTTTGTTGACAAAATTTCAACAGCCAATAATATTCAAGAAAAGATGGTGAGAAGGCGGTGCTTTGGTTTTGTTTGACATATATGGTATTTTATTAATTTTTACTAGTAAAATAATTCAAAAGAGGGAAGCATCTTACAGAACTTTTTTCCCTGTCAAAAATGATGTCTAAACCATATACGTAGTATAAAAACTAAGCGATTTACAGTGATGTCAAGTTTCTTCATTTTTAAACGAGTCCATCAGTCGAAAGATTAATGCTTTAAAACATTTTAAAAGTATCCCCAAATAAATAACTTCTCTTAAAGTAAGGTACTTAGTAGAGTAGAAAAGCAATAATATTAATCTTTGTAATTGGTTTATATAACTTTTAACACTTTAAAGAAAGAAATGTTAATAAATTGTTGTTTAATGAAAATAAAAGTCTAGAATTATCTAAAGGTTCATAGAAAGAGTAAAACAAACATATATATCTGTTCTCCAGCTTAATGGTCTATTGTAATATTTCCACATATTTATGAAACTTTGGAAATTCTTCTATAACAATAAAGCAAGTTGTACTTTTCAAGAAGGATATTGTTCACTGGTAGTAAGAGCATGCATATCAAAAGTAAATTTGCTTACAGGACTTAAAGTTTTAGCAACACATTATTAAAATAAAAATATAATACTTAATTAAAGTTAATCTTTTTAAACGAGAAGTTCACATAAAAATGAGTTGAAAAATAATAATTTTATTTTCCAGTTTTTCCTTTTTAAATGTGTGTGTGCTTGTCTTGCGTTGTTAGCCGAGAGGTATCGCAGTGCCATGCAAGCAAGTAGTTGGTTGCAGACAGTTGTGGGTTCGCATCCCGGCCGATGCTATGACATATGGAAAAAAAAAAAAGCTATCAAAGTTTATAATGTGGTCTTAATAAATCAACCAGCAATTAATATTGGGGTGAGGTTTTTAAATTAACTGTTACAGCTTTGACCTTTTATTAATCAGGTCATCTAAAAATAGATTTAACCTTGAAACATCTGGGTATTAATTAAAACATAAAATATAATTAACATTATTTTAAATGACTAACTATAATTACTTATTTAAAACAAATACCTTTCACTTTTTATTTAAAAGTTCTGAAAGAACTATGATTAAAACCATTCTAATATTAAAGTACACTCAATAAATATATATGATTTTTAAAAATAATTAACTGCTAAAGATAATTTATTTTAAACTCTTTTTTTAAATGCGATGTGCTCATACGTTCACACACAGACATACCGGGAAGTGATTAAAATGGGGGGTGAACATTATTACAGACTAATAATTAATATTTTAAAAGATAGCCAAAAACGTTCTCCATTGAAATTAACTCAAGATATAATCCACTTCAAACTATCTTTATTTAATTTTGATCTGTAAACTTTAAATAGCTATTACTATATTACTTAATCTTTTAATAATGGTATTTGAATATATGTTAGCATACATTTTACTATAATTTAAAATGAATAAGTAAGATTTTATGCAGTTTAAAATAGTAATGTTTATTTAACAAAAGTAAATTTTTACTCTGTTTGACCAAATATAAGGTTACAATATATATATATTCCTAATGTCCACTCCATACATACTTGTCGTTGCAGCTGTTATTACTATGTGATTATTCATATAGTATACGAACATGGATGGGCTGCTTACCAACACGCATTAGCCAGCGTGGTAAGTTTATTGGCTTTTTACCTCTGAGTTTAAGATCGAGAAACACCATGGTCTTTCTTCTCAGTGCCTGATAAGGCAGAATGAATGTTTGTGTAAATGATAAATATTTTTCCAATACATATATACAATTATGACAGACAAAAATAAAGCATGGCCCTTATTCCCAGGAGGCTGTAAAGTCACCAACCAAGGCAGCGGTTGGTGGCCGAAGGCGGAGGGTGCTAAGAATCCCCTGATTGTGGACCCAGGCTGCCATTTGATGACGACTTTTTATTTAGGTACTTACAACTGCAGATCACTTTCAAGTGAAGGAAGATTGCAAGAATTAGAAGAAGAATTGTCTTATATTAAATGGGACATTATTGGACTTTGTGAAGTTAGAAGAAAAGGTGAAGAAACAATTGATTTAAAAAGTGGACATATACTCTATTATAAAGACACACATATTGGAAATACAAGTAGAGTAGGATTCATTATAAATAAAAAGTGGAAGAACAATATTGTGGAGATTGATGGTGTATCGGACAGAGTTGCAAGATTAGTTATACAACTTAATAGCAGATACCAAATGCAAATAATTCAGGTTTATGCCCCAACAAGTTCTCATAGTGATGAAGTAGTAGAAGATTTTTATATGGATGTACAAAAGGCTTTTGATCAGAGTAAACAACATTTTAAAATTGTTATGGGAGACTTTAATGCTAGAATTGGTAGACAAATGAAAGATGAAATTGCTGTAGGTAATTTTGGTTATGGTAATAGAAATGAGAGAGGACATAGACTTGTGGAGTTTGCAGAAAAAGAAAAACTTTATATTATGAATTCATTTTTTGAGAAAAATGTTAAAAGGAAATGGACAAGGAAATGGACATGGAAGCATCCAAATGAAGGTACAGCAGAATTGGATTATATTTTGACTAACAGGGAATACATATTTCAAGATTGTAATGTTCTTAATAAATTTAACACAGGAAGTGATCATCGATTAGTAAAGTGTAAGTTACGTGTTAATGTAAAACTAGAGAGACAAAAATTATTGAGAAAAACAATATTTACAGTTGATGTTCCTAATCTTCAGAAACATTCTAATGAATTTAAATTAGAACTTACAAATAGGTTTCAAGTGTTAGGAGATTTTGAACATGATTCAGATTTGAATGAAATTAATATGAAAATAACTGATACACTTTTAAAAACTGCAACAAAGATAGCTGGTAGAAAAAAAGCAGCAATTGACTAATAAAATTTCTACTGAGACTAGAGAATTTATGAAGAAAAGAAGGAATATGAAGATATACAAAAATGATGTATTAAAAAGAATTGAATATCTCGAATTTTGTAAAATGGTACGGAAAAAGTTGAAAATGATATAAGAAAGTATAACTGTGAAATAGCAAGGAAAGCTGTAGAAGAAAATAAAAGTCTCAAGAATGTTAAACAACATTTTGGTATTGGTAGGAAATTTATATCTGCAATAAGAAAAAAAGATGGAATTATTACTAAAAAGAGAGATGACATCGTGAAATTGGTAGAAGATTTTTATCAAGAATTATATAGTAATAAAGAACAAGTACCTCCTATATCTATTACATCTTCTGAATTGCCCAGAATTTTAAATGAAGAAGTGAGACATGCAATTAAATGTATGAAGAAAGAAAAGGCTCCAGGAAATGATGGAATTATAATTGATATATTAAAAGAAGGAGGTGAAGAAATAGAAACAATTTTACAAAGTTATATACCAAATGTCTAAATGATAAAGATGTACCGGAAGATTGGAAGAATGCAGTAATAATATTAATATTTAAAAAAGGTGATAAAGAAGATATTAGAAATTACAGACCTGTCAGCCTTTTATCAGTTTTATATAAAAATTTTACCAAGATAATTACAACTCGTCTACAGAGAACTTTGGATTTCCACCAACCAAGAGAACAAGCTGGATTTAAAAGTGGTTTTAGTACAATATATCATATCCAGGTATTGAGAGAAGTCATAGAAAGGACAAATGAATATGAGTTGTCATTATGTTTTGGATTTGTAGATTATGAAAAGGCATTCGATTCTATACACATTTCTTCAGTGATTAAAGCATTGGATCATCAAGGTATAGATCCAGGATATTGTCATATTTTAAAGAATATTTATAAAAATGCAACAGCAACCATTAGATTACATAATGATACTGGAAAAATCAACATTGAGAAAGGTGTAAGACAAGGTGACTCCATATCTCCAAAACCTTTTACAGCAGTGCTGCAAGAAGTATTTTGTGGATTAAAATGGGAAACTAAAGGAGTGAAAGTAAATGGAGAGTATTTAAGTCATTTAGATTTTGCAGATGATGTAGTTGTTTTTGCAAATAATGCTTCAGAGCTGCAGGAAATGTTGCAGGAGTTAGCAGATGAAAGTAGAAAAGTAGGACTAAAGATAAATGTTAAAAAGACTAAAGTAATATTTAATCGATTTGCTCAAAATATGAAAATAAAGATTGATTATGAAGAATTAGAAGAAGTTAGCAGTTACAAATATCTAGGTCAGATTATTAATACAGATGGAAACATAATGGAGGAAATTAATCATAGAATTAAACTTGGTTGGAGTGCTTTTGGTAGAAATAACTTGATACTAAAAGGAAATATGCCTATGTGTTTGAAAAGAATGGTTTTTAACAAATGTGTTTTACCAGTTCTTATTTATGGATCTGAGACTTGGACACTTAATAGAAGAGCAATACAGAGACTTCAGACCACTCAAAGGAGTATGGAGAGATGTATGTTGGGAGTAACAAGAAGAGATCGAAAACGCAATGTATGGGTAAGACAACAAACAGGTGTTACTGACCTTATTGAAAAAATTAAAAGATTGAAATGGAGTTGGGCTGGACATATTGCTAGAAGAAATGATAATAGATGGACAATTGAAATTTTAAACTGGATTCCAAGAGATTGTAAAAGACCCAGAAAGAGACCACATGTGAGATGGATGGATGAAATAAGAAAATGTGCAGGGGTGTTGTGGAAAAGAGAAGCTAAAGATCGGAGAAGATTGATTAAACTTGGAGAGACCTTCATCCTGCAGTGGATTGATAATGGTTGATGATGATGATGATGATATATATATAGGGAATTTGAACACAGACATTCAAGCTCCTTTTACTAACTATTCTATCTTGTACAACTAATACACATGGCCACATGCATGTGAAAAAGAGAAATGATCTCCAATATACATATTTCATGCTGAACCAGCACTCATCAGTTGGTTCAGATCATCATTTCTGACACCCTTTTATAATCAGTGCTTGGATTATATTAACATAGAAAATCTTCAAACTTTAATGTATAGGCTTCAATCTATTCCACTCTTCAATTTTTCAGCCATCCATACCATTGAAAATCTGATAAGGGAATACCCAAATTCTTTGTTGATGCCAATGTTGTTGACATGCCTATGTTGACTTTAAGTCACTCAGACCACTTATATATAGGACCTTGTCTATTTAAATATACAGAAGAGAGTTGACCAGGATACAGGCCAAGTCTGTAATATTTGAATACAAGCATAAGTTATATACTTGGAGTGTAGTTGTAAATTATAGGAATTTGAATACAGATTTTCAAGCTCCTTTCAGGTACACATTCTATCTCATACGACCAATACACATGACCACATGCATATGAAAAGGATAATATAATAACAATAAAAGTAATAAATATAATTGTAATTAATTATTATATACAGTCTTACAATCTGCAGAAATACTTTCAATTAATTCTTTAACCCTCCTCACCAGTGTTGAATTTAGTAGCAGTTAAGGAGAATTAAGGAATTAATTGTTAGTACTTATGGGAATTGAAAGACTGTATATAATAATTAACTACAATTATATTTATTATTTTTATTGTAATAGTTTTTAATTAACAGACATTTTATTTGTGTTATATATATTTATATATATTATAAGGGACTTGAACTCAGATTTTCAAGCTCCCCACATCTATCCTATATAACCAATACACATGATGACATACATGTGAAAAAGTTAAATGATATCCAATACACGTATTTCATACTGAACCAGCACTCATCAGTTTTCCATATCACCACATCCCACACATGTATACATTCATTGTACAGTTTGTATTAAGATAGAAAATCTTCAAACTTTAATGGACAATCTTCGATCTTTTCTATCCTCCAACTCTTGTGTACATAAATGAACATACTGAATTCCTATATGTGAGGGTCAGACTGATATAAAGTCAACCTAAATGTGATAATAATATTGGCATCAATAAGTGTTCTATCATCAGATTTACAATGATATGGATGGCTGAAAAATTGAATGATGGCGAAGATTGAAGTTTTTCCATTAAACTTTGAAGATTTGCTATTTTACTATAAACTGAATACTGATTGTATACATATGTGGGAGATGATGATCTGGACCAACTGATGAGTGTTGGTTCAGCATAAAATATGCATATTGGAGATCATTTATCTTTTTCACATGTATGTGGTCATGTGTGACAGTTATATAAGATGGAGTGGATAGTTGAAAAGAGTTTGAAAGTATGTGTTCAAGTTACCTCTAATTATGTAATATTTCTAAATTACTAATCTATTTTCATAATATTCAGTGTTTTTCCTTTCTTTGTTGTCAAAAACATTTTAAGTAGTTTTTTTTTTAACTTGCTTTTTTAATTAATGACCATTAAAGTACGAAGATTGGATATCTTAATATATATCTGAGCTCTTATTGCATATATGTGTAGAGATGATAATCTGGACCAACTGATGATTGCTGGTTTAGCATGAAATACGTGTATTGGTGATTATTTATCTTTTCGACATATATGTTGTAGCGTTTATTTATATACGTTGCAAATATATTGCCATTTGGTAAAAGCTAAAAAATAAAAGTAAATTTAGATTTTTTTTTTGACTAATTTTTTTTAAAAAAAAATAACATACAATGAAAGTTAAATTTTTCATTCGTATTTTTTTTTTTACTTAACTGGAAATAAAAGTAGAATTAGAGAGAACAAAAGAATTCCAAAAGCAAGTAAAAAGATAAGAGAAAGTAAAAATATTTCAACTAATTAAAGATGGCAGAATTATGCTGAAAAAAATAGAGACTTTGTAACATAAATTTTGTAAAGAATATATAAGATTATCAACGGATATTTTGACAAACAAAAGATATGCGCAGAAGTCGGAAAACTGGGCTTCTAGAGAGTATAAAAGGCAGAGATCAGTTTGAAGAACATCTTGGTTTAGCTGATATTCTTTTGGTTGGTTTTGGATTAGAGAATCCAGATCACTCTACGATGAAAAAGTTATTCATACGAGAGTAGATCGGAGCTTTAGCTGGCATCATTACCGATGGACACCAGAGAAGCTTACGCGACTAGCCTATGGAACCAGCACCAAGATCAACTAATAATCAAAGGCCGTGAGCTCAATTCAACCCCGAAAAACTATGCATAGTTATCTACTACTGAATTCACAAAACTTACCAGTAAGTTATACTTCATTACTCCTGATTGTGACCAAATTAAACATTTTCAAACAATTTCTAAAAGTATGTTTAAACAATCCCGATAGAGACATTAATTTTCTTGTACAAGAGACGTTCATTTTTTTTAAGGAAATTTCTAGAAGAAATTTAGATATGAACAGTAATTGTAAAATTGTTTTTTATTAATTGATTCACATCTGAGTTGTGTTCTCTCTAATTTACTTGATAAGTAATTTATTTCAAATATTTTTTTAGTCTATTAGAATAAAAATATTTTTAATACCAAATTTTATTTGTGCGTTATTAATAATAGTTATTATTTTTTATTATTAAATCTATTAGTAGTTTAATAAGATTTAAAAATGTAATTTACCTTTGCCAATATGTTTGAATAAGCCCAGGAATAATAATCTTAAAAAAATAATTCTCATTACGGTATGATGTAATACCGATTAGTTTAAAAGTATTTCTTTTTTTATTTGTGAGATGTTATATGACAATTTCAGTAAATTCTTAGGAATTCTGGTGCCCAGATTAAATAAATTAAAAGCTGATTTAGTCAATAGCACAATTCTCAACAATTAATAGGCCGAGTTGATCAGGAAATATAGCTATGTTTTTAGAATAGAAATATAACTTTCTTCTTTTTTGACATAGCTTGATCAACTCAAGCACAGTTTATATTAGAGTGTAGAGGCCTAACAAAACGGAAACGTTATAATGTGTTCAAGTGTATCAGTGTTATGAGATAGTGGAAAGTGGTGGGTCATATGAAAGTCTGTACTCATATCCCTATATATTATTTATTTATTATTATAAGTTTCTGAATTAAAATTTACAAAACTTATTCTTGTATCCTTATGAATAAGTGTCTGAAAAATTCGAAGGTAGGGACCTCTACAGGTCTTAGCCACAAGCTTACGCTCAGAAGAAAATAGGGAAACCTTTACTTCAACCTACTTTTATATGCTAAGACCTGCAGAGGTCCCTACCTTCGAATTTTTCAGATGCTTATTCATAAGGTTACAGCCTTAGTAAATATTTCTTAATATAATAATGTGAGTTTAATAAAATTTATAATTACAACTTTAAATTATCGTAATAGATTTCTTACTATAAGATCTTTTCATTGAATCGTTGTAAATCGTAAGATTTCGCAAGTATTAATGTATAATAAGAATTGTGGACTTAATTAGTGAAACATTGAATAGCTTCACACTCTTAGATCTAACCACTTCAGCTTCACCTATTCATATATAAAAGTAGGTTGAAGAAGGTTTCCCTCTTTTCTTCTGAGCGTAAGCTTGTGGCTAAGACCTGTAGAGGTCCCTACCTTCTAATTTTTCAGAAGCTTATTCATAAGGTTACAGCCTTAGTAAATATTAGAAAGGCAAGAGAATATTAATGACCAAGTTATGCAGATTAATAAGAACATTAGTCAGTGATTAAATAAATGTATATAAAGAGCTTAGAGAAATAGATGGTCAAGACTCGGAATTAGATGGAAATGTAGTTATAGACATGCTTAAGGATTTCAAGAAGAATCTTGATAAACAGAAAGAAGTTGGTAAATTAATGAAGAAAGAAATAATTTCCTTAGACATGAAATATCTAGAAATCTTGGAAAATGAGTTGTTTAAGGTTACTGATATTACAGGTAATAAATTTAAAAATAAAAATGAAAATTATATTCCAAAATGTGTTTTATTATTTAGAACATAAGGTAAAGGTGAATGTTTTTAAAAAATATTTTATGATGATACTAAACATGTAATATGTAGAATGAAATATTTAATAGAAAGTGTTAGTCATGCTAAGAAGTCGTGTAAAGTGAAAATCAAATGTAAAATGAAGAAGACAAAGATGTTTGATTTAAATTTTTTTAGAAAAGTTATTAATCCAGAAAAAGATTTAGCCAAAGTAAAGCTTAAATGTAAAAGTAAGAAGAAAACTAAAGTAGATTTTATGAGAGAGGTAATTAATCACAATAAACATATAAAGAAAATTAGAGTAAAATTCAAAGAGAATGAGTAGAGAAAGGTTAAGATAAGTTATCTTAAGAAAGGTGTAGATTATATAAGAGATATTGGGAAAGCAAAAGTCAAATTTAAATTAATAAATGAAAAGATAGCTGATTTAAATCTTAGTAGAAAGATTGTTGATGAAGAAAAAGAAATTGGAAAGGCTAAAATCAAACTAAAGAAAGTAAACAGAAAGTTGATCAATGTCATGGGTTTAAAGACATCCAGAAATAAAAGGATAGAGCATAGAAAGGTAAAAACTAGAGTAAAGAAGATTGAGATAATGTCTCTTAGAGATAAACTGTCAGAAGAAAGGAAATAAAGAATAATCAAGCAAGGTTTAAAGTTACCTATAATGCTACGCAGTTTGGTTCCATGTCCTGTAAGACATGTACATATTGTTCAATATAGGAATTTAGTTATTTTTTTCTTGCTTATTTAATGTTGTTAAAATATAATAGGAACAATTGTTTGTAAAAGCATTAAATGTTTTTATTGTTGTATGTTTATTCCACAAACATAATTTTCTAATTGAGGAATGATCTTAATGTAAAATTTGATGTACTTTATTAATATTGATTGTAGTTTATCCAATTGATTTTTCTTTCATAAGGAGGGGGGATTGTAATCTTCCAGATTTGGCACCAGAAAGAAATGTGGGAAGGTCACATTTGTGTTAACAATGGCTAAAGGTAATAAGTTGAGAAAAATGAATTGTGATATAATTTAATATTTAAAATAGTTTTTAGGAAAATTAAACTTGAATTGTGATGTAATTTGCTAGTTAAAATTATGATTTTAGCAAAATTAAAATC
>JAQFVV010000002.1:34237973-34420288 GCA_028023455.1 Epiperipatus broadwayi
TTTCATTAAATCAATAACTATGCCTTCTGTGGTTTAGTCCACAGGGAGGGTCAGAACTGAGTATAAGTTCCCCTGATCAATTGCAGTTCAGGCCCTTCTGTTACTAAATTTTTTTAAGAATTCCCAATCAGTTATACTATTTAATTATTTATTTATAACCATTAACTACAACATTATTGGTTAATCCCATGATTTTTGAAGATAATACTTTCCACTACTATAAACCATATGGTGAATATATGCACTCATTTATTTTGTACATTGGTTCTAAATTTATACTTTTTACATTTCATACATCTTTATCAATTAGAAGCCTGTAATAATAAATTTCAAAACATTATTCCACCTTTTAACAATAACAATATTTGACTCAATATTTAATAATATATTCCTTAATTTTTCTGCAATATTGGCTACAAAATAAATTACTAGTCCTTTTACCAAGTACTTTTTTTTATTTATATATTATTTTTTCAAGGTGAGACTTCATTTTGAACTAACATAAAAGTTGAACTTACATTTTTAGACTTTTGAATATTGAATTTTAATACAACATTCTAACCAACTCAAAATGGTTTGTAATCTACTAACCTGTGTTGTCTATTAACCTGTGCTAGTTAATAACTTGTGTGTTATTACTAACAGTTGTTTGTATATGGAAAAGTTTAAATAAAGTTTAAAATTTTCTAGGCATTCAACATTTAATGATAGATGGCAGTTCAACATATCATCTTCATTTTAAATTCTTTGCCTTCTATGATATAATACTATTGTTTCTTATAGTTTCTATTCTTAACAGCCTACAAGACTGTGCATCTTTCAATTATCAATTTTATCTTTTAGAAACAATTTACACAATGGATGCATAGTGTTCCAAAAAAAAGATTATGATTCCAAAGTACCTGGAATATCATCTCTGAGTGAATGTGTGTGTTAAATAGTGATATGATTATCTATCTGTCTCAAAAACATTTAAATTCTAGTTTATTTGAATCATGAATAACAATATGAAATATGATAAGTTTTATTACCTTAATCCCTGATGAAACAACATAATAATATTAAATGTTGCTTTAAATTGAGCAAAATGGCTACTGTAACATTTGAAATGATTTAATTTGCATGTGGCAGGAAACCATGAGATGTAAGAATGTTTTTAAATAGATTGTAAGATTTTGTGATTGTAGAAAAGGAAGATGATTGTTGAAGATATGAAACATGCTGTCAAGTTTTACGTCATAATTCATGATCCAAACACACAAGTGAGTTAAAAAAAATTGTAGTTAATAACTAACTATGTATCTACATAACACAGGTGTTGATCCACAGATAGCAATGCAGACATCTTGGGCAAAGAACCAATCATCTTTTCATTGGCACACATTACGTATGCTAGCAAATATTTCTATTAAATTTTTATTGTCTCAGAAAACCTTAAAATATTTATTTTTAACTATAAATATAATCCTTTTTTTTTTTCACACAAAAATTTATTTTTTAAAAAAAAATACTAATATACTAAAAAAAATTATAGTGACTTACTTGCTTTTATATTTAGAGTCAAGTCATTAAAATTTTAAATAGTTATACACTCTTCAAATAAATTCAAAATGTCAAGATAACTTTATCTAAAAATTATGTAATCTTGCATTTATATATTGGACTATTTCCATGATCTAGTATTGAGTATTGAATGTCTTTAGAAAAATTTGACCCTATTAAAATTTTTAAAGTACATTCAACTGTTAAAAATAGTGCACAGGTTATAATTATAAATTTATTAAATGCACATTGATTACATAAGAGGTCCCTACTATCGCATTTTACACGCATATTCTCGAGGTTACATCCTCAGTAAATATTACTTACACAGGTTAGTATATGCACAACGTTTTGAGAGGTATTATTCTCCTCTCTTCTTCAGTTGTTGCTGGCCTGACCAATGACAGTACTAGCATGGGACTTGAACCTGGATCCTTAAATACTTGAATATTGAATTTTAAGGACGTCTCAGTTGATTAGAGCGTTACTTTAAAATTCAATAATACCTCTCGGAACGTTGTATATATACTAATCTGTGTGCTATTACTGACAGTTGAATGTAATTTGAAACATTAAATAAAGTGAAATTTTTGTAAAGACATCCAATACTCAATACTAGATTATGGAAATAGTTCATTATATAAATATAATTTAAATATCATCATCACAAATCTTCAGGAAGACATTACATAATCCTGTTTGGTTCGGAATATAGGGTTTCTTGTTTGGAAAAGATTCTACAAACTGCCAAGATTTAAAAGAGATATTGCTTATATATTCCTTGTTCAAAACGACAAAAATTCGTAATGAATGAAGTAAATAATTCTTGATATTCGATCATCAGTTGTTACTTTTTCTACAGCATGAAGATATCAAAGATAAACATGATAAATCTAATACACTCATATATCAGATTTATACAAAATTATCATTTAGAAACTTTTTTTAAGTTTATAACTATACACATATATAATTACAGCTGGTGGATTTTAAAAACATACAATTGATTAATGATTTATCAAAAACATTTTTTTTTAGCAAGAGATATTTTCATTAGCATAATTTTTATTATAATGTGTAAATGTTATTTATTTTTAAAAAATGTTAAGCGTTTGCATTATTTTTTAAATTATAAAGACAAAATAAGTGTTAAATCATTTTTAATGCGAACGTGTGAGTGTATATGAATGTGATTTAAGACTTACCGTCAAGCTGAAATATTAAAAAAATTTAAAAATAGTTGACTTTTTTCATTTACATATTTTTCAAAAAAAACATTGAAACATATTTGTCTCATTATAATAGCTACCTAGATTACTATTCTGTTTAATAAATTTAAACGTAGACCGAGTGGATAGTTAAAAGATCCTTTGAATCTGCATAATGGTCGATTGTAAAGGTCCTCCTTCCTCCATTGATTCCATTCAGTTTTGGGCAGTTCTAGCAATCAAAACCCGAACAATAAAGACATTTGACTATTTATATTTATTGATCATCATCATCATCAACCATTATCAATCCACTGCAGGATGAAGGTCTCTCCAAGTTCAATCCATCTCCTCCGATCTTTAGCTTCTCGTCTCCACATCACCCCTGCACACTTTCTTATTTCATCCATCTCACATGTGGTTTCTTTCTGGGTCTTTTACAATCTCTTGGAATCCAGTTTAAGTTTTCAATATTTATTGATACATAAATTAATTTGTTAATGTCTTCATGTTACTTTTGATACATAGTTATTATTTTTATGTGACTGTACATGCGAATTGCATAAGTGGTAAAAGATTATAACAGTCATATCTGTAATGAGAGAGATTAATCTCTTCTGGTAGTATAAGCAAATTACATACTACCTTAGAATTAAATACCCCTGTGAGTTATTATATAAACGGGAAAAATTAAATAAAAAGTCAAAAAATATAAAAATATACATTTGAAAAATGGATTAAACATACCACCAGGAATTTATTACTAAAATAAAACAGAGTAAGAAAATATATTTTGAGAGCGTATATATATAGCCAATTTCTATGAGAACATATATTTATATTTTTCTTGTTATTTAAAATATTAAATTTCTGTAAAAATATTTATAAAGTATATTTATTTTTTTCTATTAAGTAATAAAGTTAGATATCAAATGACACATTCCTCTCCTCCATGATTCATACTAACCGGATTTTCTAATTATTTACTTCTCTTTTCTAAGAAAATGTTTTTTGTTACAGTGTTATCAACTTAAGTTTGAAGAATTTCCCACTTCAACTACGGTACAATAATTAATAGTTTATTGTTGCAACATAAGTGCAGGGATACCTGCTTGAGAAACTTTTAGTATATCTTTTAAGAGCGTTTCACAAGATTTATGCTTTGCGTGAGTGAAATTAGCGCTCCAATAAAGATGGTGAGTCCGTGTGCGTGGTATGAACAATAATTTGTGCTACAGTTGAAAAATCTAACGTAAAATTCTCAAAATATAAAAAATGTGATGGTTTCTCAAACAATTCAAGACTAATAAAAAAGCAAATGAAACAGAGAGATCTGAAATAGAGGATTTTTAAAAAAGATTAAATTTTACCAATTCCTGTAATAAGATCACGTGCTCGATAAAACGTTCAAATAAGGCAAGTAGCCAAGTGTGGTTTGATGCACAGGTGGAAGGCAGATTCTGTAGCTCAAAGTTCTTGGATTGACTAGCTTTATCATTTCTGATGCTTAAATTTTTGGTAATTCCCAAAAAATAAACCATTTCATTATTTTTGCCCAGAATGGATTAATGCAGCGCTCGAATTGTAAATTCGGGAGATTAAGGCTAATAGATTACGCCTAAGTTCCATCATTTTGGCGCTTGATTCTCTTAGGAATTACTGAGGAGTAAAACTTTGATTATTATTACAGCTTTTAAGAACTTTTTGTTCTACAAGGCACATATAGTCTTTTTAATTAAATCACCGGCAATCTTTTTTTTTTCTTTTATTACTTTTTTTCTCTATTACAGTCTTTTTTTTTCTTTTATTACTTCTTTTTATTTTTTTTCATTTTATAAAATAAAAAATCAAAGAATTGAATACTTATAAAAGCATAACAAAAAATTTCATTCATACCATGACTTGTAAGAATTTAAAAATTAATTATGATTTTTCTCACTACTTTTTAATTTTTTTTTTAATACCATTATTAAAATTATTATCTATTTTATTTTTAATTCATATGATTGCAAAAAATAGTGATTTTTTATGCATGTATATGCTCCACTTTCAACCTGATTTTAATCATGCAAAGTCGAAGTTGATCTGAAGGATATATACAATTTTTTTTTCTTAAATATTATTACATATATCATGTACTAAACCTTAAAACATCACATAATCACTATCTTCCATGCTTACTTTTGTTAAAATAGGCAGAACTCTCTCCATACAGTAATGCCACTCTAAGCAAGACAGAGTAATCAATGGATGCCAGAAGGCTTGTGCATAAACTCCCTATCTAGTGCCTACTCATCCAATATCCCCAAACTACTAGGTGCAGTGCTCTCAGATCCAAAGCTCCTCACTGATGAAGGCCATAAGCCAGAAATTAGTTTGGGGATATTGGATGAGTAGGCACTAGATAGGGATTTTATGCACAAGCCTTCTGGCATCCATTGATTACTCTGTCTTTCTTAGAGTGGAACTACTGTATGGAGAGAGTTTTGCCTATTTTATATATCATGTACATAGGTTTAATGTCATAACTAATTTCACATTCACATGTAATTAATCTTAAGCCATAATGTTTACGTTGGCAGTTTTATTTTGTAAAATGTAGGATATTCAACAATAAATTATATCTGAGAGATACTGAGAATTTCAAGGTTAAGTGCTGATGTATTTATATCTTAAGAGTATCTACACTGTTTGAATCAAACCACTAAACATCACATGTCCATCATTTTATGCTTACACAAACAGCAAATTCTCAATACAGTAGTGCCACTTAATGCAAGACAAAGTAATCAATGAATGCCTATTCATACTATATCCCCAAACTAGTTTATATCTTATGGATTTCATCATTGAGAAGCCTTGGATCTGAGAGTATTGCACCTAATCCTTAGGACCTAATGCAACCCAGTAACAGCCACTTTTTATTTTTTTAGTTAAACTATAAAGATATGAAGATTCTGAATAACTGTTAGAGACATTTTTTTGGTTGTATTTTAGCAATATCCATGTTTTTATTATTTGAAAAAAAAAAGATATTCTTTATATTTTCATATTTATTTATTAATTTCTAGATTGCAATTGAAAATAAATAAATATAAATATGTATTTTATTAAATAAATATAATAAATGCATTTCCACACATACTAATAATAAATTAATTTCTTGGATACATATTATGTATGCTGGAGTTTCTTTGACTGCAAGCTCAACAGTATTCACCTTCTTGAATACTCATAAATAATTTTACAAACAAATCAAAAATTATAGCTGATTCCTAGTATATTCCAAGTGGATTCTCATTAAAGCTATTCTACATAAGTTATTCTCATTCTGAGCTTTTTTAAGATTGCAACTATACTTGATTAATCAATGAAAGATTTGTATGACAGTGATGGATTAAAGTTTCAATAAGTCATATCTATTGTTCAAATGTCACATGCCCTCCCAAGCACCTAATTATTTATTTATGCTTTGTGTGGTTTAGTACTGTGGTAAAGTGGTAAACATAACATAAAAACTTAGTTAATTTAAATGAACTGTTGTATTCAATATGCTGTTTGGATCCTCTAACAACATATGGTTTTTCGAATAATAAATCATATGATTATTTTATTGCAAGTGTAAACATCATAATCAAAAAAACTGTATCAAAGGTCAGAGTATATTTATTACTAGTATGTGTTGGAATATGAAAAAATAATTAAAACATTGAACATTTGTCTTTACGATTTTTATATAATAAAGTACATAATTTTTTTATTTAGTTTCATATCTAGAAATTACTCAACAAAGAAATATAAAAATATAAAGAAAAATGTTTTTTTTTTATATTAATTAATCAGAATCTTCAACAGCTGGCTTTGCAAAACACTTGTAACATTGTTGCTAATAATATTGATATGCTCAAGGCTTTTAAATACGTTTTACAATATTTGTAACAATATTTTGATGACGATTCATTTTATGCTTAACAACGTCACACATCCTTACTGAACACGTTATAACCAAACTAATGGTGTAAATGCTATGATTTAACATTAATCACATATAAACATGCAGCTGGTTACAATCTTTAACCTATACATGTGGAAACAGGTAACAATAATTAAAATAAGAGTTTGTATCTCTCAGATCAGCCACTTCTGCAGGGTTAATTAACAAAAATAAAAATCTAGTTAACAATTTTAATTAAAAACTTTTCAAAGCTTGAATCCATGTTTTTTTTATTTAATAATATTTATGTTATAATAAAGTAATATAATCTTTGAAATTTTAGGCAGATGACATTTGGACACCACAATCAATTTAAAAGATCAAATAATTTAATCATCAAAACAATACATGATCATGATTTCGTATGTGTATATCTGCTGTTAATAAGAGTACCAAACTCTCCATACAATAGTGCCACCAAGTGCAAGCCTTCATAATCGATGGATGCAGGCAGATTTGTGCATAAATCAATAGATGCAGGAAGGTTTGTGCATAAAATCCCTATAGAAATTTTATGCACAAACCTTCTGGCATCCATTGATTATAAAGGTTTGCACTTGGTGGCACTGTTGTATGGAGACTTTGGTATAAGGATTTTATGCACAAACCTTCCTGCATCCATTGATTATCAAGGCTTCCACTCATGATGGCCCTACTATATGGAGAGTTTGGTACTCTTATCAAATAACTTAATGTGGAATTGTAATTAAAATTACTTAAAATATTTTTTTTATTTTTTTATTTTAATATTTGCTACTAAATTAATATTAACTCTTGAAAATCTCATCAAAGCATTTGCCTATTTGTAGAGTTTTTAACCATATGCATGAATAATTCATGATTCCTTTCCTTTGTGCAGTTTGAAGAAACATTTTTTGATTGTGATCAACCTGGCCTAAGTCACTGCTCATGGTATAGATATTTTTTGTTTTATTAACAGGCATTTATTAGTTTGGTGATATTATTATAGAGTAAATCAATCTATATACTCTTTTACCTAATTATTGCATCAATCTCAATTCCTAGATCATGTGCTCTGAAATGTCAACTCTAGGAAAGAGCTGTGCAATAAATAGCAAAATATTTAAAACTGAAGCAATTCAAAAAGTATCGTGCTTTTCCTTTTGTGAGTTGCTACCAGTTCCTAATCTGCAAGATATTGAAGCAGTTATGCAAGGTTTAGACCATGAAGATAATTTGAAGCAAATTATTTTGTATTAATTTAAAACTTTATTTAATTAATAAACAAACTGAAATATAAATTGTTATAAAAAAATAATGTTATTCATTTACACAGAGGTAAATCTCTCATTACAGTAGCACCAGTCAATGCAAGCCAGAGTAATCAATATATTTAGTGCCTACTCATCCAATATCCCCAGACCAGTTTCTAGTTTGTGCCTTTTATCAGTGAGGAGCCATGGATCTGGGAGCACTGCACCTTCCTGCATACATTGTTCTCTCTGGCTTGCATCGAGTCGTGCTACTGTATGGAGAATTTTGACTGTGTGAAAACAGTTTGTGTAATCATAAAGAATCATAATCATGTGGTGTTTAGTGGTTATTCATTTACTGTGGATGCAAGGGGAGTATTTCAATTTAAATTCACAAAATTTATTTTAAAAAAAAATTACTGATTTGTGAACTTATAATTAAAAACACTGCACAGGAATCTATAGTTAAGAGATTCTTAGCTTATACTAATTCATTTTCTGGAATATTACCAAAAAAAGGATATTAGCATTCTAATATATCCATATTTATAAATGTTAAAATAACACCAATAAATTCAGTTAACAACTGATCAATAAAATTTACATATAAAATTGTATAATATAGTATATATAATGTAGTATAATGGATATCTTGAATGTGTGGAGTTATCCATTTAAATCAACATAATTAGAAAGCACTTAATCTAGACTGCACTAGGCCAAAATTCAAGGTAAACTGACAGATTGATGTATCCAAAAGCAAGTTGTATCCAAAAGGAGGATTTTCTTTTAAATGCCACTCTAGATCTAATGTAAAGATCAAAGTACTTCAGTTTAACATTCATAGATGTAAGAAAATCGAAGTACAATGAACTTTTTCAATTTTCTTACTATATAATAAACCCATCCACTAGTTGGTTATATATTGTAATATAATATTTTTCATGAATGTTTAGATGGAAATCTTGAATGTGCAGAGTAATCCATTTAAATTAACTTAATTAGAAAGCACATAACCTAGCACATTTGCCCCAGGCCAAGATTCCAAGTAAATTGACAGACTAATGCATTCAAAGGGAGGATAATTATGTAGCCTAATGTATGTATTATCTAATTCTGTACATTTTATGTTATATTGTCAATTCCTTAAAGTAATATTGGATCTCTACATGAAGGTTTTATTTTATTTTACTGATGTTTTATTTGTTATTCTTTTTATTTTCATTATAAAACACTAGATGGTGTTCCATCTGCAATAACTGGTTAACATTAAAATAGATGATTAACATTTGAAAAAAAAAAAAACTATAAGCCAAAAAAACTTTTTATGTGTAATTATTATAAATATGTATATAATTTTGTAGCTGTTGTATATGATTTTTCTTATTTATTATAATTTATAGTCTTTAATATTTATTCATTATTGCAAAAAAAAAGGATTTTTGATTGGAAATGGTTAATTTAAAACATAGAGTTGTTGACATTTTTAAATAACATGAATAATTGTTAACTATCTTTTTTGTTCATAATGATATTAATCTACAAAAATAATTAATCTATTAAAAAATTAAATTTCTAACTTGGCAACATTTAATTTGCAGATTCCAATGAAATAATTGATTATAATCCCTTTATTAATCCTGATAAAAAATGAAACCTGATAATATGTTCATAGTCTTAGTAAAAAAAGCATGGTGTCACTATTAATGTATTAATAATAATGAATGAAGCAGTATTTATTCTTAATATATTAACTAAATATATCAGACTAATGAATGAACATGGTTGGATTTAATGACCAACTATCCTTACAATTAAATTGTGAAAACGTTAAATATTGAATAGTCAGTTCAACGGTATATAAAGATATCCAAGATTTTTCTTCATCATAAAAGAATTGAATAAACCTCATTTTCATCAATAATTATTCCTTTTTAATTTTGCTAGCAATCAAATAAATTATCCACATTCTTTATGTAAAATAAATTATTAAGAATTTTACAACAAATATCTCGCAACACAGCAAAAGATCTTTCTGGAAACCCCTTATACATGAATAATGAAGAAGATGGCAGTCATTGGGCTCTCAAATGGCTATATTGTTCACAAATATATATATATATATTAAACCAACAAACATCACATGATCACCATTTCTTATGCTTGCTCATAACTGTATGGCATTACTGTATGAAGAATATATATATAAAGTTCCAGCATTGTTAATACTAGAATTAGATTCAATTCAAAGTTCTTACAATCACAGATCTGATATTCTTTCTCTGAACCAAACCCCACACTGTAAATACTAGAATTAGATTCAATTCAAAGATCTTACAATCATAGAGTCCGATACTCTTCCTCTGAACTAAACCACATGCTGTAAATATTAAAATTAGATTCAGTTCAAAGATCTTGTTATATTTTCATTTAATATTGTCAAACTCCCTCCACTCACAACTTCGACGCCATTCATTTCAGATAAATACAATAATGACCATTACTAATCATTATTGAAACTAGAGATTATCTCTAGCACAGATATAAACTTTAAGCCTCAGTTAAAGATTAATATACTTGATTTTTTATTTATTTTAGACTTACAATCACAGTCTGACATTTTTTCTCTGAACTAAACAGCATACTATAAATATTACAATTAAATTCAATTCAAAGATCTTGCAATCACAGAGAATGATATTCTTTCACTGAACTAAACCACACAGCACCTTCTCCTAAATCAAAATATCTAAATGCCTATTTAGCATACAATATTGGATGGTATGCTAAATTGGCTACAAGTCAAAAACATTTGTATAAGAAAAAAACTCTCAAGCTTGTTGAAGACATTTGCATTTATTTCTCCAGATCTGAATTCAAATTAGAAGTATGATACTTAGACGTGCTCCCATTATTACCAAAGGCCCTTTCTATAACCAGATAAATAAATTGATTAAGTTGTAGCTAAAACTATGTGATTAAGTACATTTTATTAAGAACCAAGCAATCGGCCAAATTATTAACTATTTCAAGTGCTAAAATTCATGGGAAAAGCTCATTTGCAAGCATGTAATTAAGTAAACCACTAAACTTCACATGATCACCATTTCTTCATGTAATTAAATAAACAGTAAATTCTGTGAAGAGATCATTACTCCACTACAGAACTAGCCCTGACAAATGTTTACAATTTATTTCAGTAAGAAAAATTTTGAATTATAGAATTAAAAAATACAAAAATATATAATATTTCTGTGAAGTAATTTTCACTACACCACTTTCACACATGGTAAAAATTGGTATATATCCACATTTTAACATCTTGTGGAGGGGTGTAACCATAAACATATAACCAAAGACATGAAAAAGATGTATGATTACCATATATCTTTTTCACATGTCTTTGCTTATATCTTTATGGATGCATGCATCCATAAGGTGTTAAAAGCAGACACAAACCACTCCTACCCTGTGCGAGAATGGTGTGGTCAAAATTATATTACTGAAATATTATTCATTAAGTGAATAACTTCTAGTCTAATGAATGACTAATAAAAATTATTAATATGCTTACATCAAGTGGTTTGTGTCAAAGTAGTGAGGGCAGTAAGTTTGACCCATCAATTAAACTGTAGTAATTGTAGTTTTATATTGGGCTATTTCCATCATCACTCACAACCTTCAGAAAAACACAATGTAGTATTTGTTTATCTATATATACTGAACAATGATAAAGATATATATAAGAGATTGTCATCTGGGCCAACTGACGAGTGCTGATATAGCACGAAACGTGCATTTTGGAGACCATATATCTTTTTCGCATGTCTTTGGTCAAATGTTTATAATTACATTCCTCCACACAGTGTTAAAATGTGGATAGAAACCAGTCCCTACTTTGCGGGACATTGGTGTAGTAAAAATTATACTCCAGAAATATTATTCATTCAATGGACGATTTCTAGTCTAGTGAATGACTAATAAAAATTATTAATATACCAAAAAAAAATCAAAATTGTTAAAATAATGACTATTGTCTCTTAAATAGTTTTATTACATATATTTAATTTTAATAAGCAATTTATTAAATTAATAATCATAACAAATAGCCAGATTTATAAATAGTAAGGCAGAAAATTGAATGTTGGATTTTTTATGATTATATACAATTGTTGTACTTAATTCTACGCGTTAAATTAATTTTATTTAAATGAACCAAAACTTTTCCAAAGATAGAGTAAACTAAGACGTTTCGGATTATGACGTCTAGACATGAAACTAATGGTTGTCATCTTTTCAAAAAGCCTTTTTGTTTATTTTTTAATTTATAAATCTTTTTTTAACTTGAATAAATTAGCAATAAATATAAACTTTTAAAATGTATACATAAAAAAGGGGAGGGGGCGGATAATGTTGCAATATTGGGTAATGTAGACAAAATCCACAATCTTTTACATTTTAATTCTTCTTTTCCGAGTCTACCAACATGCAAACTTTTCAAATTTTATATCTCATCCATTTATAAGTCATTGCCTACTGAATATTCTTGCACGCACACATGTCCTCGAATCTATATTTATAAACACTATTAAATATAAAAACCATTGATTCATGAGTTTTAAAAAAACGCAAAACATTCTTTTAACTATTTTAAAAAAATAAAATTAGATAATAAATGTATACAGTTTATAAATTCAATATCATCTTAGTACTAGTTTAAAACTACAACATAATGTTGTAACTAGTATGCAAACGGCCACCAACAGTAATTAAGAGGTTTCAGTCTTAATGCTCCATTGATTAATTAAAATTTTTAGACAGAAAATTTAATAAATATTCATTATAGCTGAATATTACTTTGTAATCGATAATAAATTCTAGATGTTATTATAAGTTTTGTTAAGGTGTAAAGCAAATTGCTAATTAAATTAATTAATTAATACTTTTTTTTTTTCATATGTCAAAGCGTTGACTGGGAAGCGAACCCGGGCCCGCTGCTTGGAAGGCAGCTATGCTAACCACAAGGCCACCAACGCTTGACAATTAATTAGCACTTTATTAACAAATACTTATAAATATTCTTTACTATTCTTCTTTCCAAAATGGTCTATTATTTTAATAACATAAACACCTTGTATAATTTGTTCTTTTTAAATGCTGGTTTATTCTATAAATTATTTGTTGTGGTGGTTTTTTTACATTCTTATGTTTCATTTTCAAGAATTATTCCTCTAAATATATATATATGAAATGCGGTATATAATATCTAAGATACGTTTGTGATAATTTATAAATAACATCAATATAATAAAATGTCTTCTTTATTCAATCCATTTTTATCTTTATTTAAAGATTTTAAAAAAAATTAATGAGATATGTTATATATAAAAAAAATTATTATGTTTATGTGATTATTTATAAATTATTTTAACATATATCTAATATAATTGTATAAAGCAGGGGTGGGCAATTGTTTTGGCTCAGGGACCGCATAGGTTGGTGGAAGGCCACATCGGGGGCCACTTTGTGGAAGCGAAGGTTAACGGAGGGCCGCATCTTTTTTTCATGACACAATAAACACACTGCTTTATTCCCTGTATTACCAAAGAAATATTTGTTTGTCCATTCTTCATTAAACACATGACATTCATTACCAATTTTACATTTTTTTGGAGCATTCATGGTTTGACAAAAGTTGGAAATATATATATTTGCTAATGCAAAGACAAAATTGAAATTAATCAGATCAACTGGAAAAGCACTGCACATCGTATCTACACTGCGTATGTATATTCATGTGGCCATTCTAGTGGAAAATATGAGGTGAATATTCGGTCATGCAACAGGAAGGAAATCTCTGTCCAAGGTGGATTTTTCTGATTGTCTTGGAGGGCCGCATAAAAACTCTTAGCAGGCCGCATGTGGCCCTCGGGCCGCTATTTGCCCACCCCTGGTATAAAGTATTATATACATATTATAGGAATAATTCTTTAAAATGTCATAAAAATGATTTGGTACTCATTTCGTAAGCACTTCTGCCATTTTGATTTCTAATGGGGAAGACAAGTGATCAGAATAATTGGAACACTATTGGAGGCCCCCTTAGAAACCAAAATGGCAGACAGCATGTATTAAATGAGTACCAATAATTTAAATATAGGAGATTATAATATATTAAGCATAATTTGATAAAAAGCAAATGATTCATAAAACACGAATTAAAAGAATTTCTAAAAGCAAACGACTATAATACAAAAAAATATTATTTAATAATGTTATCTGAGGTATTAAATTATAATCTAGAAAAAATATATAGATTTAAAAAACAAGCACTTATAAAAAGCTTAATTTGCTCACAAAAATCAGAGAGAATAATTAAATTGAATTCTAAAAATCTGCAGATTTTTAATCCTATAATGATTTAACAATCCATGGAACTGGAAATTAAAAAAACAAAGTTTAAAAAAAAAAAAGGAATGATGGAGAATTAGAAAACACCAGGAAGTAGGTACTTCTGGTATTGAAAATTAACCCCATAGATGATATTTTTGTAAATCATTCTGAGGAATACCAGAGCATGAAACCATGATCAGACGTTGGGGGGGGTCCTGACAGAGATATTTTAAATGCTTTCTCTAGCTAAGCGTTTATCACAAAGCTTGTTGAAGAATTGGCAATCCTCATTGTTTATAACTTAAAAGCTTAAGAGAATAGGGTCATGTGATCTATGACTCTTATTTTGACTATTCTGATCTTTTTTTTATTTTATATAATCGGGTTTTATCTTAATAAAGAATTGATATAAGTAATTATGTAGAATTGTATTTATTTTATTATATAGACACATATTAAAGCTAGAACACAATTTATTTATTTTGTTTAAATATGTTGCCTATTGGGGAACTCTAAAAAAACTTATCATTTATGAAATATTCATTTGCTGAATGTAGCCATTTAGTGTAGCTGAAAAAATGAAATGTTTGGTGAACCAAAGGAATAAATGGCAAACAAATGGGGGGGGGGGTAATTTATGTAGAAGCTTTCATAACACCAATATGGAAAAAATGTTATTGCAGACTTATTACAAAAACTAAATCAGATTAATTTATAGAAAGTATAAGGGATTTGAACTAGATTTTCAAGCATCCTTCAACTATCCACACTATCTCATACAACTGATACACACGACCACACAAATGTAGAAAAGATAAATAATCAATATACGTATTCCGTGCTAAACCAGCACTCATCAGTTGGTCCAGATTATCATCTCCCACACATATATATAATCAGCATCCAGTTTATATTAAGATAGCAAATCTTCATACTTTAATGGACAGGCTTCAATCTACTTCAACCTCCAACTTTTCAGCCATCCATATCATTGAAAATCTGATGATGAAAACTCAAATCCCATGCAGATGCTAATATTATTGCCATGCATATGTTGACCTGAAGTCACTCTGACCCCTCATGTATCAGTTGTATGAGATAGTGTGGATAGTTGAAGAGTGCTTGAAAATCTGAGTTCAAATCCCCTATATTTACAATTAAGCTCCCAGGTTTGTGAAGAGTGCCTGGTTTTCAAATATATATTAATTTATAGAAAGAACAAACGATAAGTAAATTGCAAACCTATATATCATTGAATAGCTCAAGTTTATGTCTTTAAATTTAGTATTTTTAATGGCTAACACAGATGTAAATTAATTATTAAATGGGATCATAGTTACATATTTGAAGTTAAATCTACAGCCAATGTGTATTGATTGATGTGAACAACCAATCAGATCAGTTTTGGAGCCTAAATGAAAATGATAGCAATCTTGTCCAAGCTAGCATTAATCGAAAGGAGTCCTCATAATGTCAGTTAGTGAAAAATACATTTCATTCATGTAGAGAAAATTTGTCTTGTAAATAAAATAGATAATGGCAAGACTAAAGTCAGCACTCTATTTTGCTGTCCACATTATTGAGGTCCCAAATAGGGTTTGCAAACTGTGTATTGCTAAAAATATGTCAAATATAAAGTCATTATCAAATTAAATAAATATTTCCATGCACACTCTTCATAATATGTTATCCCAGATTAATTTCAAAAATAGACATAACAAAAAAAGATGAGTGAATCAGAGAATGTGATGAAACTCTCTTTGGTTTTATCAAGGTTTAGTTATATGGGAAATATTTGAAAGAGGTCATTCTTAAAAAAAATCCTGCTGAAGGAGAAAACATTGCTCCCTAAGGAAGTTCATTTGTCAGTGGGAAATGATTAGTTTATGGGTTTAATCTCTTGTTAAATGTAATTAGATAACAATTTTCAAACTAATAACCTGTGTGCTATTACTAACAGCTAAATGTATTTGGAATATTTAACTAAAGTTAAACTTTTCTAAAAGACATTTCAATACTCATATTAGATGGTGGAAATCTTCCAATAGATAAATGCAACTAAAATACTATCATCGCAAACCTTCAGGAAAACAATAATCAGACGTACATAAAAAATATTATTTTTCACATAAAAAATATTATTTTTCTTATTATAACAAAACAATGAAAATTTTTATCGCATAAGACTTGTTTCAAATCAAGATCCCCCTTTTGGAATGTTCTACCAAGAATCTACAATTAAAGAATTATGGTATAAAAATTATAATTCTTATGATGTTCTAAATATGTTTTCCTGAAGGTTTGTGATGATGGTGTTTTAGTTGCATTCATATGTTGGACTATTTCCATTGTCTAATATGAGTATAGAAAAGATTTTAAAAAGATATAAAATAGGATGGTAAATATGTTAAAGATATATGAATTGAAAAGTTTAGGAAATATTTTTAAAAAAATTTAAAAGTTTGATATGAATTTAATAATTTTATATAAAATAATGTATTTTAATGGTTATATTTTTATGTGTGTTTAAATTTTGTAGATCTGATGAAGACTGCATGGTACAGTCGAAACTGTAATCAATAATAAAAGTTTTTTTTTTGCTGAAAAGTGAAAGCGTGTAAGATTTTTGAAATTCAATATTATATGAGTATTGAATGTCTTTAGAAAAAATTAACTTTATTTAAATATTGCAAATACATTCAACTGTTAGTAATAGCACACAGGTTAGTATATGCACAAAGTTTCAAGAAGTATTATTCTTCTCTCTTCTTCAGGAGTTGCTAGCCTGAACCAGTGATAGTATTAGCATGGTAAATGAATGTGGACCCTTAGGATTCTCGAATATTGAATTTTAAGGTAATGCTCTAACCAACAGCTATCCTGCCAAAGGTGACAGTCGGAAGAAATTTCATATACTTGTCTATGAGGTTCCTCCTGATTTCTCCACTTTTTTCTAAGAGCAAAGTTGATTAGTGGTTTCCATACCTTATGTATAGTCACACTAGGTTGGCTTATGGGATTTTTTGCCATTGTCATGTGACCAACTTCTTTTCCGGGCACAATAATAAAGTCAGATTACTTTCATCTTACTAGATGCATCTGGGGTCTTAACAGATTCAGGGCAACCCATGAATGTTGCAGTTATCTGTTCCTTAAATGGAATTTATCAGTGACTGATTTATTTAATTGTCACAATCTATGAACAACATAGTTAATGAATACTGAACCTATGATCATAATGGCAGAATTAAAGGACCTAATAAAACCACTGATCAGTCTATTTCCTGGTTGAAATCTCTATAATTTCCTTTACGATATTTTATTAATAGTTATGCTATCAAAAAAGTCCATGAGCTAAATAATAATGGAAAGTTTAATATTTTGTGGATAAATAATTATTAATGGAAATATTCAACCAATGTTGATTCAACTTCCACTTGGCTCCTATTTAAATTAACTGACTTTTTTATAACAATAAAAAATATATTTTTGAATGTTATTAACTAAAAACATGCAATAATAACCATAAACATACAGATTATTATAACAAATAAAAATGCAATTATTCTAAAAAAAAAACTGGGATTTAATAATGTCATGATAAAAATAGTGGAGATTTAAATTGTGAAGAAACGACCAAGTGTTAGTTATAATAGAAGATTAAAGGAAATGGTTGCATTTTACATTTTGCAGAAAAAATTGCACAACCATTTAGACTAATGTGATGTGATGTACTGTGACTTCTCTTTAAATGGAGTCAAGAATCTCTCAGCAGGTGCCCAGAGAAACCTGTTAGCCACTTTACCTTCCTTTTCCATTGTCCACCCAAAGTTTTCCCATAATATGCTCCATCCCATTTCCACAACATAATCTTTGTCAACTCCATGACCTTCATATCTAAATCCCCCTTATTTTTTTCCAAACCTAGCATAAAAACCAATAACTCACTTTCTGTATAATCACTTTGTTCATATTTAACCTTCCATGACTTCATTATTTGTACCCTTTCTGCTTCCAAACATTTACATTGAAGTAACAAATGCCTAATATTTTCTATGCCTTCCTTACACAACTTGCAGACTAAATCACCCATATTTTTCCATTTATGTGTATATTCCCTTGTTGCTAAAGATCCCATTCGAGCCTTAAACAATAAACTACTTTCTTTACTATTATCATAAATTAACTCACACCCAATGTTCCATTTACTTCTATATATATTTAAACTCGTTTTACTCTCCATACTAGTTCTCCATCTCTCCAACTCCCTATTCTTTATTAGTGCATCTATTCTTCTATTCCACTCCTTCCCACTATAACACTCAACAATCCTCCTAACACAATCATCCCATCTTTTGTACAAGTATACTGACATAACTTCTTTATCCAAATCTTCTGCATACCGCATTACCTTTCTCACCCATCTTGCTGCCTGCCCTTTACTTGTAACCCAATTAAATACTATTTTGGCTATTCTTTTATTATCCATAAACTGCAATCTACTGAACATTTTCAATTTGCTTTTTGCATCCCTCATATAAAAACTTGACCATCCCCTTTCTCCTTGAATTGCCTCTTTTGTTGTCCACACCTCAGCATCTAATGCATGTCTTCCTACTTCCCTTTGTACTTTTTCTAAGCAATCTAATACCCCTTTACTAACACATAATGCATCATTGCCATATGTTAATCCTGCTACTGCCACTCCCTTCCATACAATTCTAGCTACATCATATTTATTATATGAAAACACTGTTAATTTCTTTATCAATCCCTTTCTTTTCTTTGCTTCATTCATCAATTTTTTCTCCCATTCATCCAAGCAATTTTTCTTATTACTCAAGATGATTCCCAAATAACTATATCCGTGCACCACACTTAACTTTATATCCCCCAATAAAAAATCTTTGTCTTCTCTTTCCCCAGTATTCACCATCATTATATTTGATTTTTCTTCACTAAATTTAATCCCCATATCTTTACCCACCCTTGCGCATGTCCTCAGCATAACTTCCATGTCTTCTCTTCTTTCTGCACACAAAAAGACATCATCCACAAAAAAAGACCCGACAATGTATATACTCTCTTGCCACCTGTTAACGGTATCTCTATCCCTCTTCCTAGACCTTCTATTGCTCTCTCCATTTCACTCAAATACAACACAAACAAAATAGATGACATAGGGCATCCTTGCCTCAGTCCCACCCCATTTTTAACTTTAACTGATTCTATATCCCCTAATTGATATGTATAGTAATTATTTTCATATAATTTTTAATAACACCCACTAAAGCTTCATTCATTCTCAGATTTGCTAAACTTATCCATAATCTATTTCTATTCACTCTATCATATGCCTTCTCTATATCTATAAAACTCATATATAACTGCCTACCTGAATTTACACTCATATCTATAAGTTGTGTAACTACAAATAAACTATCTCCTATATGCCTATCTGACCTAAAACCTCCTTGCATTTCCCCCACTACATTATTTTCTTCCATTCATTTTGCAACTCTTCCAGCCACCATATATGAAAAAACTTTATATAAAACTGATGTTACTGCTATTGGTCTATAATTATTTAACTTTCTATGATCCTTACCTTTTCCTTTAAATAATAATCTTAAACTAAATAAGTCAATTCCACAAAGCTCCCCCTATAATTTTCATTTTTTTTTACCTTTTACATAAATCCTTTACTTTAAACAATTACAAGAGCATTTACCTGTGATCTTTGTGCAAGAATTAGAGCAAACAATTCCATGTCCGGTTAATATATGAATAATATCTTCCTACCCACTTGCAAGACTCCTGTGATCTTTATGCAGGAATTAAAGCAAACAAATCCCATGTCCGGTTAATATATGGATATTATCTTCCTACCCCATTTGCAAGACTCCTATGATCTCTGTGCAGGAATTAAAGCAAACAATTCCATGTCTAGTTAATATATGGATGATATTATCTTTCTATCCAATTTCAAAACTCCTATGATCTTTATAGAGAAATTTGAACAAACAATATGTGGGTGATATTATCTTTCTACCCACTTTTAAGACTCCTGTGATCTTTGTGCATGAATTACAGAAAACAATTTTATGTCTGGCTAATATATGGATGATATTATTTTTCTATCCACTTTCAAGACTCCTGTGAGTTTTGTGTAGGAATTAGAGCAAACAACCATGTCTGGTTAATATATGGATATTATCTTCCTATCCATATGGATATTATCTTCCTACCCGCTTTCAAGACTCCTGTGATCTTTGTACAGGAATTAAAACAAACAATTACATGTCTGACTAACATATGGATGATATCTCCCCACTCACTTGCAAGACTCCTGTAATCTTTGTGTAGGAATTAGAGCAAACAACCATGTCTGGCTAATATATCAATATTATCTTCCTACCACTTGCAAGGCTCCTATAATTTTTGTACAGGAATTAGAACAAACAATTCCATGTTTGGCTAATATATGGATAATATTATCTTCCTACCCACTTTTTCATGTCTTCTAGATCTAAAATTATTCTCATCCAGTTTTTTTTTCATTAAAATTTATTCCAATAAAATTAATGGTATTGCTATTTATACTAGTTGAGTAATATTAACTCCATCTATTGGTATTTTTCCTCCTTTCATAAAATTTCCATATTTTCCCTCAAAACATATGTTTTAGTCCCCAACAGATCCTTTTAATAGTCATTGAACTGTTGTTTATTTATCTTGTATATACCTTTTCATATATACAAAAACAATCCTTTTCTATATGTATTACATAACTATTATTTATTTTCCTATAAAATTTGCTCACAGGTTGTACTCCCTCTGCTAAATGCTCTTGCAGGGAGAAAAAATTTCTGATAATTTCACTATGTTGGCTTACAAAAAATTTCAGTATTTATTGGTCTAGGATTCCACTTGTTATTAGGATTTTTCTCTCAGAAAGCATTTAATTTCTTAAATAATAAAATCTTGGTCCAGTACTGGACCATATATTTCAGTGCCACCAGCAGATTAACTTCAAACCCCACCTTCTATTTCCTTTCTAATTGCACTTTTTTTCAAAATAAAAGAAATACAAAATTTCTTATTTTCTCTTTCTATTGAAAAATATGTTTAAACTTCCATATCTGATACTAACAGTATTTCTTAAGACATGCTCAGGAAATAACAATAGAGATTTAATATAAAATTTCAAATATCAGAGCCAAAATTCTTCATAAAGTACTTCCACCCAGGAAAATAGGGTAATCAGTGAGTGTAAAAAGGTGTGTGCATATAATCCCCGTCCAATGCCTACAAATCCAATATCCCCAGACTAGTTTATAGCTTTTGGCTTTCATCAGTGAAAAGCCTCAGATCTAAGAGCACTGTACCTAGGTCTTAGGTTCTAAGGCATACATTGATTACTCTGGCTTGCACTTGGTGGAACTATTATATGGATAGCATAGGCAATGTTGATTATGTGATGTTTAATGCTTTAATCATTTCAAATATTCTAAATACTTTGATTTTTTAATCAAATTAAATCTTAATGTCATAACAATTGTATTTTTCCAAGATATAGGCAAGACTTTGCATAGATAAATCATGCTTGATGTGTGACAAAGAAAATGAAATGATAGCTAACTTCCTGAGCTAATGTCCAGTCTATATTTGGAACAGAATACATGGTTCTCTCTCAATAGATTCAAGTCATTCCCACTATTACTTGTTAATTTCTTTCAGGGTTTCTTTCCTAATATTTGTTTCATAAATTTCACTTTGTTTTTCCTCTGGTGCATTAGATATACATTTACATGTGACCAAAATTGTAAGAGTGTCCAAACCCAATCATTAATAAGCTTAATAAGAAATTATGACCAAAAGTTAGTAAGACTTAAGAAAGACAGGCTATAATTGGACTTCTCTTTCTCAGCCAGTACAGCATTACTTGTACTTGTGTTTCCACCCATTAAAATACTTTCCTATTTTATCCATACTACATTACTAAGATAATAAACCAAATAGTGCCCTTACTAGATAGGTATTCAATGTAATAAAATATATTCTACAAAAGCATTTGGACATTTTATCAACTATTATGGTCAATCAATATTTATTACTTTGCTAATCCTGGCTTTTGATACAGTACATCTTTTGTCAAAACATGACTATAGTGAATATTAGCAAGTGCATATCCACATGTGTATAACATACATTAAATTACATTATCACCAACTTTTATGCTTACTCATAACTGGTGTTAAAACAGGCAAAACTCTCCATACAGTAGTGCCACTCAGTGCAAGCCAGAGTAATCAATGGATGCAGAAGGCTTGTGCATAAAATCCCTATCTAGTGTATGCTCATCCAATATCCCCAGATTGGTTTCTAGCTTGTGGCTTTCATCAGAGAGGAGCCTTGGATCTGATAGCACTGCACCTAGATCTTAGGATCTAATGCAACCATCTAGCAGCCACCTTTTATCTCTATTTAACTACAAAACTGAATTTAAAATTGAAAATACAATATTTTCAATACAAGCTCAGTAGCTTACATAGTCATATGGGTCTGAACTCAGTTTAGTACCCATATATTTTGGTGTCCTTGGTTCTTTAATAATCATAGCCACCACTATTCTATTAGCAGGATTGGTATTAAAACACTAAACATCACATGATCATCAATTCTTATGCTTGCTCATAAATAACTGTTGTTAAAACAGGCAAAACTCTTCATACAGTAGTGCCACTCAGTGCAAGCCAGAGTAATCAATGGATGTCAAAAGGTATGTGAATAAAATTCCTCTCTAGTGCCTACTCATTTAATATCCTCAGACTAGTTTCTAGCTTGTGGCTTTCATCAGTAAGGAGCCTTGGATCCTAAGATCTATATGCAGATCCAAGGCTTCTTACTGATGAAATCCACAAGCTAGAAACTAGTCTGAGGATATTGGATGAGTAGGCACTAGAGAGGAATTTTAGGCACAAGCCTTCTGGCAACCATTGATTACTCTGGCTTGTGCTGAGTGGCACTACTGTGTGGAGACTTTTGCCTGTTTTAAATAAATTAAATTAGTCACTGGTTATCATAGGCTGGCATATTTGCATCTGTAAATTGATCTAGAAAATCACCTGTGTGATATGGCACATTTGGTAAGGTAGCACTCAAAATTTTTATGAACTGCATTCCCGAGCAATAAATCCATATGTCTTTTTAATAAGCAAAACAAACTGTTCATCTTTTTTGTTTAATAATTTTAATAATAGATACACATACATACAAAATCATTTTTTAATACATATCTATAGTATATTAATGACTAAAATATAAAGATCATTTTAAAGATAAAACATTATTTAGATTTATCTATTTATAATTAATAGTAATATTTTTAATTTATAAATAAAATCAATATTATTTATAGTAAGAATACTCCTCCACGCACACACATACGCCAAAATTGCGATTTCATATTGGCTATGTTTTACAGAATTTGATATAACTTTTATAAAAAATATTTGTAATTATGCTTGTTTGGTGCGATTATGGAAAATTTAAATAAAAGAAAATTATAACCTTCGATTGGACTGAAAATCTTTGGCAAGCATGCTTACTTAATATCACATTACCTCCTATGCACTTTATTCTTATCATGTTCTGGTAGCCAGAGGTTGTGAATTCATCTCGAACATTCAGATCTAAACTAAGTCAGCAGTGTCTTCTTTGAATACTTTTATTATAAATTTACTGCATTTCTAACTTTCTGAAACAAAATTAATATTTATAAAATTACGCACCACGTGACTGTTTTGAAGGTCACAGCAAACACATTAGACAATAGAAAGATATATTTTTATGTGTATAGTGTGTAGCGTAAGTCATTATCAAATGGATATCTGACTAATTGGTCTAAATTAGAAAGAAATGACTGTATAAAGTTTGTGTTCACATATCAAATAATTGATTTATTTTTATTCTTGTTTCTAAGTTTACATTATAAAATATTAATAACCTAAGATTGAAACCTAAAATAAAAATTATGCTATAGCTAAGCTTTATAAATTTGTAATATTTTGATAATATAAGTTGCAAATAAATTTCTCTTAAATAGATCAATAATAAAAATCTATGCTAAACTATAAGTCTTAAGTTATCCAATGATAGTTTTGATATTAAAATACATGATCATCATTTTCATTTTCAACCATTATCGATCCACTTTAGAATGAAGATCTCTCCAAGTTCAATCTATCTTCTCTGATCCCTAACCTCTCTTCTCCACATCACTTCAGCACACTTCCTAATTTCACTCATTCATCTCACATATGGTTTCTTTTTGGGTCTTTTATAATCTCTTTGAATCCCACTTAAGATTTCAACTATACATCTATTATCATCATTTCTAGCAAGATGTTCAGTCCAAACCCATTTCAGTCTCTTAATTCTTTCAATCATGTCAGTAACACCTGTTTGTTCTCTCACCCATATATTTCATTTTTGATCTCTTCTTTGTTATTTTCAACAAGCACTTCTCTTTACTTCTATGAGGGGTCTGAAGTCTCTGTATTGCTCTTCTATTAAGTGTCCAAGTTTCAGATCCATAAGTAAGAACTGGTAACACATTTATTAAAAACCATTTTCAAACACATAGACATATTTAATACATTATACTAAAAGATAAAGTCACAACTTTTATATATTTATATATGTTATCAAAATAAAATGTCATTCATTTTGTGTTTACGTTACATTTCCAAATGTCAGTATTAAGTAAATAAAATGGAATTAAATGAAGTCTTTCAACAAAGCATAAAATAAATAAAAATACAAATGTGTAAAAATAAAACATATACATTGCTTACAATAACTCCCCTCATATACATTTTGGTGCTAAAATTTTTTAATATAATTCCTTTATTTTCCTGACAGTTTCGACTATCCTGCAGTCTTCATCAGAGCATAAAGAATTATATTTAAAAAAATTTGCATTAAAATGTATATGAGAGGAGTTATTTTAAGCAATATATATGAATATATGAAGAAATGCAAAGAAAGTAAAAGAGAAGAATAAGAATATACTTCTAAAAATAAGACTATAAAGCTGAATTGGAAGCTGTTCTTTTAAATAGATAATTATAAAAGTGTGTATATGTCAGATAAAAATTGATGATCCTTGAATTTGATGAATGGTAAAGTGTTTTAATATCTGGCTATTGTTTATTAATGTAAATTCTATTTCTAGTAATATGTGATGATAAAGAACTTGTCTTTAAGGCTGCTAATGAAACCATGACAGTTTCTGCCTTAAATATTTGTGTTTAATGTTACATTACAGATTTAGAAAATACAGTACATGTGTACATTGTCATGCATTAATAAATGTAATATTTTGAAAAAATTGCTTTAAAATATTTATATATAATGTTCAAGATGTTATTCTAGGATGGTTGACAAGTTTTCACATGTCTACAATAGCTGATGTTTAGCCAAAAAAGATAAAAAGATTAAGAAAACTGTTATGCTATTTTGGATTGATGGTAGTTAATAAATTATCAGGTGGCTTTACTGCTTTGGATTTTATAAAAAGTTACAGTGTTGGGAATGCAAGAACTAGAATCAAGCTGGGGACATTAAGTTCCAAACTTTAACCCCCTACCACTGCAACAAATTCTGCAGGAAACAATTATTAGTGATAATAAAGTGCATAAAGGTAAAAGAGTGAATATTTTAGGTCTTTCATATCATCGTAATTCTTATTTATTCAATTTATAAAGCATTTTAAAACTTTAAAATTAAGGCATTAATTTTATATAATTATTGCACCGAGCACAATTTTATTTTGAATAAAAGAATAATTTCTTCATTCTTTATTTCATATTGTCAAATCAAACTTTATTAATTGTAAGTCATAATATAAGTATTAACATATGTACAGAAGGATAAAAAATTACATAAGATATGATACCTAGCTTATAAAAATATAATCATTATGACTAATGTTTGAGGTCAGATGAAAATAATTCAATTTTATGTGGATGAATGTATAATTTACATCTTTCTAAAATAATATACAACTAAGAAAAATAATCTTCTGCCAAATTTTGCTCATAGTACATCTAGGTAAATATTTTAGAGAATATACATATGTATTTTACCATTTATTATTTTATTAAGAACATATTTTTTGTTGTCAAAAATTATAGAGTAGTGGGCAAGTCACATAGTCCTAAGAATATAAATAATTCCAATTCATCCATTCTACATTGAATACTTTTTGGCTTTGAAGAGAACTGCAGGACAGTCGAAATGTAAGATTGTGTAAGCATATATGTACAATCTCTTATTCTTCTCCTTCACTTTCTAAGAAAATAAAGAAGTTTTTAAGAAAATTTGTTGCATTAACGTGTATATGAATAGAGTGTCATAAGCAACATATATGTACAATAAAAGGTTTTTGTTGAAAAGAGTAAGTGGCTCTGAAGAAAACTGCAGGATGGTCAAAAGATTTTTTGCTAAAAAGTGTTCAAAATAGAGTGGATAAATTGCATTTATATAAGATATTACAGCAATGCGTTGGTGGTTTAGTGGTTAGCATAGCTGCCTTTCAAAAGCTGACCCAGGCTTGCTTCCTGATCAACGTTTTGACATATAAAAATAAAATAAAGGAAATGGATAAGAAGTATGTAATATTTCTATAGTATAAATAATTTTTTTGGATAATAAGGATTAAAAATTCTAATATTTTTTTCAAGCAATTGTTTAAGATTAATTATTTGCTTGTAAAATACAAAGTGGCCAAAGGATAAGAAGTATGAACAGGTTTGAAAGATGTGTATCATATTTTCTGGATGGTTATTACACAAGACACATGCAGGATCCAGATTTAATTTAAAAGGGTTAATAAAGAATATGCTATTTAGTAAGTTAAATCAAAATTTCAAATCAATAATTTTATTTTAAATATGTAATGAGATCGGAAAAGATTTTTCTTCTTGCATTCATTTGTAAGCAAAACTTTTATATATTACAATGTTGTTAAGCGTATTATTCATTTATTATATTCTGAAGTGAAAAATACAACATTGAAAATATGTTTAATAAAAACATAGCTCATATTAGATACTTCTGCTGTTCAACAACAAAGAATATTACTTTGGGTTTTTTTTTAAACAAATAACTTTAGTTTTATACAAAAAAAAATGTTATTTAATCTTTCTTTAACTTATTAATAATTAAAATGTAGTGTTAAGAAAACATTTTTCAAAATTTTTTAAACGTTTTTGACCATTTCATTTACAATAATGAATATTTATATATATAATAAATCTCTTCCCAAATCAACTTCTGAATGTGTAGCTTTAATATATTTCTTATAGAATTAAATACTACCTAACGCTATACTAATAATTATATATAAAATATAAATTCAAATAACATTATAATACTAGCCAGAAAAACACAATTTTACTAAAATTCTTTATCAACCATGTTTTCATCAATTAACGAATAGATCTTTTCAAGTGAAATTCAACAAGATACACACAACATATGGATATATTATTAAAAGGAGGTTGCCTTGACAACAATTTGAAATTGTTGATTGTTATCTATATTGGGATTGTTTATGTGTTGACTGGTTTCTAATAGTTATACATATATATACACACAAAATATTGTTCCTACCATTCACTTCAAAAATCAACTTCCTTTAACATCAAAGGATGTCTTCATAAGATTGGTGGCCTCAGATTCAAAAAAATCAAAAATAAAATAAACTCTGAGGTCATCAATCTTATGAATACATTCTTTGAGTGTTAAAGGAAGCTGGTTTTTGAAGTGAATGACAGGAAAACTATTTGTTTTGTATGTATATATTGTATGTATTTTGTTAAATTTCACTTGAAAAGATCTACTTGATAATAGATGAAATCATGGTTGTGGAAGAATTTTAGTAAACTTGTTGTTTGTTTGTTTTTTGACTAGTATTGTAATATTATAAGTTTTTCTATTTTATTTTCTTATAAGACTGTACAAGTTTTAAATGTTTTGATTTTTTCCTAAGTTCATCTATTTTTAAAAGACTTCATGATATAACATTACAGCCAATGACTTGGAACTACATGGTACACAAAATTATTTTTTGGTAACTAATGATTTCCAAGGAAAATCACTTTTTAAGATGAACAACTTAACTAGCCACACAAATTGGTACTTTGCTATTCTTAGCTAAAGAATATACGTTTTTTATAAACCACTTGTTTAATATTTTATCTTTTTGTGTGTATTAAATGTCTTAATATGGTCGTTTTTGACAATATATTCCACATCATAAGATCTACATTCATGTGTATATTTATAATAACAATTATTGGTTTATATTTATTATTATAAAGATTTTAAAAAAGTAGAGAATACAAATATAATTTTATTTTACTACCTTACTAGTCAGTAATCAGTTGAAGTCAAATTGTAAACAAAGTATATATACAATAAAATTGGCAGCCTATCATATAGCTATATAATTGGTTTGTCTGGTATTAAAGTTTCATTTTGCAAGCAAACAAATCTGTATTTGCTCTTATAAACTCTCTTGACACTTATACACTCTGCTCTTATATTCAAACCTGGCATGATGAAGTTTCCACAGATCAAAACTTTTTGGAAATTCTTGGTGGTTATGACCATCATCATCAAGGCATGACCAAACTCACTTATGAGAATTAGAAGTACTCCCTCACATTTATTGGTAGATTGAACATTCATGTGATTCACTTACCCAGATATGATGAGATATTGCAATTTTGAATATATAATTCAATGTTGTTAGCCGAGAGGTCATTGAATCTGCCTTGCAAGCAAGTAGTTGGTTGCAGACGGTTGTGGATTCGCGTATTGGCTGATGCTATGACATATAAGAAAAAAAAAGAATGAACATACCTCATTCTTTCATTGATTTCTGATTTTTTTAACAATAAGGAAACTGTGTTCACAATAAGTCTTTACCCCTAGTTTAGTTGTGACAAGAGCCTTTTACAACTTAATAATTACTAATTTTAATTACACAAACTTAACTATTTAAATGACACAGACTCTTTAATAGATAACAAAATACTATTACAAAAGCTTATAACTAAGAAACATAAATATAATATTAAAAAAGAGGTTTAAATATGCATTTATTGAAAAACTTGTTTCACATGTCTTGCTAAGGTTTTAAATAATTCAAGATCAGATATCAGTGATTACATTATTGAAACCTAATGAAATATATAAATATACTTTATAATTACAGCTGGAATTTTAAAGCAAACCAAATCAATCAATCATTTCCTAGGGCAAACATGATAAATTCTTTCAAAATATCTTCTGAACTGTTATCTTAGTTCAGGTGGTATGTGTGTGTTTCACATAAATATGAACAAATCAGAATAATACAATTATTATTCAGTATCGGTGTGCGTGTGTGTGTCGACGTCATGTACACGTTTCAGTTCAATACATTCAACATAAATAGAGCATTGTTCAATTTGATTTTAAATATGAATAAATATTTGATAACTGGTTAAATGTAAAAAGAGTCTCTGATTGTAAATAAATAATCAATATTTCATATCAGATTAAATGATCTCATTCTATAAATCATATATAAATATTTCCAAAAACGGCTATTATACACATCAAAAGTTATGTTGAAGCAAGCTACCCCCGTTTAGCACCAATTTTCATTTCAAATAGCTGAGATTTTCCCCTATAACAATAACACTTTATTTCTTCGAATCATTTATAAACTGCATGATGTGAATAAATTTTCAACCACTAAACAACATATGATCACCATTCTTTAGACTTACACAAGCTGTTTACACAGAGGCTAAACCTTCCATAGAGTAGCGCCACTCAGTGCCACAAGCTAGAAACTAGTCTGGGAATATTGAATGAGTAGGCACTAGATATAGATTTTATGCATAAACCTGCTTGCATCCATTCATTATTCTGGCTCGCACTGAGTGGGGCGACTGTATGAAGAGTTTAGCCTCTATGAATAAGTTTTGGTAGACAAGCAACCTATTATGAAAAATAGCGTAGATTTATTTGATTGAGTCAAATGCCTTGACCAAATCAATAACAACTAAATGCAATAAATAAATCATTTGTTTATTTCTGATACTTTTTTGTATTCACCTGGCCAAAAAAAACCATGCCTGCAGTGGTTTTTAATTCTTTAAAACCATATCGAGTCTGATAACCATTCATCTGTGAGTGGAAGCAGCATATTCAATAAATCTTTGAAAGTATCTTCACTGAAAAGGATTATAATGATATTCTGCAATAAATTATTGGAATTTTGTTCATTTTTTATTCTTAAAATTTGAACAGTAGAAGTATTTTTGATGTCAGACATCACAATTTCATCAATTCATATATTCCCAAAAAGTTCCAGTATTTTTGAAGATGACATATTACTGATCTTATGTCAAAACTTCTCCATCAGAACATGTATCCTTTCTATTTTTAAGATTAGAAACAGCTGCTTTAATCTCATTAAGCTGGATATTTTTATCCAAATCTAAATAAGGAGAGAAAATGGATATATCATTAAAAGTCATCATTCCAACTCTTGAGTCATTATTTAAAAGATAATCAAAACACTCCTTCCATATGTTCCAGGTATCATTGTCAATATATATGAGAATGCCATTTTGTGGGTTTAATATATGTGTGGTAACATTTTTTCCCAAGTCCATATATTGCTTTTAGGGCTTCAAAAAAGAAATCTAAAGGGGTCCAAATCAACAAACGTCTGCATTTCTTTTGCAGTTTTAATTCACCAGTCACTTTAATCTTTTTCTCAATCATTGAATTTTTATTTTTAAATATCTATATTTATTACATCACATTTAATTTATTATTTTCAATAACATACTCCTTAAAAGAATTCCATGCATCACTACCAAAACAAAGCTGAAAGTCCACATTAGCAACTATTGTTGCTTAATAGCTGTTGAAATTATTTACCCTTAAAGATTACTAATCTATGCTTGTATGACTTTGTATTCTGACTTTTATAATATAATTTATTTAATGTCATTGCTATGAGCATGGTTACATCCATATTTCTTTATAGTGGCCATTTTGTCTAAACAAAGGGTTTTGTTTTAGTCAATCCATGTGTTGTGCAAAAATTCAATAGCAGCAAATACTTTAAGTTTACAAAACTAGGTCTGTTATTTCCAACAACCTTTGGGCAAGGCTTACTATTTGTACCACCATGTGCAATAAAATTTTTGAAAAGAAAAAATGGTACTAGTACATTTGCAGCATCCATCTGGTTGAGGGCGCTGTTTTTCAGCAAATGAACATTGACATACCATTTTGCAGCCTAAGGTGCTGCAAATGTACTAGTACCAAAAAAACTTGATTTTTAATGGGATTACTGTAATAATGCTATCCAGCAATGAATAAAAACTTTCCCTGAATTTAACATCAAGCATGTGATTAATAAAATGAGTACTATTACTATTAGGCAAGCCAAATTTAAGGCTATTGGTCTTTCATTGGTGCATTGAGGAATTTCAAGAATTATTCATTTATTGGTTGATCTGCCCATCCAAAAAATTTGCATTTATCTACTTGTTCTCCTATTAGTTTTATAAAGAATAACTATATTGCCTGAAGGTTTGTGATGATGGTATATTAGATATGATAATTTGGTGGATTATTTTCATCATTGATTTGTAAGTGTTGAATGTATAGATAATTTTTAAATTTATTTAAACTTTTCAAATACGAACAACTTGTTAGTAATAACACACAAATAGACAACACAGATTAGAAATTACACAATATTTCGAGTAGTATTATTCTCCACTCATCTTTAGATATTTCTGGCCTGACCAGTGACAGTATTAGCATAGGACTTGAACTCACATCTTTAGATTCTCAAATATCGAATTTAGGCAAATGCTCTAACCAAGTAAATAACTCAGTTGGTTAGAACATGTTGGTTAGAGCATTTGCCTTTAATTCAATATTTTGAAAAATCTAGGGGTATTAGTTTAACTCCTATGCCAATACTGTCACTGGTCAGGTCAGCAATACCTGAAAATGAGTGGAAATAATACTAAAAACACTGTGTAATTACTGTTGCCTATTTGTGTGTTATTACTAACAAGTTGTTTGTATTTGAAAAGTTTAGTTTAAAATGTTCTATACATTCAATATTTTCTGATAGATAATGGAAATAGACAAACAAATTACCAAAAGTAACTAACTATACTGATCTTAAATTTTAATGTGATACTATATGATGCACTGTGACTTCTCCTTATACAGAGTCAGAAATCTCTCTCATAGATGTCTAATAATTTCTATGCCTTTCTTATACAACTTGCAGACTAAGTCACTCACATTTTTCCAAAGATCCTGTTTGAGTCTTAAACAGTAAACTACTTTCCTTGTTATTATCATAAATTAACTCACACACAATATTCCATTCACTTCTATATATATTTAAACTCTTTTTACTCTCCATACGAGTTTTCCATCTCTCCAATTCCCTATTCTTTATTAGTGCATCTATTCTTCTATCCCATTTCTTGCCACTATAACACTCAACAATTCTCCTAACACAATCATCCCACCTTTGTATGTGTATCCTGACATAAATTCTTTATTCAAATCTTCTGCATACTAGACTACCTTTCTCACCTATCTTGTTGCCTGCCCTTTACTCATAATCCAATTAAATACTATTTTGGTATTCTTTTATCTATAAATTGTAATCTATGAAACATTTTCATTTTACTTTTTGCATCTCATATAAAAACTTCACCATTCCATTTCTCCTTGAATTACCTCCTTTGCCACTGATACATCTGCATCTAATGCATGTCTTCCTACTTCTCTTTGTATTTTTTCTAAGTAATTTAATACCCCTTTATTAACACATAACCCATCATTACCATATGTTAACCCCACCACTGTTTCTCAACTCCATACAATTCTTCCTACATAACATTTATTATATAAAAACACTAGTAATTTCTTTATCAATTCCTTTCTTTTCTTTGCTTCATTTATCAATTTGTTCTCCCATTCATACAAGCAATATCTCTAATTATTCAAGATGATTCTCAAATAGTTATATTTATTCACCACATTTAACTTTATATCCCCCAATAAATATTCTTTGTCTTCTTTTTCCCCAGTATTAATCAACATTACTTTTGATTTTTCTTCACTGAATTTAATCCACTTGCACATGTCCTCAGCATAACTTCTAGATCTTCCCTTCTTTCTGTACACAAAAAGACAACATGTACAAATAAAAAACTTGATAATGGTATCTCTATCCCTCTTCCTAGTCTTCCTATTGCCCTCTTCATTTTTCTCAATTACACAAAAAAATTAAATAGGTAATATAGAAAATTCTTGCCTTAGTCCAACCCCATTTTTAACTTTAACTAGTTCTATATTCCCTAATTGATACATATAGTAATTATTTTCATATAATCTCTTAATAATATCCACTAAAGTTCCATGCATTCCCAAATTTATTAAATTTACATAATCTATTTCTATTTATTCTATCATATGTCGTCTCTATACCTATAAAAACCATATATAACTGTCTATCTGTATTTCTTCTCATATCCATAAATTGTGTAACTACAAATAAACTATTTTCATATGCCTATCTGATCGAAAACTAGCTTTTCAGTTACCAGTGCTACCCTCTATTCTAGTTTTGAAGAATTTGTATCATAGAAAGTTCATACATTCTATGTATTTATATTTTTCAACAATGGATTATTAGAAGAAAAAATAGATTTATAATATTTATTTTTAATGCTATCACTGCCTCCTGCTTTACCCATAATACTGGTATTGTTCTTCTTCTTCTTCTTCTTCTATTATTATTATTATTATTATTATTATTATTATTATTATTATTATTATTATTATTATTATTATTATTATTATTATTATTATTATTATTATTATTATTATTATTATTATTATTATTATTATTATTATTATTATTATTATTATTATTATTATTATTATTATTATTATTATTATTATTATTATTATTATTATTATTATTATTATTATTATTATTATTATTATTATTATTATTATTATTATTATTATTATTATTATTATTATTATTATTATTATTATTATTATTATTATTATTATTATTATTATTATTATTATTATTATTAAAGAGAAAATGATGTCATTTTTATCTAAAAATAATATTTTATCTGAACATCAATATGGATTTATTTCTGGTAGAAGTACCTTGGACACTTTCTATAGTCATGTAAACAATTTGACAACTTCACTAGATAAGGATTTTAAAACTGTTGCTATTTATTTAGACTTGTCTAAGGCATTTGACTCTGTATCTCACAAAATTTTACTTAAGCGTTTATATTCATATGGTTTTCGTGGTGGATTTATTTCATGGTTTGCGAGTTACTTAAAGGATAGAAAACAAGCAACAAATATTTCTGGTGTTGTAAGCTCTTTTATAACAGTTAACCATGGTGTACCACAAGGTTCAGTTTTGGGCCCCATTTTATTTATAATTTATATAAATGATTTATTTTCTTTACCTTTAGAATCTAAGATTTATGGTTTTGCAGATGATATTGCTTTATCTTATGCTGCAGTTTCATATAATTTTGTTGAAAAAATAATTAATGATGATTTAATCCTAATTAATAAATGGTTAGCATTTAATAATTTATCAATTAATCTGAGTAAAACAAAAGCTATTAATTTTTCTTATAGGTCAAATATTCATTCGCTTAACATTACTATTTGTAATAAGTATTTTTGGCATTGTAATAGCACTTGTACTTGTGTTAACATTTCTTTTGTTGATAATATTTGCTATCTGGGTATTTTTATTGACTCCAGACTATCTTGGTCAAACCATATTGACTTCCTTTATTCTCGTTTACGTAAATTAAATTATATGTTTTTCTACTTATCTAAATTTTTTCCTCGGTCAGCTATGATTACTTTATATATTTCTTCTTATCAAAGCTTATTATGTTATAATATATCAGTTTGGGGGAACTGTTCTACTTTTGCAATGACTACATTGTCTGTTTTACAGAATTATACAATGCGTATCATTTTTGGTAGATCACGTGCCACATCTGTTAAAGATATTTATGCCACTTTTAATATACTAGATGTTTTCCATTTGTATAAATATAGAGTGATTCTTGATATTTATTGTAGGAAACTTCATTTGGATACTAAATCTTCTGTTGTAAATACTCGTTTATCTACTAAATATCAGCTAGCTTTACCTAATTTTCTTAAAACATCTAGTAGGAAGCAATTTAGTTATAATGGTCCTAAATTATTTAATATGTTTATAAGAGATTGTTCTGTGAATTTAATGAGCACTAGTTATTTGATTTTTAAAAAGCATTTATGGCACTGGTTATATTATGCTAAGCATTAGTTTTATTTTGTTTATTTTATTTTATTTTTGTTTATACTGTATGTTATGTTGTAATTATTTACTACTGTTATTGAATTTCCAAATGTAATATCTGTATAATTTTAATATTTTATGTTATATATATATTTTTGTATTTTATTAGTGTTTTTTAGTAAATACTCGTTTATCTACTAAATATTAGTTAGCTTTATCTAATTTTCTTAAAACATCCAGTAGGAAGCAATTTAGTTATAATGGTCCTAAATTATTTAATATTTATTTATAAGAGATTGTTATGTGAATTTAATGAACACTATCTTATTTGATTTTTAAAAAGCATTTATGGCACTGGTTATATTATGCTAAGCATTAGTTTTATTTTATTTTATTTTATTTTATTTTTTTTTTTTTGTTTATATTATATGTTATGATGTAATTATTTACTACTGTGATTGAATTGCCAAATGCAATATCTGTGTGATTTTAATATTTTATGTTATATTTATACTTTTTTTTTTTTTTGTATTTTATAAGTGTTTTTAGTTGTTACATTTAAATTCCTCACACAAGATTTTTCTTGTATGGAATTTATCTCACTGTATTATACATTTATTGTTTGCTTCATAATGAATAAATAAATAAATTATTATTATTATTATTATTATTATTATTATTATTATTATTATTATTATTATTATTATTATTATTATTATTATTACTATTATTACTATTATTATTATTATTATTATTATTATTATTATTATTATTATTATTATTATTATTATTATTATTATTATTATTATTATTATTATTATTATTATTATTATTATTATTATTATTATTATTATTATTATTATTATTACTACTACTACTACTACAACTACTACTACTACTACTACTACTACTACTACTACTACTACTACTACTACTATTATTATTATTATTATTATTATTGTTGTTGTTATTATTATTATTATTGTGGTTATTATTATTATTATTATTATTATTATTGTTGTTGTTATTATTATCATTATCATCATCATCATTACTACTATTATTATTAATGTTGTTATTGTTGTTGCTGTTATTATTATTGTTATAAAAAGTAATCTGCTAGACATGATAACCTAGTAAGACTGTGTGAGATAGACCGTTTTTAAGTCATTCCATGGTCAACAGGAAGATTCCTAAATAGCAGTGTTTGTCCAGCTAAAACTTCAGTACTAAACCAATACCCACTTCAAACCAACTCATTAGCTATTTCACTACCTAGAGCAAAGATCATAACTGAAGACTATCAACCTACTAAACTTATCCCTGGTATAACTTTCTTAAAATGAAACAAAAATGGAGTCACAAATGTTGTATGTGTATTTAAATGATGAAAATATGGTTACACAAACATACAAATCCAGATGACTTATAGCATGAGAGGCTTATGATGACCAGTCTCAACATTAGCTTAAGAGACTGCAAGTGAAAAGAAGGGCAACAAAAAAGACTGCATAACTATCTCTTAATAAACCAACATTCTATCCTATAAGACAGCAGGAGGTCACTTATAGGGGATATTTTATAAAGTAAAACGATAAGCAATAAAATTAAAACTAAATAAAATGCCATCTTAATGTTGTAAATAATATGGCTGCATTTATAATGTTTCAGATCTGATAAAAACATTTCAACAGCTATCAGAATTACAAGAATAGGATTTAAAAAAATAAACAAGGCAAAACTCTCCCTACAGTAGTGCCACTCTGTGCCAACCAGAGTAATCAATGGATGCCAGAAGGCTTGTGAATAAAATCCCTATCTAATGCCTACTCATCCATTAGAACTTTTTTTTTCTAGCCACTAGATGGGGATTTTATGCACAAGCCTTTTGGCATCCATTGATTACTCTGGTTGGCATAGGGTGGCACTACTGTATGGAGAATTTTGCCTTGTTTATAAACAATTGTGTGCTAGTATAAGAGATGGTGACCATGTGATTTAAAAAATACTTAAAAAAGCTTTAATGTTTATGAAGTATTATAACTTTGTTTTTCTGATTGCATTGCAAATCCATATAATATTAAATCATCTATGTTCTTTATTACTCTTTACAATGCTTTTTTACAATCCACTAGACAGTTTTGATTGCCCCAGTAATCTTCTTCAGAACTTTTAAATATAAATAGAAGTTCTGAAGAAGATTGCAGGGGCAATCAAAACTGTCTAGTGGATTATAAAAAAAACATTGTAAACAGTAATAAAGAATATAGACGATTTAAGCTTTAATGTTTAATAGTTTTTTTCAATAAAGAATAATAATAAAGATTCATAGTGGAGAATTAAATTAATAATTAAACACTTCCTACTCAAATTATTAATATAGCTGCAAATTTCAGCCTATTCAAATACAATAAATGAAATTAATTAGCATTATAATTATTCGTAAAATTATTTATAGACTTATAACAGGTAGTTTTTGATAAAAATTAGTTATTACTAAAAAAAAAAAAGAAACTCACGTGCTAAAAAAAGAAAAAAAGATAGTTTAATAAATGTATTATTGTTTGGACAATAAATAATAATAAAAAAAGTATAGAAATACGTATGAATAGATTAATAAGGATGAATTGAAAGAAAAATGTACAGGTAAGAAAACAAACAAGTTTCACAGAAATCAATGAATAAATTAAATACAGAAATGAAGCTAGGCTAAACATGTTTCTAGAAAGATAAAACAATAGTTGTTAAATGAATTCTAAAAAATAAAAATAAAAAATAGAATAAGATCATCATAATTTTTTAATCATTTATTAGATTAGTGATTATCCACTTAATGAATAATATTTCTGTGGTGTAATCTTCACTATATACTCTCCCGCCTGGTAGAAACTGTTTTCTATCCACTTTTAACTCCTTTAGAGAGAAACAATCATAGACGTATAACCAAAGACATGAAAAAGATGTATTATCTCCAAGATGTACATTTCATGCTGCGCCAGCACTCATCAGTTGGCCTAGACCACAATCTCTTACACATATCTTTATCATTGAGTATGTATAGCCAATTGTTACAGTTTAATTGATAAGTGTCAAATTTACTGACTTCGCACCTTTGGACCAAATCAATGGAAGTATATTAATAATTTTTATTAGTCAGTCATCATACTAGAGATTATCCATTTAATGAATAATATTTCTGTAGTTTAATTTTCACACCGCTACTCTTACACAAGGTTTCTATCCATTTTTAACATCTTGTTGGGGGGAGAGTGATATAATCATAAACTTATGACCAACGACGTATGAATCAGAATAAACATAAAAAATTATTCACCCTCAATGGATTAATACAGATTTAAATGTGATCGTAATATATAGATATAGCACAGAAACCTCTCCATTGTTCATTTTTAACTTTTAAATCGGTCCGTAAGTTTTAAGCTAATAATAAGTACGAAGCTTTTTGCAGATATGTTGCGAAATAACTGTGCAATTAAATATAAAAAAAGTCTTTGGCCTTTATGCCCTTTTACAAAAGCTAGAAAATCGGACTGAGGCAACATAATACAGATTCTGAATGATTTATTAATAAAACTATGCTAAATATAGAATATAAAATACTGCATAAATTTTAAACAAATAATTGATATTGTTTTACTTTTTAACTTATTTGCTTTAATTATTGTTTTAATAATGATGATATTGGACGACAAATGAAATAATCTAAAAATAAACTTTTCCTTTTTTTAATTTTCTTTCAAAGTATTTACTTTCAAAGCAAATAAAATATATTTATTGGATAATTTAATATTTTATATTTAGTTCCATAGGCTGTCAGGTGATATTGAACATCCAAGTACCACATAAACTTTTCCTTTTTAAATTTTCTTTCAAAGTATTAACTTTCATAACAAATAAAATATATTTATTGGATAATTTAATACTTTATATTGTCAATTACATAGGAGGTCATGTGATATTCATCAAAGTGGAGCTTTTTTCAGTTGGCCAATATAAGTTTCTTTTTTTTATTCTTTAAGTCATATACTCTAAAACTGCATTAGTTAATGATGTTATCGTTATTTTAAATAATATTTTGTTTGTTATGATTTAAGCATATTATGATATTGGGAATCATTCATTTTAGATTAACCCTCAACAGCTACATGTGGTAAATTATACTGCCATCAATAGTCTAATGCCCTAATTTCATACTATTTTTTAAACTGAACAGATGTCCATCTCATTACCTTCCTAAATATATCTATATTTTACAAAAATCAAATTTGTTCAAATTTACCATATGTAATTATTACTGTATTAACTTCTGCTGTGTGTATGTATGTCAATTAACGGAAGTGTTAAAAAAGACAAGTAAACAAATAGAAAATGGATTGAGCAGGAAATTAATGAACTGACCAGTAATATAGAAAAGTAGAAGTTTTCTCTAAGGACTGTGTGTGTAGTATAAATACCTATTAGCAAATTAGTCTTTTTTGATGTCAACACGCATCTGGAAGCTTAGTGGACATGAAATCTGCAGTCATTACCCAGTAGAATCCTCACTGAAGCTGAAAAAATGGGATGTAAGTATTAAAAAGGCTGCCCTGTTCTATATTATTATTTTTGTATGCCTTATGGCTCTATTTGTACCTAATATTATAACTGAATAACTGAAACACACAGGCTTATTATATACCTGTGTCTACATATGTAGTATATAGGGTATATGAGCACAGACTTTCGCATGACCCACCACTCTCCACACTATCTCATAACACTGATACACTTGAACACATATATGTTGAAAAAATAAATAACCACCAATATACGTATTTCATGCTAAACCAGCAATCATCAGTTGGTCCAGATTACCATCTCTACACATATATGCTATAAGTGCTCAGATATATATTAAGATAGCCAATCCTCGTACTTTTAATGGACAGGCTTCAATCCACTCCACACTCCAACTCTTCAACCATCCATCCAATTGAAAATCTGATGATGGAATGCTCAAAGGCCACCCTGAGGCCGAGATTCTTGTCACACCCATGTTGACCTAAGGTCAATCTAACCCCTCATGTACAGGACATAATCCATTTAATACATATACAAGGGGTGGGCAGACATACTAAATGTTTCACTTGTAATCTAATGCAGTGGTCTTCAACCCTTGGTCCACGGACCGGTGCCGGGCCGCAAAAGTTTTCTGCCGGGCCACAGGAAAGTATGTAATAATAAAATAATAAGAGTTTAAACTTTTAATTAATATAAACAATTTTTATTTATTTTTTCATCTCATTTTTACCCAATTAAAAAAAAAAGAAACAGAAGGAAAACAAAATCTAATCAATCATACAGAAATTAATTTGTTTTTTTAGTTATCACAGATGTTTATGGGGGGGGGGTAGAATTAAATTTTTTATTACTTTTCTAAAAAAATTTAAAATTTAAAAAAAAAGTTTTTCATTATACAAACTCCATATATATATATATAATTCCATCTTGTATATTTAACATTGTTGTTATGATCAATTATAACAGTTATGCTCATTATTTAGCTAAGCAGTTTACATCTTTAAGAAAATTTATCTATAGACTTCTGCCAGTCCGAAACTTTATTTTTATTTTTGCCGGGCCCCAAAACCTTATCCTTATTTTTACCAGTCCGCAGGTGTGAAAAGGTTAAAAACCACTGATCTAATGTATTATACTTATGTATATCAAATTGCTATATGAATGTAAGTGTATAAATGCTATTAATTCCAATTGTAAAATTTAATGTTTAACGTATTAAATAAATAAATAGTTAAATATGCTTGTATGTTAATAATCAATACATAGGAATTTCAATTGGACATGAATAACTAAGTTTGCATTAATTACTGTCCATTATTCAAAATGAAAATTAAAACATTTCTATTTCGTAAATGCGTGTCATATCAAATGATTTCAATTGATTTGGGGAAGTTTTATAAGGACACTATCAATGTTTCCACTTTGGAAAGTTTTCTTTTTGGAAGAACTTTTTGGTAAATAATCATTTGTTTTTGAATAATTGACTTTTAATTACTCGAGTGAGAACTCTTAACGTGAGAAAAAATAAACTCAAATAAAACTCTTGTTTTCCAAATTGTTTCACAATTTTCCTTGAAAATTAATTGTCAGAACAACATGAAAGAAATTGGACTTGTAAATCCAATTATATATGTATAGAATATGAATATTTAAATAAAATTTATTTATTTATTTTAAGTTTTATTTGCCTTAATTTATTTAACATTCTTTGAAATGTGTCATTATAAAATGTTCAATTAAATAGTATTAAAACTTCAAGAGTGTCACGTCACATGCTTACTATATATATAAATCTATGTTAATATGGGTTATTCCAGCAAAACATCACATGATCAACTCTCCATGCAGTAGTGCCACCAAGTGCAAGCCTTTGTAATCAATGGATGCATCAGATCCTAAGATCTAAATGTGGTGCTCTCAAATCCAAGGCTCCTCAGTATTAAAAGTCACAAACTAGAAACTAATCTGGGAATATTGGATGAGTAGGCACTGCATAGGGATTTTATGCACAAAGCTTCCTACATCCATTGATTATGAAGGCTTGCACTTGGTGGCACTACTGTATGGAGAGATTGCTACTGTTATTAATATGGGTTATTGTGTGTGTGATAATTTATTTTATATATAAACATAAAAGAAAAATGCATAAAACTAACCAAAATATCTATAAAATACTTTAAACATCCTACAGATAATTATTTCAGCCACATTTCCCTTTTAAATAAAGAAAAACTTGGATATTGTAGTCCATTCAAAAGGAATCCCAAAATTCAAGCTTTTCGTTATTTAAAGGGAAAGTGTGGCTAAAATAATATAGCTGTGAAGCATTTAAAATATTTTATAAAAGATACGATTTATTTACCTTTATAAGTTTTTCAAATTGAATTATCATTTTTAATTAATCTAATCTTAAAGCTATCAATCTTTTTTTTTTAAAAATAAAATAAAAATATTTTTATTGTATTCGTGAGACATTTTCTATTTTGCTATACACCTTGGTCTCTTTTTACACGGACTTATTTAACATGATTTTGAAGTTATGCGATTCGTGTTTCACCGGAAGTCGAACTCTGATATTGCACTATTACTTTAAATAATAAATTTCGTGCACTTAAGTTATATTGAAAGTAATAGCACATTATTGGAATTCGACTTTCAACTTAGTAATTTCAATATTTTCAGTGCTTTATAATAGTAAGATTTTATGCAATAATGAAATTAAAATCATGATTTCCACATTTTATGTATACACACATTAAATTTTACAAGATTATAATGTAAATTTGTTCAAACATTGTGCGTGTTAATTTTGCATTTTAAATCACATTCTGTTTTTGCTTTTTAAAAAAGAACATAATCAATTATTAATCATTTAGTGTCCACAAGTTTATTTTTAAAAGGTCAGTAATAGCAGTGGGCACAATTAAATTTGACAATTAAAAATTAAAATCTGATTTTTAATTGTAATTAACAATTTAAAAATTACTTACGGTGACTTGAAATAATGTGATGTGAAATTTGATTTTTAAATGGAATTGAAAATTAAAGACAAAAATAAGAATTTAATTTTTAGTTGTTAGTTTCATAAACAATTAATAAAATCATCGTCTCAAAGATTAATTACTAATTATGTTATCACCAGAAAACCATTGACACAACATAAGTGTGAAGTTGGTGCTAGTTGTTTGCAAACGAACGTGTTTTTCGGCAAATAGCTATAATAATTAAAATGTGTATAAAAAAAAGTAAATTACTATACTGTAAATTATGCATAAAAATATATTATTTTGAATAAAATTAAATATTATAGTTTAAAAAAGTTTGTCTTGTATCAATTTTTTTCAAATTTGAAATTTTTTATTAGTAATATTTTATTTCCTTATTTTTTTTTGCGCAAATTTTAAAGTAATTTTTTGTTGGTGCTTTGCTTTTATGCGAATTTTGAAAAATCACAGACCACATCCCCCCTTTTTCAATGTAAGTTACATCTATTTTTGCGCTATTTCGTTTGCGCGTGTTTTCTGAGGAACCTATCTATCGCGTAAAACGAGACCCAGGTGTACTTGGAAAATGGTGTATGTATATTACAATTGGTAAAAATTCTTTAACTGTTCTTACAAACATTTCAATGATCTATAAGTAGTTACATCTCCTGGATTTGAATCCAAATCAGTTAAACAAAACATTTTTAAACTTACAATCACATTTAGATTCAATTGTGGTAATAGGGCTATATCTAATCCAGCTAAACATTTTAATTATGAATTAATTAATAATTCTTATTACTTGATAGCAGAAAGAAAGATGTATTTTTAAAATTAGCAACAAATAAAAAGTTTTAAGGGATTTTTAATCAAAGTTGGGTGAATTTATAATTTTATGATGAATAAAAAAATACTTTTTTTTATTATCATAATTTAAAAATGATGGTTTTTTGTTACCTATTTTTAAAATTAGTATTTAATATTTTATATTTTAGATTAAATATATTCTATTTTTACTGAATAAAAATGTTACACAATATTGTAACGATGGTCTTTGTTTTTTAACACTTTTTCTTAGAATTAAATTAATGCAAGCCATTTTTCTTGTACGCTTTTTCTTTCGATATGAATCTTTAGAAAAAATTTATTAGTACATTTATTTGTTTTTTTTTTAATGTATTTTTTATCAAATATATATTATATATTAATATTATAAACATATTTTCAAATTTATGGTTTTTATATTATATATTAATGTTATATATTTATATAATAAATGTTTTTCAAAATTAAAAAATCAAATCAGATAAATATAGTTAAAACATTTTAATAGTTTTATATATTTCCTTTTTAAATTATAAGTTTATAAAAATTAGGAAAAAAACCTAATATATAATTAAAAATATTATTTAAGTAAAAAAATAATGATTACATATTAAATACTACTTTAAATGTTTTTCTGGAAAAAAAATTAAATGTGACTTGCTTGATAATCGAATTTATTTCAAAAACAGCAAAACTCCAATGCCGTTCTAAATCTGCAAAAAGAAAATTTTACCAATAATGCACTTCAATTTTTTAATTATATTAGATTCCATTTGCTGATTAAATCTATAAATAATAATTATAAAGATAATGAAAGGGATGTGGAAAGGATGTTAGTAGAGAAATGTTCAAAAATGGCAAAAAAATTATCTTCACAGAATGCAAAATGCTTTACACACTAAACTATAACAAATCAGTTTATCTAAATTGTGCATGCACACACACATACAAACACACAGACATATAAATAAAAAATATATAAATCAAAACAGTATACTAATAAAATTTTAATGATCAATAGCAAGAATTCATCCTGGTTTAACAGTATTATTATTTCATCAATCATTATATTAAAAGTGATAATTGTTATAATATATGTATGTTCTATGCTATTAGTTTTTAATTGCAATTGTATATATGTGTGTGTGTGTCTGTTGAAACCATATTAAATCACATAGCAATAAGCAGCATTCCTCATCAAAGTGATGCTATTTTTTTATTAAAAAAATTATTCAGAGCTGGGGTCAACCATACATATATACTAAGCCTATCCTCTTACTAAAATCTCAGATTAACCAAATTATATATAAATAAGCAACACCAATAATTACTTCTTTCTATCCCCAAACTGATAGCTCACATTTCTTGATTTTTAACTCTCTAAAAGTATAGATTTCCTTTTGTGTGTGTGTGTGTGTGTGTGTGTGTGGCATATGACAAATATATTTAGGCATGAACATATAACTTTGAGATTAATTACATTTTAAACCTCTAGTTATTTTATAATATTATAAGAAGAAACAATAATATTTATTTTATAATTCTGTTACTTACTGAAATTTTTTTATTTTTTTTTAAATGAACAGATATTTTATTTATTAAAATACAATAATAGTAAAATTAAGTTGTTGTATGTATAATTATCTCATGTACTAAAGAATATGATTGTTTATCCTTTTTGTATTTCGCTTTTTCTGACAGATTTCTTTGTCTCACATGTCAAAGTAAAATATATGATAAAATGATTATTTCTTTTCAGAAAATAATAAATTTGACTTCATTCGATAGATATTCTTGTTTACTGCTGAAATAAGTTTTAAATGTTCACATTTTGTTTCTGTAAATATTAAAAAAATGAGGATGTAATCAAAACAAAAGTTTTTACATGGCATCATTTCTAGAAAAATTATTTTTAGGTTATGTCAACATAAAATATATGATAATTTGATTATTACTTATCAGAAAATAACAAATTTGACTTCCTTTGATAAATATTCTTATTTAATACTGAAATAAATTTTTAAATGTTCACATTTTGTTTCTGTAAATATTAAAAAAATGAGAATGTAATCAAAACAAAGATTTTATACATTATCATTTCTAGAAAGGTTTTTATCAGTTTATAAAATCAATGAAATATTTCTTGTTTCTCATTATTTTTAAGAATGTGAATGAATATTTATTTATTTCTCTTATATCTAATGAATTATGCTTTAAAAGTTTAAATTTTTTGAACATTTATTGCAAAATTACGATATTTTCTTGATATTTTCTTACTCGTAAATAAAGTAGCTTGTTGACGTCAAAGTGTTAGCTGCTAATACAACATTATATTTTTGAAAATAAAGTATTCCAAATCAAAATAAGTTATTAATAATTTTTATTTCTTGATATCTAATAAATATAGTGCAAATTATTTTTAAAAATATCTAAAACCATAATAAATTCACAAATAAACATGTTTTTGCATCATTGAAAACTTCAATGTCATAAAACGCCAAACATTTTACAGCCTTAGCAACAGACAATGGCTGAGTTAAAAAGAAGAATAAAGGAGACTTTGATGATAAAACTTCTTGATTCTGAGGCTATCAATCTTATGAAGACTTCCTTTGATATTAAGGGAAGGTGGAGTTTAAAATGAATTATGGGAAGGTTTGTTTGTTTGTATATTTATATTATTTCCTTTAGTTTGATTTTCACTTGAGAAGATCTATTTGTAGTAGATGAAACCATGATTGTATAAGGATTATGGTAAAATTTTGGATTTAATCTAGTATTGTATTGTTTTATGGTTATGCATTTTTATTTTTGCTAGTATAGTGTTAGGCAGTTTTGGTGTTATATATATATATATATATATATAAACAAAAAAAAGACTTATAAATCCAATAAATAATATTATATTTCAACCAGAGGACTGGTTTTCATCAGAAAAAAAAAAGAAAAAAAATTTTTTTTCTTTCTGATGAAAACCAGTCCTCTGGTTGAAATATAATATTATTTATTGGATTTATAAGTCTTTTTTTTTGTTGTTTTTATATGTATTTCCTTTGGTTAGTTTGTTTTATATATATATATAACTGTAACATTAATTTCAGTGCTTCATTTAATTGTATATTATTTTCTTTGATATATATATAAATATTGGATCTGAAACCACAGATCTTATGAAAGCTAGGTTTAACATTAAAAGAAAAGATATTTGTGAGTTTTCAACTAAACCAAGATGGCAACTTATATTTTTGATAAATGCACAGTTTCAAGGGCCTATAATCTACTAAAATGGGTTAATTGTTAAATTAAAACAAAATTAATAAATTGATTATTAAATTTTAAAAAAAAGAATAAATTCTGATAAATTTCTTTAAAAAGTTTTATTTCAATTTTTTTTAACATGCTTGGGAAGTGACAAGAATCTCTTAACATTGTTGTATTTTGGTTCAATTCAACATGTTTCTTTTTTTTAGTAGTTTTTCGGTAAATTGTCATAATGTTAAAATTTGGAAGCTTTCTGTAACAGAATATGACACAGTGGAGTATTTCAAAATGTATGGAATCCAGCCCTTCTGAAAAGTATGCTTTCATGGTCACAATATGATTGCATGCCACCAACATGAATAAATGGTAAATATTGTATTTATATACATTGTATCTAGTGAAATTTCAGAAGTATTTCAATATGTAGTAAGATTTCAGTCATATTTTTTTGGTTTCATTTTTGAATTATGAATATGTTAACTTATGATGTATTAACTGTGTTGCTATGACAACAATAATGTTAATATACAATTGTTTATTATTAATTGTATTATAAGATTGTAGATTAATTTTATTCATTTTAAAAGGAAAAATAAATATGTAAATAATAAAGTATATAGTTTGGATGAAATTATTCTTTTATGTTTCATTTTCGTTACTGCATTCACGATAGTAAATTATAAACAATACAAATAAATGTTTAATATTTCAAATATGTTTGTCATTTTTATTTATAAAATATTATGCTAGATGTCTATAAAAATATATTTCCAGTGTAATATGTTGAAAATTTTAATGTAAATTGTTTATTTTTTGTTAAAATGAAAAAATGTATTGGTATTTTAAAAATGTAAACTTTTGCTGTGAATAATATTTCTAAAATATTTATTTTTATTAGTTGAATAATGCAATTTTTATTAGAAGAATGCTATGGGAAATTTCTTAAAAGAGTGAATATAGAGGATTACTATAGTAACACTGATGTCACTAAGAAAATCTTACAAATAAGACTGAATTGTTTGAACTCATTCTTCTCTCTGTTGTTTTTGCTTTAAATGAAAGCATGTATAAATTTCCTTATATGATCTTCTTTTCTATTTCCTTTAAAGTATATTAAATTATTGTAATAGATTTTTAACTATAAGATCTTTCCATTGACTCATTGTAAATCGAAAGATTTCGTGAGTACTAATGTATAATAGGAATTGTGGACTTAATCAGTGAGGTATTGAACTCAGATCTAACCACTTCAGCTTCACCTATTTATATAGAAAGTAGGTTGAACTAAAAAGGGGTTTCCCTTCTTTTTTTCCAAAGCATAAGCTTGTGGTTAAACCCTGTAGAGGTTCCTACCTTCGCATTCTCAATCGTACATTCTTGAGGTTTATTGCCTTAGTAAATATTACTTACGTAATCAATGTGCATTAAATAAAATTTATAATTACAACTTTAAATTATCGTAATAGATTTCTAACTATAAGATCTTTCCTTTGACTCATTGTAAATCGAAAGATTTCATGAGTACTAATGTATAATAGGAATTGTGGACTTAATCAGTGAAGTATTGAATAGCTTCACGCTCTCAGATCTAACCACTTCAGCTTCACTTATTTATATAGAAAGTAGGTTGAAGAAAAGTAGTGTTCCCCTCTTTTCTTTCAATGTGTAAGCTTGTGGTTAAGACCTTTAGAGGTCCCTATCTTTGCATTTTCAACTGCACATGCTTTAAGTTTATTGCCTTAGTAAATATTATTTAAAGTATATAGTTGACTGAAAAATGGAGGAGTAAAGAGCAACATTGTCTGCCCATGGACCAGGCAGCAAATTGAGAAAATTTATAGGAAAATGAGAATTTATTATAAAAATAAAAATAAAATTGCTTCCTTATGCTGCAACCATCAAAATATTTTTATTCTTTAAAATGTATGTTCCCTATATTTTAAAAATGGAATACAAACATCAGAAGGTGTACAATAAGGCATATTTACTTCCTTGTGTAATTTTATTAAATCAATTGACCCAATTTTTTTAACAATATGAATGAGTTTAATTTCTCATTGTTTCATCCCTAGGTAAAAGCTAGAAACTATTCTTTCATATTATTTTGAAAGAATACTTGCTTATGAAAGTATATCTCTTCAAATTCTTGTAAATATAAAATAATACTTATGGATGTATCATCATATAAATCAAATAATTATTTGAAATAATAATTGAATATATACATAAAATATTGGAATTGACAAAATTTACTTTGAATTTAAGTTCTCAAGCATACTATATATCTTCTTTGGAATAAAGACATACTATTGGTTTTGTAGTTTGAAATATAGTTTGAAATATAGACACCAGAGTGTGATGCCATTCTGGAAATACCATGTTCAAAGACTCTCATTGAAGTTGTTTGTTTGTATTTGTCATTATTATTGATATATATATATATTCATTTAAACTGTAGTTATTTATTGATAAATAATATATAGTTAAAGTTAATTGGTAATCTATTTGCATATCAGAATATGAGAGTTATGTTTTCTTAAATTTAAATTTATATCATGTGGTATAGTAATTATTATTTTCATTTAAAAGATTCAATTTTTTTTATTTAGTGATTATAAATTAACTAACCCCCAATGAGGGTGTCACGCAATGTACTACAGTAAAACTAAAGCAAATATTGCCACTAGAATGTCACAACATTGATACATATACAGCAGACTGTGAACTAAGGCCAAAGCAGCTCAATATTTGTAGAGCACAAGAGTCACTGGCTGCATCTTTCAATGATCTTTAGCCAAGATAAAGTGCACAGAGGACAATGACATGAAACACAAAGTGAAGGTTTGTTTTATCACAGATGATCCCAAAGCAATCAATTGAAGAGACACCTGCTTTACTATCTCTAAAAAGTGGGCTGTTTAAACATTATTGAATAAATTTGCATACATTATTGTGGTATTCACTAACTATTAATCAAAAGAGCTATGAATATGGGAAAATAGAATTCCCAAAAGCACTTAGCTTATCAATTGTTTTTTTCATGTGTCAAAGCATCAGCCAGGAAGCAAACCCACGAACCCAGGACAACTGCTTGTAAAGCAGATGTGCTGACCACTCAACCACCAATGCTTGACACTTATCAATTGTTATGTATAGCTTCATTAATTGTGTATAAAATGTAAGCTTAGTATTAAAATATATCACTTATATTAGAAGTTTAAAAAAAGGATTTTATTGCAATAAGTATTCACTTTATTCTGTTCTCTTAATATATTTTTATTATATATATATAAAGTATAGAAATATATATATATATTAAACTCTCTTTCATTTTGGAAATTCTGAGCATTTCATAACATATTTTGTGTTGCACAGACATATATGTTTTTATTTGGTATTAAATAATTAGAGATTAATAGAAAATCATATATGTAAATATCAGATTAATGTCAATTAATGATTTAATGTACATTCAATTACATCATATGTGTACATATTGATTGTTTATGATGTATTCATCACATATGTAAAATTTATTAGAAATAACTATAGCACATAAACCAAAAATCAAATCCAAGGATTAGTAGTTGAATATGGTTATATTATTTTTTGTATTGAATTCTATAGTTATTATCTGACTAGATATAAAGTTTATATATGATCATAATGAAATATTTGCATGTTTTATCATATATATATATATATATATATATTATTAAGCACAAATGAGTGTATGTAAATAGTTAATGAAAGGCTTTAACCTTTGGCACTGTGCTCTTCTGAATATATTTTAATGCTGGAGGGACCTTGTCAAATCTAGATGCAAGATTATGAATTTATAAGAATAAGAATGGCATCTTATCTTTAATCCAACTTTCTAATTAATATGTGAATCTGAAGCAAGTTGATTTGAGAGCAAAAAGTTGATTTCTTCACTGTTTAAGTCCACTATTGTTTAGATAAAAACTGTACTGAGTTCATAGTTAGTCATTAAAATTTTAATCTTATTCAATTACAAAGCTGATAGTAGTATATTTTGTTTCCTTATAATTCAGAATGATTTGCTTTAATCATATTTGAATTCAGTTAATGTGAATTGTAAATTTAATTTAAATATTTAATTTTAATATTCATACTTGATTATAATAAATGCTAATAATATATGTTTGATTATTATAATATACCATTTTAATAATTTAGTTACAGGAAATTTTAAAGAAACTGATATGATTTGTTAATTGTACCTAAGTAAATATCCAATAAAAATCTACTATTTCTTTTATATACTAGTATGATTGGATATTATACATTCAAGATTATCTTATAGATTTATTAATATTATATCATTATTAAGTATGTTTATCTTGTTATAAAAGGCATGATTAGTAAGAGTAAGTTAATATTTACTAATACCATGTCTAAGTTAATATAATTTATTTATTTATTAAATTAGGATGCTGTTTAAATTCATGATATTATAATAAAAATTATCATCACCATTTTGTTTTGTTATGTGATTAAACAAAGGTTTACATGAAGTACTGAATAATCATTTATTAATTGGTAATCATTTAATATAGTTTATTATATTCATTCTATTATGAATGGTACTATTATTCACAAGGCATTATAAAATTAATATTGTTTTTATTTGATTTACATTTTGTTCAGTTATAAATGATGTCCCACTTTAGGGATCATTTTCATTCTGTTACATAAGGTAACACATGACTGAGCTATATTTTATTTAGACTATAGCAGAGATTAGTGAACATATATATTTATTGTTATAAATAGCACCGCAGTTTGCAGGGCGTAATTAAATATGATCATTCTATCATGGTCTGATTTGTTGCAAATAACTCCCAAATTTGTGCTGCATTACAAAAAAGAGTATACCATCATTTTTATCCTGTTATAAATGGTGCTCTAACTTAAAATTCTGTCCAAATATGTAGGGGAACTTTTTATTCTGTTACAATATATATATATATATATATATATATATTGTATATATATATATATATATATATTGTTATACTTAATGTTTTCACGGTTATATGATGTAGATAAATTATAACTTTTTGGGATATACCGTGTATTATTTTCCATTAAGCACCGATATTTCGACGGAATAGCAACCGCCATTTTCAAGGTTAACTTTTGAAAGAAAAACCATTAGATCTTAACAAATAACATGACTGTGTGTGAGATGAGAAATGAGATTCCAGTTCAGCATTCACAATATGAGGCTTATCAAAATGTTTATTTTCCTCAGTATTTTTACCTGTTAATTTTAAGTTAATATTGGATAAAAAGAGAGGTTTCCACATAGCTGGAATACGTTGTACTTCATCAGTTCTATTTAAACCAATAGGTCTCTTTAATATTTCAATTGACTCTCCCATAGTTCTTAAATCATATCTTTCCAAATTAGCAAGTATTTTTGTATTGTCAAAATTAGGTTTTACTCTCTCATGGTTTTTAAATCATATCTTTCCAAATTAGCAAGTATTTTTGTATTGTCAAAATTAGGTTTATGACCAAACAAACTGGTCACAAACCTAATTTTGACAATACAAAAATACTTGCTAATTTGGAAAGATATGATTTAAGAACCATGAGAGAGTCAATTGAAATATTAAAGAGACCTACTGGTTTAAATAGAACTGATGAAGCACAACATATTCCAGCTATGTGGAAACCTCTCTTTTTATTCAATATTAACTTAAAATTAACAGGTAAAAATACTGAGGAAAATAAACATTTTGATAAGCCTCATATTGTGAATGCTGAACTGGAATCTCATTTCTCATCTTGCACACAGTCACATTATTTGTTAAGATCTAACGGTTTTTCTTTCAAAAGTTAACCTTGAAAATGGCGGTTGCTATTCCGTCGAAATATCGGTGCTCAATGGAAAATAATACACGGTATATCCCAAAAAGTTATAATTTATGTATATATATATTGTGCCTTTTTCTATAGGACAGAATTAACTCATCATAGTCAATTTACTAAAAATTTTAAATTTAGGATATGTTCTCTTTGTGTAATAATTATATTGTATTGATAATATTTTAAAAGTACAATTTAAAGCTAAATAAAATACATAATGCTTAAAATTATGATATATAACTTCAAAAATAGTTAGATAAAACTAAAAGTATTAATTGCTTATTGTTGGAAAAGCTGGCCATAATAAATAACGCACCTATAAATGCTTAAAATATGTTTTAAAACTTAAATTTTAATAGTTAAAGCTTGTAATTAAATAAATGCTATATTTTAATATATAAATTATATTTAATAATTATATTTAAAATTATATGCTTTAAAAGTAAGCTTTATGGTAGGAAAAGTTATATTTAATTCTATATTTTCCAAATTATTATTCCAAATTTTATATTATTGTATTATTTATTTAATAGAATAATTATTGCAATTTATCATTTATTTTCAGACAGAAATTTGGATGCAATCTGTCTCAGTTGTGAATCATGTGACCTGCATAAAACAGTCATGCACACATGCTTGCTAGTATTTGTATTAACAAAGTTCAAAATATTTTTAAAAATTGCATTATAGAATTGGATATATTTATTTACCTATCACAAAGGCAAATATTAAAATTAGTCATTATAAAATGTTTTAAATGGTATTATAAGATGAATGCAGTTAGTTAAAATTAAATATTTTGTTTTAAAATAAAATAAATTAATTAAATATAAAAGATAGGATAAATTTATTAAATATTGTTTTTAAAAGTCATTTTTAAATGTTTAATTAATTTTGGTAAAGTGTAATAATTGATTTAAAATTAATATTTTTAATAATAATGAGTCATATTTTTTTTTTAATTTAATTGTATGTTACAGTAGTAATATGCAAATTAAGTGTCAGATGAAAAGCAAAAATCCACCAATAGGATGAGGTATTTTATATGGTATAAATACTCTTGCAAGGTTGATTCTGAGGTGTGATAATAATTTTCTAAAGTTATACTTCTTTTAAAAATTTTATTTTTAGACAATTTTAGTGCTTTCATATAATATATTTGTAAACTAATAGGATATTAATTTTTAAGTATTTGCAAAAGAGAGCGTAGTATAAATATATTTTAATAAGTTTTATTAAAATGATGCATTGCTAATTTAAAGTTCCCTTTACCAGGATTATTTGTCAAAACTTAATACAACTTTGCAGTAAAAATATGGAAATGCCAACCAACAATATGTGCTTTATTAAGAATATTTTAAAAGTAAGAATAATAATTATTAATGTAATATTAACGGTCTTAACCGAGAGAACTGTTTTAGTAAGCATAAAATTATTTTGGACATTATGCAGAAAGCTTAACAGAAAAGCTACCTGTAAATTAAAGTGAACAATGCATTTTTTTTATAATAGGAGATAGTCGTATTCAAAACCGGCAAGTAATACAACAAAATTTATAATATTTTTTTATGGAAAAATAATGCTATGGAGATAAATGTTTTATCCTTTTTAAAAAAAAACATTGTGCATATTTAAAAGAAAAATTGTTACAAATAATATCTAAATGAATATTTTAAAGTGTATGTAATAAAACCTAAGTTATATAAGGTTATACGTGTTCCTAGAAATTTATTTTAAAAAAACTGATAATTGAACAAAATTAAAAATAATTATAATTGGATAATAAATAATAAATTATCCTGAATAATGAACCTATAAAAGAATGGATTATAAATAAGTAATTATTGAATTTATGGAGATATTTATTTTAATTGCAAAAAAAGTTTTATCCGGATTGTCCATAATCAAGTTACTGGAATATGTTGCATCACCAAGCCGATCCAGGATCCTATGGAATAGAAGCTTCAAAATATTATTTTTCAACATTATCATTTTATTATTATTTTAATAATCATTGTTCTGGACAATAGAAACTATAAACTATTATTCTATAAACTTTTCCAGAACAGATTGATGATTATTTTTATTAATTTTCCAAGATTTTAGATGTCGTACTTTATTTTTTTTATTATTCATTTTTAAACTTCGTTCATCATGCAGTAAGGAGTTACAGCACATGCGCCAAGTTCAGGGCTGTTGTTTCATCATCAAGCAAGAGAACTTAGCAATGGTTGGGGGGTTTAAATGCTGTTGAGAACATTTTTTTAAAAAAAAACTCTCCAGGAAAATAATAAATACATCTGAACTTTATAAAGAATATTCGTCAATTGAAGATATACAAAATTATATGTCTTGATTTATTTTATTAACTTTTTTTAAGTGTAATAATATTTTAATTAGAAGAGTAGGAACATGAATATTAATTTAGTACTAATGATATTATAATCTTATAGTAAATAATTTGATAATTTAAATAAGTTAATATTTTAAGTATGGAAGTGTGGATGGATATCATATATGCAATGTTTATTTTAATTGATGGACATGAAGACATCATAAGTGATTACAAGTTGATATCACTTAGGTAACAGTTGTGAATATTGATATTTTTATGATGTTTTTTTTTCTTTTGCAGATTGTCAGTGAATTATATTATATTGAAGTATGAATGTTAAGTTGTATATAAACGCACTTGTACAACACATCTAAATTATAAGATTAGGATATATCTATTCTAGGAATATGCATACTTGAATTTCATATTATTAATATAATGCAACATGATGATGAATAGTTATATGATTCTTTTACAAAGAACTTTAATATTATTAGATATTCAAAGTATAAATAATGATTATTTTGTATGTTGTTTAAGAATATGGGATAGGAAAGTAAAGCAAACTTTTCTTGTAGATTAGTGGGATATTGGATGAGTAGACACTAGATAGGGATTTTATGCACAAGCCGTCTGGCATCCATTGATTACTCTGTTTGGCACAGGGTGGCACTACTGTATGGAGAGTTTTACCTTTGTATTATACATGATTAGAAAGATAATTTTGAATATGTGAGTTAGTTTCATTTGTCGGTGTAAGATTTGATAAATCTATTAGGAAATGTTGATAAGATAGTCACTTTGAGAGTAAGCTGGAGTACATGAAACCAAAGAGATGATATCAAGGTAGGATGTATTAAGGGAATCAGAATAGCATTTTTGTAATCTTAGTAACTATACAGTATAGTTAACAATGCCCTGTAACTGATATATTTATTTGTGGGCAGTGTCTACTTTCTTTAAGTATTGATGTTTCAATAAAGCTGAAGGAATAGCTTTGACATCATTGTTAGTAATGGAGGCTATTAGACAAATGGGTCATGCCTCTATTTTTTTATAGATACACTGTGCCATGGTATTTTATCTAATATGTACTATGAGTTAGACTCTAGTTTTTCTTCCCTAGGCCTACACATCTATTCGCTATCTCGATTTTCCAAAGTAACTACATCGAACAGTATTGTATATTTTGTAAAGAAATAGTAAATAATTTAGAATTTAAGAAATGTTATTGAATGAATAAGATAAGTTCATTTACTTGTAAGGAGGATTACAGTTATTGCAAAACAGAATTGAAAATCCAATGGAACCAAATGGTAAAGAATCATAGATATATTCCATATTTATTTTGAAATAAAATACATTTCATGAATAAATGAATAAAGCAAAGTTGCTTTGAAATGTTAAATAATTTCAAATATTTTATTTTATTTTATGAGTATTGCATATTTTTAAGATATAATGTTATAAAGCAAAACAATATAAAAATAAGCATGGGTACGATTTGTATTTATGTAAATAACAAGGAATACATCAATAATTGCAGCTATTCTGTAATAGAGTAACATTAAGTATGATATATTGTGTTTAATAATCATAGTATAGTTAACAATGAGTCCACATATTGTATTAATAAATCAATAGTAGATATTTTATGTAGAGTCTTGATAACATTGCAAAATGAAAATTGTTTAGTAAAAAGATCCATACTCCATATTGTTATTTTTGTGTTTTCCATTCTATGCTTCAAGGTATGTTTATTTTTAAGGAGGCATATGGTAATAATATTTAAAGGTATAATATGTTTGAATAAATATAAAGAAATATAATTTCATCGTAAAGTTTGATAAGAAAGAGATAGAAAAAATTGTATTATTATTATTATTTTTAAGTCAGAGTGAAGACTTAAATTGATTTTCTATTGTATCAGGATTTACAATTAATAAGAGATGTATAATGGTGCAAATTTAGTATACCCATTGTAAATAATGTAAATAATGTGTTGTTTTATTTCTATCTGTTATAATACAAACTTTGTTAAAATTTGTTTTCAAAATTTGTGTGTTTGGATTATTTTCTTCCCATTAAAATGCATAATATACACAGAATATTTGAATCAAACAACATTTTGCACTGAAATAAAGTATTATTTTAAGAATTCCAATATTTTCTTGCAATTGATTTAATTGGGAAGTTACATTTTACATTATCTTTATGGTCATAAATTGATTATTATAATAGCACATCGAATTATAAATGTCATCTGTTGCCACACATATATTTTTCAGATTATAAGATGCTACCATATATTTATTACGTTATTATATGAAGATAAAAAATTATATTGTATTATTTCATTATTATTAGGGCAAATAAGAATTATAGTGAAGAAAAGAGATACAAAATTAGATCATACAATTAAGAATATTATTATTATTATTATTATTATTATTATTATTATTATTATTATTATTATTATTATTATTATTATTATTATTATTATTATTATTATTATTATTATTATTATTATTATTATTATTATTATTATTATTATTATTATTATTATTATTATTATTATTATTATTAGTTAGGTATGGTAAAGTATGACATTAAATCCCTTATCATGATTTACTACAGTAATTTTGATTAACTTAAAGTAGTTTTAGGAACCTGAGATCTTATTTAGCTAAATTATCATAGATAAAGGATTAAGATTTAATTATTAGTTTAATCTTAATGATTAGGTATTATTAAAGTCATAAGAATGCTATGAATTTATTTATTTAAGATAGTAATAAGGGAGGATAGTGTTCTTATGCCATTGAGGTAGTATCCTGTGGGATATTGGCTCAATGTAGTCTTTCTTGTCATCTGTATCTCACTTCCAAGTCTCATGATTTGATGAATATTTATTTATTTATTTTATAAACTGAACCTTATCATTATTTTTATTAATTTGAGTTAATAGAATATTTAATTCAATGCAGAATATTTTATTTATCAATTATTTGCATTTAACCGAACGTAAATGTTAACTGAGCTAGACCCATTTTACTTATTATTATATTGCCCCAGAGTGACTACACTTGTATAAGGTTAATATATATATATTATAATAGTATATATATATATTAACCTTATACAAGTGTAGCCCCAGAGTGACTACACTTGTATAAGGTTAATATATATATATTATAATAGTAACTTCCAGTTATTATTATTAATCTAACATACTTTTATCTCTTATGAAATTATTTATAAATATAAAATTTATTTGACTATTTTATTATGTATACATATATACTATTTATATATACATGTGAACTTTAAATAATACATACCTTAAGATTTTGAGTAAATGCCAGATTTGAAGTTGAGAAATAAATAATTAAATATATATATTTTATTATTAAATCTTAATGTATATTGATATAATTAATATTTAAATTAAGCATGAAATTGTAAAAAACACGAGGAAATTCGTTCGGTTTCTGATTATTAAAGAGAGAAAAGAAAATGATTTCTCTTTAAATGACTTTTTCTTTTATAAATATTACTGTTCAACATTTGGAATCAAATATTAACTCTTCCAAATTAAGATAAATCAATGGATTAAAATACTATAAGGAAAATATTTAAATTTTCTATTAAATCTTAAAAGGAATAGCAATATAAAAGAAAAAAAACATATATTTGAGTTTTGGAAACTACATTATTATAACACTTCTCATTCTTCAGATATATATAAATTTAAAGTAATTATATATATAAAGAAATATTACAATGTGGAGTGAGTGAAATAATTTTATATCGTAAAGGGTTTCGAAACCAACTTATATGCTATTTTGAAATATTAGTTGTAAAGAACATCTAATGGTAATAGAAAAATGGAGAATAAGAACATCATCATTCGAAGAATATTTACTTTATATTATATCAATCAAATCATTGGATATTATTAACAGTATATCAATTAAGGATAAATAAATCAACATTTTACCAATGGATTAATATACTTCGTAAAAGATCTTCATTAGGATTATGAACTACAGACTTAAATATCAACTCTTAACTCTGGAAAATAAGTTTTTCTTTATTTATATATATATTATAATAATACTTATATTATCTTAATATGTTTATTATTATTATTATTATTATTATTTCAAATTTGGCATCATTATATTTTAATAGGAATATCTAAATTTGATATTATAAACCCGAATTGAAAGTTTAATGTAATTTATCAAAATTAAATGAAATATATAAAAATGGTTAAAATTTAACAGATATTTAAAATAGATTTATTATATTTATTATATAATATAATAAATATTTAATGTATTTTATTTATTATAAATACATATAATATATGTTATACAATTGTAAATAGTGCTTATATATATTAACAATTATGAAACATATATAATAAGAACTGTAAATAAATTAATAAGTTATATAAGTTATTAATTTTTGAATCTAGATATTGTTTTTATATATCTGTTAATTTAAATTATATTTATTTTTGAATAGTTTATTATAACATTGAATTTTATCATAGCGTGTTAAATGGGAATATTAAATATTAATATTTTAAAATGGTAAAATCCATCCTTATTTATTTATTAATATTTTATTATCTTTTACATTATATTTTTTATTGTTTATTAAATATTGAATTATTAAATTGATCTCTTTGTCTAATCATTATTAAATTATATTATATATATGTTAGTATTATAAATATCATGAATATCAATTATTAGTTAATGCTTATATAGAGGCATATTGAATAATGATTTGTTTTGAAATTATCCCTGAAAAGAGCTAATTGCAAATTCTCCATGAGTTTGAATATCGGGGCTTAATGGTGACTGAAAGAGGGATGAGAGATGGATGAACTAGTCTAAATTATATCAAAATTTATTTAAAAATCATTGAGCTAGTATAATAAAGATAGATATAATCATGGACTTAGTATTTCATCGATTCATTTTTAGCATTCTACCTGAAGACCCAAAGTCCGATTGTAGTGAAATGCATATCCTCTTTCTGGTGAATTTAATCATCCCATTATATTTAACAAGCCCATATTAGATTTTAAATATAATTGATTCCATTATAATATATATATTGATTACTGTATTTATGAATATTTAATTATAAGATTCCGTATATTGCTTTGAAGAAATACAGATATCAATTTATAATATTATATATATATATGTAAAATAAATAAAATATCCGTTAATAAATCGACAAGCTTCTAACATTAAAATACGAGATTCGTGGAATTTGAATTGATGATGTTTGCTTCCGCTTTTAGTTTTTGAATTTTATGGCAGTTGAGGCAGGTTAGAAAGTAACCGAAAGTACTTCTGCGGATTTAAAGATTGTTTGTAATTGTTTGTAAACCGTTAAAAATATTATTTCAATTATAATTATATATATATGTCCTATTAATTAAAAAACTATTATAAAAATAAAAATAATAAATATAATGATAATTAACTATTGAATACTGTCTTTCAATCCACAGAAGTGCTTTCAGTTAATTCCTTAACCTACTTCAACTGACACTGATATTAAAAGTGTTAAGATTCTTCATGAAGAGAGAAAACACAATAAAAAAAAATTAACAAGGCAGTTTAAATGAATAGAAATAAAACTAATATAATTATAGGCAAACTGCTAACATTAAAATTTGGGATTCATGGGATTTGAGTTCATGAGGTTTGCTTCCATTTTGTTTTTGGAATTTAACAGCCAGTATATAATAATTAATTACTGTTATATATATATTGTAACCGTTTATTCCGGCGTAAACATGTATAAATTTGATATACGTTTATTACGTATTTTAAACTTAAGTTTTGCTCTTTTATTTAACAGAAATTTATAATATGAACACATATATGTGTGGTTGGTTTTGCGATGCCCTCTAATTACTTGCCCAGCATATTTATGAGCATCAATAATGACCTCAAGCGCCAATCTTACCTATGAATAAATAAGAATTATGCTGGGAGAGAATGAGTATCTATTTCTGGTGGTTAGAGCTTGTACCTCTGGCTAGCTCACTCAGGGGTAGTAGTCAGTGACTGTGGGAAAGAGGTGGAGGGAACATATAAAAAATACGCATGTTGCGCATGAATGATTCGTTTGCTTTCCTACTTTTTGCTTTTTAATATTATTTTAAGAAATTAACACTAACACACACAATTAAATTTATAATACTAATTAATATTTATTAATATAAAACAAATAATAAAACAAAACCCATAGAATCCCAGAATTGGATATTGGTTTGTGCCCGAATATTTAAATAACCCGCATGTAAATACACTCGCACAAGTTTATAAATGCAATACACAAAAATACAGATCATAGCTTGAAGACAATTTCAATCAGGCATTGTCTATTAAGGCATATACAGGGTATTATTTCACAATTTTCTTCATTTACTTTAACCCTTTTACGCATTATTTAATAGGACGTGCTTTCATTCAAAATAGTTATTATCACTTACGAAAATGTTTGGTTTACCTCGTTTGTCTCACCCGGGTGTAGATTATTAGCTGTACAATTAAAAGATTTCTTTCTTTGGTCAATTTCCATAAGGCAATCAATGGCATCCGGTGAAGGTTGTTCTTTTCATAGTTTGAAGAAGGGCTTCGCTTCTACATTTACAGTGACGGTAGTCTCTGCACAGGATGGATGGATAGCCTGGCCCATTCTGCTCTTCTACCCCAGCCTGTTCATGATTTTTCGATTATAAACTTTTTTTTCTTTTTACTAACTTTTTCTTATGATCCTGCTCGTGGCAGTCACAGCTATATAAGTCCTCTCAGTTCATATTGTTCTTTCTTCTTTCATTAAACCACGTAGTTTGCGAAACGCAAGTCCTTTCAATAATTTTTCCTTTCTTTGTTTCTTTTATCTATGCTTAGGAATTTCCAATTTGCCTTGCAATCTACACTTTACCGTTCATTGTCTATTACTTTTAACATTTTATTTTATTAATTAAAATATCTTTGTCTCAAGATAGTGATCTGCAACGTTTCGGGTCCTTTCTTTGTAATTAAATAATTTTTTTATAATTTGTGACATTCTACCTTTAATCGACCATCTTGGAATATTTCTTTTTAAATTAAAATAACTTTATTTCTTTTTATGAAATTATTAAATTTATTCACTCATGCAGAAATATAAACACACGTATAAATAAATATCAGAGCACAAACCATATAATCCCCCGTCCCTCTTATATTTCAATCTGTTTTTATTTAATTACTTAAATATATATGTATGCCCTCGCATACAAGACCACAACGAAAAAGAAAAATAATAATTTAATTAACATTACTTTTGATTTAATTGGATATATATGCTCAGTAATATTACCATCTGACTTAAAACAGGGTTTGAACTCAGCCCTGCTATAATACCCCCCTTCGAAAGCCTTTAAATACCATTTTAGTATTTAAATGGCTCACTCCTAAAACCCCAAAATAATTCTACTTATTCAAAAAAAAAAAAAATCTTCTTAAATCGACTTGCCCTGCCTCTTTCTCTCTTTCTTCTGCAACTTTACCAAAGAGTAAAACGATTAGCAACCCCGTGATACACAGTGAATCAGACCACCACTCATGTGGACACTGCCTGTGATGCACAACATATAACTAGCCCCATTCTGACTGTATTCACATGACCCCAAAAAAAAAAAAAATTATTTAAAAAAAAAAACGATTATTATTATTTTTTTTTTATTAAAAGGACTTTTCTAACTACATTCTGCTGCTTCCGAGTCCTAGGAGTGTAGATAAATGGAATAGTACCTGGCTCTTATTTTGAGCCTTCAGGTTCTGTATGGGTTGCCCTCTACCTTGCTCACTTCTGGAGTCTTACAGGTGGGACTATATGTCATTGCCATGCTCACTTTGGAGTCTTGTTGGCTTGAATAAACAGACTTGTAGTGCCTGCATCCTACGTTAGGTCGACCATGTCAGAAATAGCAGCAGCCACACACAGCACACAACACATAATGTGATCGATCTAGCAGCCAAACTCACCATCCACCGACAGAATTATGAGACCACTCCACTAACTCTCTAAACTTACCCGCAGGAAACAAAAGAAATAAAAAAATGCTACTTTTCTCTTCTACTTAATTTCATGTAAAAATCCCATATAATAATACTATAAATGTTAACCCACCACGTCGTAATAATAATACTATAAACAAAATAAATAATAAAAAAAACTTTCCAAAATCAGTGTCCATTTTCGTGACTTATTTATTTCTCCTCCTTTTGGCGTTTGTGAATTTGAATACTTTCCTTGACCGTAATTTGGCTTTCTCGGTGGTCTCCACTCTTCACCATCGCACTACCATTTTGGTCAGGTACTACTATCTTCTCTCTTGGGATTCGGTGGGTTCCGATCTGACCCCCATTCTCTTTCTCCAAATCTGACAACTCGTGCTCTGTGAGACTCTTCTTCTCGATCCATTGGCCTGTCATAATCATAGGCTCTCATGTCTAGTGCCTCTAGCACCTCGGCCATTTCCTCTATCGACACTTTTCTCATCCCAAACATAATTTGTTCCACTTTCATCGGCAGATTATGCCTTATGATTCGTACAATGTTACTTTCAGTTAAATTACTTGCGTCTAACGTCTGCAGCTTTTCCACCTGCCAATAAAAGAATTGGGAATAGCTTTCTTGGCCCCCTTCCTTATATTTCTCTTGCATGACCTGATATTTGGTTAGCTCTTGGTGATCCTCAGACCAAAAAATACCTTTTACTTCTTTCTGATACCCTTTGAAAGTTGTGGGATGTTGCAACATCAACTCCCACCAGCTGTGTGCATTTTCAGTTAAATGGGCAGACGCTATAGCAATTTTGCTTTCTTCATCCATCGGGTTTATACTGAAATATCTCCTCAAGCTCTGCAGATGCTTTACTGGAGCTTCTACCATTTGACCAGAGAATGGCCGAATCTTTATAAATTGGCTGATGTTAGCCTGCATGGTTACGTATTTCATATTAGTTTCCCTTGTTCCCACTACCTTTACTTTATCTCCCTGTTTTTCTTTCTCTTCACACTCACTCTGATTTCCTTCTACTCTCTTTTCACTAGACTCCTCATCTTTATCTATAATTCCTCCCTCTACTGGCTCTACCTCACTCTCTTTCGTTATACACTTATCTGCTTTACCTTCTAATTTCCGTTCCATCTCTTGAAACCTTTTTTCAATCTTTTTCTCGAATTCCTGAAATCTCCTGTCTATTCTTTCCATAATCATTTCGATCATACTCTATTCTCTTTCCTTTTCTTCCTTCTGCTGATCCATTTTTTCTTTGATCTGGCTATCATTCGCTTTCCTTTACCTCTTTTTAGATATTTGTCACTATTTCTAATAATGACTAATTACAATGATTTTGTATTACTATTTCATATCAGATGCACCAGACCTGCTCTCCATCCCTGAAGTACTGTATCCTCTGTCTAATTTTCTATCTAGCCCTTTTCAACCCTATTTCTTAATCTCTTTCTTTCTATTTTTCACCGAGACAATTAGTATTTCCTTGTTACTTTGCCTATCAAACCAAAATATTAACTTGTTCAAGTGAATCCGTAGATTTCTAGCACTAGCAGTATTTTATAATATGCCCTTTTATGGGTAAAACTTTTCCGCAAATATCTATCTCCCTATCGCATACACATATATAAAACGGATCCAAAAAAAACTTGTATGTATTGTTTAGATGTATATATATATATATATATATATATATTGTACCCTTACTTCTCGATGTATAATATAATTTGAAATACGACTAGCTCAATTGAATTATAATGCTTAATTAAAATTTGCATATCTATCTTTAATTTACTTTTATAATATTATATTCTAATTAAATTTATTATCAATTATCAAAATCAATATATTCTATATTATGTGCTCATTAAATAAGTATTTATTAAAATCATGAGACTGTGAAGTAAAGTTACAAAGCAATAAGTAGATTTACATTGAGTCAATATCTCCCAAGACATTGTCTCAATGGCATAAGAATACTATTACCTCCTTATTAACTTACTACTACCTCTACAGCATTCTTATGGCTTTTAAATAAAATAAACTATCTTTAATAATAACAAATAAATAAATCTTAACTTTTAATTTTTAAATATAATTAAATAATCTCAGGTTCTTCTAATTATCTTAAAGTAATGATAACTCATGTAAATAAGTATGATATGGGATTTTATATCAAACTTAAATACACCTAACTTATTTTAATAATAATAATAATACTAATCTTAGGGTATAACTTAACATTATCTATTCCTATTATATCATCAATCATTAAATAATAATAACATGTCTATCTTTTATTTTCATATAGTATCTTAATTTTAGAATAGATCAAAATCTTACAACTTAATAATCTGTGGCAATAAATAATATTGTACTTTTATATTGTGCATTATAACCATCTTATGACCATTGCAATATGATATATTAATGTCAATCAATTCTTATAAATGATATCAAGAAAATATTGTGTTTATTTCTAATACCAATAATAAATTCACATTGTGCAAATATTATGTTTCTTCAAATTATCTGCTGTCAAATGCTGTGGTGTAAAATAATGAACTCGACACACTTTTAAAACAAATTAAACAAATTTATTTACATTAACTTTGATTAAGAATTTATTTACAATATTTACAGTTCAAATTAGGAAAACAAAAGAAAATAAAAATCAGAAAATAATAATATAAGATGTTTACACTGTTATTAGCTCATACTCCCAATAAGTAATTATACATTCTTTAAAATGCTGTACTAATAACATTGAAGTATGTTTTTTGAACTTATACTTTAAATACATATCAGTAAGCTTCAATTATCACAAATAAATTTATGTAAATACTGTTTATGTAGCATATGTAAATAATAAAACTTTAATAATTAAATTGCTATATCAATTAAGTATTAATGTTATTCATTCCATAATGTAATAGTATGTGTTCACTTTACTATTAGTACTACTTTAACATTATAATATAGAAATTAATGTATCTGTGTAATGTAATAACAAATAATTGATTATAACTTTATATTTCACTTAATGCAATTCATGCTACAGGTTTTATCAAATATGCATTACATATATGTGTTGTTGAAATAATAATATTATTTAAATCATTCATTAATTTCAAATTCATAAAGTATTATATTAGATAAATTCTATGATTCTTTTCTATGTAAAATTATTACTTTACTTTATGTGTTATACTACTCCTTCTTAATAAATTTCTATCTACAAAAACATCCTCTAAACTTATTTAAAATTTCCGGAAAACAACTTTCAACTCTAAATAAAATATTAATTATCCAAACTATTTATACTTCATCCTCTATACTTGGTAAACCTTCAATCCAAGTATAAACTTCTACATAAAACTTAACTTAATTTATCCAATAAAACAAAAAAAATAAAATATAGACTTTTAACTCTCTTCCTAATTTGCAATAAAAAATAATTACTTATAAATAATAAATATAATTCTAATACTATAACATAAAACAATATCAAAATTTATTAACGAAAGAATCATATAATTATTTCTAAGCTTCTTATGTAATGTTGCATCATATTTATTTCATAAATTCAAATTATGCATATTTAAATAAAACTGTCACTGTCAATATAATGTGTGTGTATTTTTAAAATAATCATACATTCATTCAAAACAACATAATATTTGGTTGATCTAAAGAAAACATATTAAATATATCAAAATTATTATTATTATACAATTTTTACCATCAATAATGATTTAATGTACAGTCCATCTTCCAATATTCTTCGGAATTACAGCTTCATAAAATAATTCACATTTACACTCACAATCATTCTTAAAATATTCTGTGTTATATTAATTATAAAATAAACTTATGCAATTAATCATTATATTATTTTTTAGTTATTATTTTAAGAAATGTACCTATCTTATTTTAATAGATTAATAATATTTAAATTTTATGTTAGATAAATAAAACAGAATTTATATTACATAACTCCAGCGATGTCTCCTTTTCACCATAAAGTTCTTTAATCCTAGGCACATATTCACTAGAACACCATTTCCTGTTTCCGGTCCATCACATGTTTTTTTAAAAGTTTATGAAAAATGAAAATGTTCTTTTAAAATAAAATAAAATTAATCAGTTCTTCCATAAAATATAATAAAATTAAAATAGTTTATCTGATCCGGATTCAGTTCTTTAAAAATATTATTTAAAGTTATTATCTTAAATTGGTCTATAGTTTATGAAGAATTATCATTTAATTATTTTAAATTAACTGGAACGTCCACGTATTACTTGCGCATTTCTTAACAAAATATCCAGGTAAGAATAAGCTTCTTCATCTAAACAACCAGCGTTTAGATTATTTCAATATAATAATTTTTATTATATTAAGACTTTTAGCTAATTATATTTTCAATTTATTTGCCTTTCAAAATTGTCAACATACAGTCTTTTAAAACATAAAGACTTAACAAGGCAAGTATTTATAAAACTACTTTTATTTTTAATATCTTTCCTTAAGATATATATTTAAATTTATATTTTACAAAAATACTTTCTTTATAAAGAAGTATTTTATTCTCTAAAATATCTATTTTCTAATAGTCAATATTAATTAGCTTTTAAAGTTATATACTGTCCAAAATACTACTTTTCTCCATCTCGTAATTTTCCGAACTAATCCAGCGTTTGTCATATTTCTAAGGTAAAGTTTCCGATATATTTTCACTATATATGATGTTTCCATGACTATTTGCTTGCAAATTGAGCTTAATTAGAGACGACCGATAGGGAAAGATTAAATTAACACTGCAGATTTATCATTTAAAATTTCTATAACTTATTTACAAAGACCCTCTTATAATTTTGAAAAATGATTTTAAAAGCGTCTATAAAATTTACGTAGCTATTTTTAAATAACACAATTAACTTGAAAATTCAATCACAGAGTCTTCTCCTAACAATTGAACTGAGCTTTTATACCGGAAGAAACTTCCCATTTGATTGGTAGATTAAACAATCAACTTGCTGGCTTATTTACATATTTACCAACAACACAAAATTAAAAATAAATAATGGCTTATTTAATATTTAATATTTACTACATTATTAAATTTCTAAATAATCTTTATCGTTTATTTAAATTTATTAAACATTCTTTTAAAATATTCTTACTTATTTGATTTTAATTTTTAACTTTTATAAGATTATTTAAAATACACTAAGTTTATCTTTATACGTCATATTTTTAAAGCAATATTTTAAAATCAGATTTAATATTCTACATTGATTTATCTTTATTTTATCTCGTGATAGCTCACGTATTATTTATAAATTTTATAACATAATTTTAAAATAGTCTTGCACTTTACTAAATAACTTCCAAGTATGTGTGTGTATATTTAAATAACATCTGTTCTTTATAACACAAGAAACGCTTGTCATCGTCTAAAAATAAACTAACAATTGCATTTTTTAAAATAAATATTTTTTAAATAAATAAGATATTATAATAGATTTTAAAATAATTATCCAATATTATTAAAATCAAATATTAGTCTTTTATTTAAGTACTTACAATAATTAAAATATTTATATTCTTTTATAATATTATTTTATCAATAATAAACATATGCATTTAATTTTAATTATCTTTTAAACACTTTTAGCTTTAAATACCTATTTATTAAATATATTAATGCAGTATTGATTATGGCCATTTTTCCCAACCATATATTATAATCATCATCATTTAAAATGTCTCTCTCAATATCAGCACAATTTCACATATCAAATACTCATAGATTGCTTTAATTAAACCTTTTAAAATATTACTATAAGCAAAATTAACATCACATATTCAAATATATCTTAAATTTAAAATTTTTAATAGATTAGCACAAAAATTAGATGGTGACCCATACAAAAGGGCACAATATATATATATATATACGAGTTCATATATAATGTAATCAATATACTGCTTTCTAAAATTGATCACTCTTAATTCTATCAAATAAAAAGTTATGAAAGTTTTATTTATTCACTTTTGTAAATGTCAAAGCAGTTAAATGTTTAACGCAATAAGAAAACTCTTAAACAGAAAATAAAACTCGCATATATAATATTATTTCTCTTCGAACAAACAACAAAATTTTCATGGACTGCTCAATACATACATATATATTAAAATATTCATTCGAATGCGATTTTAACCTAATTAATTTCAATACAGACAAAATAAACTACCAGCAATAATTCATCTACACAAGCTATATTTTATAGCTCTTATATTGTATTTCTTTTCTTTTTTTATATAAAAAAACATATAAAGCAACTTCATAGTTAACTGTCTTATCTAACTTATATACTATCCCCCTCCCCTACTTTCCACTCTTCGAAAGCTCCTTCGTTGGTGCGCCATTGTAACTGTTTATTCCGGCGTAAACACGTATATATGTGATATAAATTATTACATATTTTAAACTTAAGTTTTGCTCTTTTATTTAACAGAAATTTATAATATGAACACATATATGTGTGGTTGGTTTTGTGATGCCCTCTAATTACTCACCCAGCATATTTATGAGTATCAATAATGACCTCAAGCGCCAATCTTACCTATGAATAAATAAGAATTATGCTGGGAAAGAATGAGTATCTATTTCTGGTGGTTAGAGCTTGTACCTCTGGCTAGCTCACTCAGGGGTAGTAGTCGGTGACCGTGGGAAAGAGGTGGAGGGAACATATAAAAATGTGCATGTAGTGCATGAACGATTCGTTTGCTTTCCTACTTTTTGCTTTTTAATATTATTTTAAGAAATTAACACTAACACACACAATTAAATTTATAATACTAATTAATATTTATTAATATAAAACAAATAATAAAACAAAACCCATAGAATCCCAGAATTGGATATTGGTTTGTGCCCAAATAATTAAATAACCCACATGTAAATACACTCGCACAAGTTTATAAATGCAATACACAAAAATACAGATCATAGCTTGAAGACAATTTCAATCAGGCATTGTCTATTAAGGCATATACAGGGTATTATTTCAACATTTTCTTCATTTACTTTAACCCTTTTACGCATTATTTAATAGGACGTGCTTTCATTCAAAATAGTTATCACTTACGAAAATGTTTGGTTTACCTCGTTTGTCTCACCCAGGTGTAGATTATTAGCTGTACGATTAAAAGATTTCTTTCTTTGGTCAATTTCCATAAGGCAATCAATGGCGTCCGGTGAAGGTTGTTCTTTTCATAGTTTGAAGAAGGGCTTCACTCCTACATTTACAGTGATGGTAGTCTCTGCGCAGGATGGATGGCATAGCCTGGCCCATTCTGCTCTTCTACCCCAGCCTGTTCATGATTTTTCGATTATAAACTTTTTTTTTCTTTTTACTAACTTTTTCTTACGATCCTGCTCGTGGCAGTCACTGCTATATAAGTCCTCTCAGTTCAGCTTTCTCGACTCTAATTATACTATTGTTCTTTCTTCTTTCATTAAACCACGTAGTTTGCGAAACGCAAGTCCTTTCAATAATTTTTCTTTTCTTTGTTTCTTTTATCTATGCTTAGGAATTTCCAATTTGCCTTGCAATCTACACTCGACCATTCATTGTCTATTACTTTTAACATTTTATTTTATTAATTAAAATGTCTTTGTCTCAAGATAGTGATCTGAAACTTTTCGGGTCCTTTCTTTGCAATTAATTAATTTTTTTATAATTTGTGACATTCTTCCTTTAATCGACCATCTTGGAATATTTCTTTTTAAATTAAAATAACTTTATTTCTTTTTATGAAATTATTACATTTATTCACTCATGCAGCACTATAAACACGCGTATAAATAAATATCAGAGCACAAACCATATAATCCCCCGTCCCTCTTCCATTTTAATCTGTTTTCATTTAATTACTTAAATATATATATGTATGCACTCGCATACAAGACCACAATGAAAAAGAAAAATAATAATTTACTTAACATTACTTTTGATTTAATTGGATATATATGCTCGGTAATATTACCATCTGACTTAGAACAGGGTTTGAACTCAGCCCTGTTATAATATATATATATATATTATGATTAATAAGTTAATCCTTCCCCCCAGAAAAGAAACTGAAAATATTGTAATTAAATTTCCACAATAATTTATTTTTTTTAAATAACAGTAGTAAAAAATAAAATGTAAATATTAACTACATTTCCTAGCAGACATTTTTGTGTAAACATTTTTTTGGGAATATCTGAAACTGTTGATTTTTTAAAAAACACAGTTTCCATCTTGTTTTACTTGAAAACTCACAAGTATCCCAAAAATTAGCAATTGCCTTTGAATTGTGGGTAGTTATATACATATAATAATAATAATGATAATGATGATGATAATGATGATGAATGATAATAATATATAAAAAAATATAATTTGTAGAAGTACTTTCAGTTAATCACTTAATCTTCTTCATTATCATTTTAATTCAAATATAATGGAAGTAAATGTCATCAAGTCTAATCCCAAGATTCCCAAATTTTAACATTAGCAGATTGTCAATTAATTATAGACATTCTGTTTGTTTATATGGTATTTCTCCTCATCAAGAATCTTAACATTGTCAAAATCAAAATTAATAATAAACTTACATGTTTTATATATGTATGATTTACATGGAAGCAAAGTATCTTTCACAGTTGCACTATGAAAATTCGGCAATCTCCATTATTAAATATTTAAAAAATGGACATCCACCCATATTCAAAGCTTATTTTTAAATAAAACAACATTAACTGACAGTAATAGAAATGGAGTGTCCTTTTATCTAAGAGCCAGATTTATACATCAGCCTATTACTAGTACAAGTTTGTATAATAAAACTCGGGGGAAAGATGGTACCTCATTTTTAATGCCGTGCAATAACACCCCACATTAGTTTAAATGGATGTAAAAATTAAATAACATAGCATTTTTAGATATATAATTTACTTGGAAGCAAATACTATGAATATTCAACATTCCCCATCACTAAATATTTTTGAAATTGGTGGCCACCCATATTGAGATCTTAGTTTAAAATAAAATAACTTTCATTGACACCATGTGTGTGTGTGTATATATATATATATATATATATATATATATATATATATATATATATTATAAAGTTGCTGTTTTTAATTGTAGTTTTTTCTTAAAAACATCTATTTGTTTAAAATGTAAATCCATAGTCATGAAGTAAAGAAAATATGGTAATTTTTAACTTTGATAGTATTTTTATTAATGCAAATTTTACATATAAATGTATGCATTATGCATGTGAAAAGTAATTTCATATTGCCTTGAAAATAGGTTACATCTAAAAGTTCAACCCAGCCTTCTCCTGTTAATATATGATACGTAATGATCCAATAATATGAAGGGTTAGATTGAAATAATGTCTACATGGGGTAGATTACAATATAATCCGCCAAGGGCTTTGAGGATCCGATCATTTTGATGAAATGGGTAGTTGAATGGTTTAAGAATGAGAAAATTAAAACCTTCCCTGTAAAGTTTAAGGATCTTAATATAAGTCAAGCATTGATTGTATATATGCATGGGAAATTATAATCTGGTCAACTGATGAGTGCTGGTTCTACATGAAATACATTCGTTGGGGATCATCTATTCTTTTCATATGTATGTGGTCATGTGGATCGGTTGTATGAGATGAAGTAGATGATGAATATAGACTGAAAAAACCTGAGTGCAAATTCCTCTATTTAATTATATATATATATATATGACAAAAAATAAATGTCTGTATTATGTTTGTACATATGTTTTATATATATATCAATGTATTTTCTATGGAACCATAACCCATTTAGAGTGAGTAAATCACTGTTATTCAATAAGATATTAAAATGATATAAGAAAATACTATAATGAAGTAACAGGAAAAAGTATAGAAAGATTAAACGCTCATAAACATAAAACAATTAATATTGGAAGAAAAGTTGTACCAATAATAAAAAAAAAATGACTATTTCTAAAAAGAAATAAAATATTAAGAAGTATACTATTTTAAAGCATATAGTAATAAAGAGCAAGAAAACAAAATGGCTTCTAGGAATAGAATAATATTTTTGAGCCATCAAAACATCATATGTTTTGGGAATATTGGATGACTAGGCACTAGATAAGAATCGGTGGCACTGCTGTATGGAGACTTTGCTACTTTTAGTAACAGCCCACATAAGCATATTAAATGGTGATCACATGATGAGTTGATATTTTTTGCATCTATCCTTCCCACGGGATAATGATTATTGTTTTTGAATAAATAAAGACACAAAATGGTACAAATTCTGAACTGGGATAGAACCTACATGACTAGATAAGTGAATAAGCTTGAATTGAAAACATTATTGTTTTCATCTTTGGCTCATAGCTTTATGGTTAACTAAATATGTAAAAAATGGCTGCCAGAAGATTGCATTGGATTCTAAGATCTAGGTGCAGTGCTTTCAAATCCAAGGCTCCTCACTGGCGACTGTTATTTTTTAATAACCAAAAACACCAAAATGTATAGATTCTGAACTGAGTTAGACCTACATGACTACAGGTGAATGAGATTGGACTGAAAGCATTATTGTTTTCATCTTGAGCTTCTAGCTTTGTAGTTAACCAAATATGTAAAAGGTAGCTGCTGGAGGGTTGTATTAGATCCTAAGATGTAGATGCAGTGCTTTCAAATCCAAGGCTCCACACTGATGAAAGCCACAAGCTAGAAACCGGTATGAGGATATTGGATGAGTAGACATGAGATAGGGATTTTATGCATAAATTTTCCAGCACCAATTGATTAGTAATGTTTGCACTAGGTGGCACTACTGTATGAAGAGTTTGCTACTGTTTATATCTTTTGAAATTCATCTGTTTTAAATGAAGAGGTGAGGTGTGCAATAAATCTAAGAGTATTTTTTAAAAAGGTCCAGGATGGAAATGGTTACTCTATGATGGAGGAATCAATGATGGAACTGGGTCAAACAAACAGAATAGATTTCAAATAATCACGTAATTTTTAAAACAATATATTCCGTAGACAGATAAGAAAACAGAATATATTTACTATATGTGATGAAGGGTTAAAATTACTCTCTAAAGGAATTCTTTGTATGACTGACCATTGTCCATCTGTCCTACATATTAATAGCTCTGGAGGGCAAATTTAAAGGAGTCCTGGAAAATATTTTTAACAAGATCCATACAAAGTTGAGGTGATATTTGAATCATGTAGTAATATATTATTTACTGTTAAGTATTCGAACAATAGCATGACCCCAGCAGTAAAATTTTATTCATGGCCATTATGATAATTTTTATTCAGAAGTGACCCACTTTTGTGTATGATGATAGTTTATTAAAAAAAATCACCAGGTAAAGCAGCAGTATGTTCTTAATAGTAACAATTAAATCAGACTTGTAAACTTATCAGTATATTCAAATTTGAACATTGAATTTGCATACATTTGTATATCTGCATAATGAAGTCATTTCTCTCTTTTTTATAACCTAAAATAGAGTGAACTTTCAGAGAAAAACCACATCATTATACAAATGAAAAAATGTATACAAAGATGAATTACAAATAAAATGAAAAGAAAATCAATATAACATCAATATATGTGGATTTTGTATTTGTGATTGTGTGCAGTATATAATTTTTGTCATCACAGGTTTAGCAAGAATTTTTAATCATCTAAGTCCTTACAAGGTTTCAGAGAGCTCAAGTCTGCATCTCCAAATTTACTGTACAACTACTGTCAATATTGTCTTTGTAATAGTTTTTGAAACACCAAATAAGGAAGCAGTGAATTCTTTATAGTAACAACTGAATCAGACTTGCAAATTCGAATTTGCATATGCCTGTTCATTTGCATAATAAAGTGGTTTCTTTCTTTCTTCCTCATAACATAAAGCAGAATGTACTTTTAGTGAAAAATCATGTATGTGAATTTGAATTTCAAATGAATGAACAAATCAATATTATATCAGTATATGTGGATTTTGTATTTCTGATTGTGTGCAGCTTATTATTTTTGTCACCACAAGCTAAGCAGTAATTTTCAATCCGTGTAAGTTCTTACAAGGTTTCTGGGAGATCAAGTCTGTGTCTACAAATTTACTGTACAACTTGCTATCAATATTCATTGTCTTTGCAGTAGCTTTTGGCTCAATACATCCTGATCAAGATTATACTTGTCTAGTTTCTTTTTAAAAAATATTTGTGCAATCATGGCTGTCAGCTGTATCTCGCCACTACCACATTCTAATGACTTCCACGACTTTGTTTAGGTTTAAAATTGCTTGAAGCTTATATGAGATATAGATAAACATTAATTTGTTTTTGAAGCTGAGGTAAACACTTCTGACTTACTCAAGACATCCTACTTTGTTTACATTCCAAAAAGTGTTACTTTATTAGTTGACATATTTCACTGTTATATATATATATATTATCGTTTTAATTAATAAATAATTGCTTTGTGTCTATGTTTATAATGAGTAAGATATGTGCGGTATATATTTCACACAAATAAAATAATAAATGCGTAAAGCACATCTTTGGTAATGAAGGTATTCCTTCGAAAGTACTTAACGAAAAAAATTCAAATAGCCAATTATTTATTCATTTATTGCACTTCATTTATTCGCTTGCTTTATGCATTTATTATTTTGTGTGAAATATATATCGCATTATCCTTTTAAATATAGATAGATCTCATATTAAATTGTTTTTAAAAGGGGGTAAGTAAAAGTAAACTCATCAAAGATAAACAACTGATAATTTCTAAGTTCATATCTACTATTATTTATTTATTAAACCTATCTTAGGGCGGAGTGGAATTAATACATGTAACAATCTGTCAGTATTTGCGCAAATATTTGTCAGCGTTTTTGAGGATAATTAAAAATCTGAACTTTTTATATTCTTCCTTTTGAAGAATATAAAACGAACCCTCAGCGCATCCAACATCATTAACAGATTTGGCTTTTCTTTACTAAAATGATTTTTTTTCTCTCTTCTTTTATTCTTTAAACAAAATATAATTGGTAGGTTTTCAACTTTGATATTTAACTGCTTTATTAGAAAGAATGACATAAGTATATGAGTTTTAAAGGGTTATTTAACGACATTTCTATAATTTGAAGAGATAAAGTGTTGACCCAAAAGATGATGGAATGAAAGCTCTACAAATAAACACATTAAAGGATTGTATTTGTTCAAAATTCTTTGGTATGAAACGACTTAAAATTTCACATAAGTGTCAGTACATGTATTAGGCCGAAATTTCACCCGCTAATATATTTCTAAAGGGATTAAAATGCTTGTATGAAGAAACTGTAGAAAAAAAGAACACAATCAATTTCTTCTGTCGTTTTCATAAATTTTTATTTTTTAAAACTATTTTCAAAACATGCTACATTTTTTTTTTTTATGTTCATTATATATAAAATACTTCAAAATTGTTTTCCAGTTATAATTGTTAAGACATAGCTACAAATGTTATAAAACATTTCTGTACATGTACATGTAAGCATATATACAACATGTCTCAATAAAAAGATGACTGGCTCCTGCCTACAATGCAGTGATAGCTGTGTATAGGCACTGTGGAACTACAGTTCCTCCTATAACATATATAAGGAGTCTTTTTTCTTTAATTCTTTTTTTATCCTTGTACTTTATATAATCGTTAAGTTTAATGTCTGTAGCCATCCGCTAGCTCATCAAAAAATTACAAAAGTCCTTGTATGGAACTGTGCGCTTTACAGTTTCAGTGACATGGTCTTTGGCTGTTGTGCAGATGTCCAAGATAAAAAGCTGCACATTAGCAGTAGGTAGAGAAAGCACTGTCGCCCACACAGTGCAGATGCTCTACTTTCGATAACATTCACTATAATGACTTAATGAGTCTTTTATAATTCTTTCATTTTACTTGTACATTATGTAATCCTTGTGTAGTAAAGTAAAGCTGGAAAAATGTATTTCATTTTTTAATGAATGGATCAAACTTGAACTGTAACAATTTAAAAAAGGTAAATCTTACAGCCATATTCATCTAGTGGTAATTATTCCAACTTCGTGATCTTGTAAAATAATGCCTGCATGGGATCTTTGGACAAATAGTGACAGGTTTTAGAAATGAAGCTCTAATTAATCGATATTTAGTTCATTTTTTTAACATCATTGCAGTAATCATCCAATAAGAAAACAGTTGTTGTTCTCATTATACATTTTTAATTTGTTATTAAGTTTTTATATATTTGCAAAGTTCAAATACAATTTTTAGGATGTTTTTCATTTGTAAACTTATATTTCTAATCAAATTTAATTTATTGATTTATAATATAGGATAATGGATTTAATATTAAAATAAATTGGTGAACCATGATTCAAACAGCTATCACCATATAATGCAAAAAACTACAACATTGGAATGTGAAGGGTTATTAATTATTTTACAATGTGAAGTTAGAAGGAATTTTTTTTTAAATGTTTTACTATCAAAACACAAGAACTAGAAGAGCAAATGAAGTGACTGCATTAAGTATATTAGTAGTATGAATCAGAATGAGGAGCTAGATGGATTGTTTATTTTGATGGAAAATATCAAGATTTTTGCCCAATAATTTCTTATCTGATAAACAAGTGGATAATAGTACTTTAAAGATCTTTTATGTTAGAACTGGAAATCATTGGAATAAATTAGGATAAGGAGATAAGAACAGAGTGCATTTGCAGAAAAAAACTGGACATTACACAGTTTTTAATAAAGAGTCAATGAACACAAAAGCAGCTAAACGAAGAAATAAATGAAATTATATGTTGCTAAAATCCTAATTTTGATTATGTATTTCAAAATTATAGTTCATATTTTTAATGCAAAACTAAATATATAAAAGACATATTATCGACAGTTAAGATAAAATGTATAAATCATTGTAAAATATTAATATATTTTGTAACTGGCTCAGAATTTGTAAATGGCTCAGACTTGAATGAGTTTAATAAAAAGATAATAGATACATTACAAAGAATTACAATATATTGACTGGTAAAAACTCAAGTAAAACAAAGCACTGTATGCAGAAAAGAGAGAATATAAAGACATGCATAGTTGAGAATGGTTGGTAGAGCATACAACTTGTGATCACAAGATCCCAGGATCAATTGTGGTACCCACAGATCTGACATTCAAACGACTTATGAACTCCTAAGCAATAAAACCACATGCACTTTTTGATTCTGCATGGCTTGGTTCAGTTAATAGCAAGTCCCAGGATTGAGTCTACCCCATCACGAATTTGGCACTCAATATTCTTATAAACTTCCAAGTAATAAGCTATATTCCCTTTTAGAGAATATAAAAATAAATAAAAGTAACCAATTTAAAATATTTATGATTTTATAAAATAATATAAAAAAAAGTTAATATTGCCATACAAATATATAATTATGATATGGTAATGAAAGCTATAGATGATAACAGAAGACTTAAGATATAAAACAAACTTTTGGTATTGAACGTAAAGTTATTTCAACAATTAAAAAAAGTTGAAATGGTTACTAAAAAGAAAGGAGATACAATGAAGAGTAGGAAAAAATTCTATAAAAACAATTATAAACAATAAAACACACAATTGTGACAATATATTTAAAATGTTGTACATTTAAACTGTTAAGCATTTTAAATGAAGAAGTGAGCCATGCAATCAAATCTATGAAGAAAGAAAAACTTTCAGGAAATGGTAGAATTATTATTGATATCTTAAAAAAGGTAGGCAATGAGGTATTAAAATTATTGGCAAACCTGTTGCATAATTATTATGAAAATTCTTTATTTTATTAAAGTGCTTTATCTATGTTTGAGTCCTTATCAATCATTATTATCCACTAAGCAATAAACTGAACATTTCATTATATTGCTCAGGAATCAAATTAATCAGTAAACATCACATGATCACCATTTCTTATGCTTGCTCATAACTGTTATTAAAACAGGCAAAACTCTCCATACAGTAGTGCCACTCAGTGCAAGTCAGAGTAATCAATGGATGCCAGAAGGTTTGTGCATAAAATCCCCATTCAGTGCATAGTCATCCAATATCTCCGGATTAGTTTCTGGCTTGTAGTCTTCTCAGTGAGAAGCCTTGGATTTGAGAGCACTGCATGATCTAATGCAACCCTCCAGCACATTATTGTGTTTTCAATTTTATTCTCATAGTTTTGTAGTTAAGTAGTGATAAAAGGTGGATGCTGGAGGGTTGCATTAGATTATAAGATCTAGGTGCAGTGCTCTCAGATCACAAGCTCTTAACTAGACATAGGCCCAAGCCAAAAACTACTGAGAGATATTGGATAATGTAGAGCACTAGATCTAAGGGCTTTCAACTCAGTTGAACTCTTATCTAGGCTCTATTAATTACTCTGTCTATACACTACTAAGAGGTACTACTGTATGGACAGTTTCATTATGTCACCAATAACAACTCATCGGAAAAGTGGTTAACTTTGCATTAATAGCACCAGAATGCATTTTTATAACATATGACTCCTTGATCTTATGTTTTTTATCATGTGTTTTATGCATTAACACACTAAACTCTTGGGATAACATACATGCTCCGCAACGCTTTGATGAATTTGGAATGTAGCTAAACTGTATCATCCTTCATTGTTTTTTTATTTATATATTTATGTTGCTGAATATGATAAAATACTTATCTTAGTTTCACCAGCATATAATTTCTAATACAATTTATAATATTAGCAAATATATAATGAAAATTTTTGAGCCAAGATTTCAGGTTAACATGGAGGACTCCACCTAACCTTAATAGATTAATAAACAGTTATAAGGTGATAACTAGCAAAATGGATAAAAGCACGGTTATGTATTTTATTGAATGCCCACAACTATGTAATGCAATATATATTGGTGAAACTTACACACCTACTAAGTATCATATTCAACAAATGTAACTATACATATAAGAAGGTAATGGAGGATGATACAGTTTATTCAGCTTTTTATATTCATCAAAGTATTATGGAGCATGTACGTTATCCCAAGAGTTTAGTGTGTTAATGCATGAAACACATGATAAAAAACATAAGATCAAGGAGTCATATGCTATAAATAGTATTTTATATTATTTTCATATTTTTCTGTTTTATACAAAGCCTTTCATGTTATTATTAATAGTTGTATTGCTAGATTGTGATTTATATTTTATAATAACAGAAGTATTGGATTTATTTATTTTTTTAGAATGTTATAGATAATATTTAAAAATGGTAAATATTACAATTTTACTATTAAAAAAATAATGAATTAAGATAATAATATGAATGCAGGTTTCCTTCCTTAAATTACATCTTAAAACAGTTTAAACATTAATTGGTAGTTTTCAGTTATGCATACTGTCACCACTAGGTGACACTGCAGAACCACCAAGAAGCCTGCAAGTGATAAATTTCTATACAAAAATGGCTGAAATCGACAGAAAATTAAAATTAAAATGCCTAAGGCTAGACATCAAAGTAAGTAAAAAAAAATCAAGTACACAAAAAAGTAAGTAAAAAATCAAGTGAAATAATACATAAAATATAAAAAAGTACACACACACACACAAAAGTAAAAAATTAAGTCAAATAATATGTAACCGAAAACTACCCACTAATTAAATACATATATTAAAATTTTAATTAAATTATTTATGCATTTATCTTCTTTTGATCATTAAATCAACTTATAGCATTCATTGAAGTTATTGATTTCTCACATATACTTATCTTTGCAAGGTTGAAATACAAGAGGCTCCACCTATTATTACAAATAATAATTAAAATATAGCAGGTTTTATGGAGTAAAATCACATGAGCTTCAACAACCACAAATAAAGAAAAGTGCTTCATGGAATTGCATGAGAAAAACAATACAAGAACATTGTGAAATGCAAAAAATGAACAATAAATAATTGTTAAAATTTGACTTGTCAATTATATTAATATCTAAATATTTTACAGTTAGTAATATGAAAAACTGATGCTTAATATAAATTATTTACTTAAGTATTTAAGAGCAATTTTTTAAATACATATGGTTGTTAATAATGAATGACCATCTGTGAATACTAGTTAATTAAATACAATATGAGTATAGGGGATTTGAACTCAGATTTTCAAGCACCCTTCAACTATCTCATAAAACTGATGAGTTAGTATGGATAGTTGAAGGGTGCTTGAAAATCTGAGTTCAAATCCCCTATACTTACAATTAAGCTCCCAGGTTGGTGAAGAATGCCTGGTTTTCAAATATTTAAATACAATATAGAAGTTAATTGTACTTTTTTTAATGTTTTCTTAAAAATGAAGAAAATTGTATACCTTAACATTATATAACTATCAGATGTACCCAGTCTTTTGAAAGGTCAACATTTTTATACGTGAATTTGACAGTAAGCATCACATGATCACTATTTCTTATGACAGTATAGATTCCTTCACATTAAATTCTCATAATGAAAATTACATTATTAAATATAATATTTATAACATTTTTTGATTGGTAGCTTTAACAATTTTTTTTTAAAATTTAATGTAAATCAAAAAATTTTCATATTACATAAATAAATGTGAGAAATTTATAATTAAAAAATTGAAAAAAAATGTTTGGAATGTACCCGACAAGGTATTAATACAAAATTTTAAATATACCTGTTATATTTGATATATGAATTTGACAGTATTAGAGAGAAGTCTAAAAAGGTCCTACTTTTTGTAATAGTTTTTTTTAATTGGTTGCTTTAAAAAAAATTTTAAAAGATTTATTGTAAATTAAACAAAAGATTTTAATATTATATAAATAAATGTGAGAATTTCACAATTGAAAAAAAAAATGTTTGAAACATATCCGAACAATATAATATATATTCTGACAGCGTTACGTACAATGTTTTTCTAATAGTTTTTTTTTAAATTGTTTCTTTAACAAATTTTTTTAAGATTTAATGGAAATTAAACAAAAGATTTTAATATTATATAAATAAATATGAGAAATTTCCATTGGTCTGTTCTATTTGATGTGTGAATTTGACATATAAAAATTATGATTTCTTAATGTTGACATTACTTCCTTCACGCAAATGTAATATATTTTTAATTGGCTATGAATTTGACAAGTGACAGTCTTACTGACAAACATTCATGGACAAACATACATTCACCCAAACAACAGAGAAAATAGGGATTATATATATACATAAATAAATATATGAGTATTCCTTAAACCTGGCAACATAGGTATTTTTCAATATTACTATCATCATTATTCATTAGTATATATGATCACAGTGTGTCCCAATGAAATAGTAACTGGTTCTCCCTCCAAAATGCATGTGATACCATTTCAAAATGAAATCATGCATTGTATATCAACATAGTTTAGCTATTTGCCATGAAATATGTATGATGCTTATGTATCTAGATCATAAATTACAATATTAAATGCAAGTGTGTTGTGTATTTTTATAGATCATGTTTGATGCCATTTCTGCTGCCATAAAATCTTGCAAACTATTTTAAATATTCTTGTGATGTGTGCCTTCAATACTAAGACTCATTTCCAATATTTCAATAGCAGTTTAAAACAAAATTTTATGTTAGTGCATTGTTTTATCTTGAGTTATGGTAAACAATAAAATATCGCCTTTCAAATATATTTACTAGTATGTGGTATTTGTAACACGTGCATTGATTCAGAGATGGCGCTGCTAGCAGCTTGAACAGAAAATCAGTCCCCTTTTGACTAGGGCATACAAGTGAATTATATACAATACATGCTGAAAGTAGTTCATATTAATATTAATGATCACTAAAGTGTAAATACTGATTTATTCAGGTTATGAAAGGATATTTAATCACATTTAGTTTACAATTATTTAATTACTAGCATTAATCACTTGACATTTATTTTCTCATATGTCATATCACCGGCCGGGACGCGAACCCACAACCATCTGCAACCAACTACTTGCTTGCAAGGCAGCTGCGATGACCTCTCGGCTAACAACGCTTGACTACTTGTCATTTATTTTGTTAAAAATATCCCAGAAAGAGAAGAAAATCAGATATATTTAATTATGCATTTAGATTTAATGCTTATTAACAGCTAAGTAAGAATTGATAAATTTATTACATGAAATAATTATTTATATTAAGTCCTCTAAGATAAGTAAACAATCTGAAAGATTGAATTTTTACTTGTTAAATCTTTTCTTCTTTATTATTCCTTATTAATGCAAACTCATGATATTTCAAACAATTAAATAACTCTCTTTTAATCTATTCAACATGAACGCATGCACGAAATTCTTCATAAATAAACATGGTGATAGGTAATTTAAATGTTTCTATATGCTGTAAAGGTCATGGGATAGGTTTAAAAAAGGCTGTATAAAAACACAAGGGAAAACTCAATTTTTTATTTCGTGGGATGTCATTAAGTTTTTCAAGAATTTAAAAGATTAATATGACTGCACTTAAATTCAATCTTTCCTAAAATAAGTTCAATGTATAAAAAACTATTATAGTACTACTAATAACGATTATAAAAATAATAAATAGTCATATTTCTCTTCCTTTCCCATTAACTTCCTCATTTTCTTCACTCATCTATTTCTTTTCCTTGATCATTGATATCCAAAAAATTTATTTTTAATATAGATTAAAGCTTCACAAGTCTTTCTGATATTCCCATTCAAAGCTGAGCACACTTATTATATACAAAATATTTACAATTATATAACTTACACAGAGGCAAAACTCTCCATACAGTAGCGCCACTCAGTGCAAGCCAGAGTAATCAATGGATGCTGTATAAACCGCTTGTGTAAGCATAGAGAATGGTGTTCATGTGATGTTTAGTGGTTTAAATATATAATGTGCTGATGCTTCAGTAAATCTCCATTTCCATTTTATCCATAAAGATCCATTAACTTCATAAAGTGTATTTCTTTTGTTTCCATACCAGTTATTATCACATGGAGCTTGAATTCTATCGCTATTTTTTTTATTATTTATCTTCTTTAACTAATTCACCCTCAAGATTTAATTATTCCTATTTGGTAGTATTGTATTATTCTCTTATTTAAGTACGATTTCCTATACTGTTAGATTAACTACCACCTAATAAGTGTATGGGTAAATATATATTATTGTAATGACTATTCTATATCTAATACTAATAAGATATTGTAAACACACCTACTCTTTGGAAAATAACATATAAATGCACTGTCTTTTAAGTTTGGATTAAATGTTTGGAAATGAATTCTTCTGATAGTCCCTTATAATCAATCTAATGAGTCATAATCTCAAATATCTTTAATAATAATCAAATACTTAAGATCATATAGTTAGAAATAAGTATTGTCCACATTATATGCTAAATTTAAGTATGATAGAATTGGGATACACATGGTTAAGTAACAAAATTACAAAGAACAAATGTGATCATATTAAATCATTTCTACTAAATAAAATCAACTAAATAATTTTTTTTCAATAACTATCATTTAATACTCAAAGCATAATATATAAAATAACATTTCAAAAAAGCATTTTCATGAGCTCTTTAAGATGACTATTTTAACTACATACTGCAAAAAATTAATAAATCATTTTTCAAATCCTACCCTACTTATAACTACTAAAATTCTTGAACATTTTGCTATAACTCATGATAGAAAGTATGATAACTATCATGACAAAAGTATAAATAAATCTATAGTATAATTATTTTTTGAACTCATGGAAACTGACATGGCTTTTGATAAATGAGCTGATTTCAAATGTATGATAGTTAAAACATAGTTAATATTTTTTAAAACAACTTTGCCTTTATATTCAATGACATAGGTCAATAAAGCATAAATTATTTTTTCTTTCTTAACCATTAATTAAAATATATTCTAGATCTTTGGTATTGTCTTTATCTGCATCTAAGTAAAAAGAAATCACAGTCAATTTTATATAAAAACAGGCAAAAACTCTTCATATAGTAGTGCCACTCAGTGCAAGCTAGAATAATCAATGGATACCAGAAGGCTTGTGCATAAAATCCCTATCTAGTGCCTACTCATCCAATATCCCCAGACTAGTTTCTAGCTTGAATAGGCACTAGATAGGAATTTTATGCACAAGCCTTCTGGCATCCATTGATTAATCTGGCTTGCACTGAGTAGCACTATTGTATGGAGAGTTTTGCCTATTTTAATAAGTTATGAGCAAGCATAATAAATGGTGATCATGTGATGTTTAGTGGTTTAATTTTATATAATTTTAAATATCTGTACAACTTTTGATATTATTAAACTCCACAATTACTTTATCTCCCACTACTAATTGTACTCATTTCCAAAAGCTATACAATTAATTACTAGTTTTTCAGCACAACATGCACATAAATCCAGACACACACTTACGGTGCTATTAGCGTTGAACAACTTTTATTTCATTAATTAAAAATTATATTTGTTTAGTATTCTAATTTAGTTAATCTATCTTTTATTTTAAACATTTATAAGATTGCTTTATTATTAATAAAGTGAATCATATTTAGTAAAGCAAACTATTTTTATTAATTAATTTAATTTATCTTAATTGATTATAAACACATTTTTATTTCTTATCATTAATATTTTAAGCTGATACCATAACACCTTTTTACATAAAATTAAAGTTTGAAATCAGTGTAAGCTTGTGGTTAAGACCTGTAGAGGTCCCTACCTTCGTATTTTCAAGCGCACATGCTTAAAGGTTTATTGCCTTAGTAAATATTACTTATCAATATTCGTTAAATAAATTTATAATTACAACTTTAAATCTAATAAATAAAGAATATTTCACTGTTTTCACATACAAAACGATATTGAAACATATAAATTTTACATTTGGGACCCAGTAAATCTTTGTTCACATTTTATTATGTCAATAGTAAATTTATAATTCAAGCTACTTTTTACCACAAAATGATATTTCAATAATTTATACTCCAGATTTCTGCCTTATTTGAAATATATTCTGATCCATAAAAAAGATAAAACAAAATATTATGTTAAATAAGATATATTTTTTCAGTGTAAAATAGTAATTAAAGCTACTAAAGAGAGAAAAAATTAAAATTATAATAGTGAAAACAAACTTAAATATTTAACTTTTTTTTTTCTTATTAGATTTTTTAAAGTTAGTTTGTACAAAATGGATTACTTATAGTTTTGTTTCTTAATACAATCGTTCATATAATAACATTGTAGCTTCCACAAATTACATCACATGATCACTATTTCTTATGATTGCCTTTAATTGTTATTGAAACAGGCAAAACTCTCTATATTTATTGCCACTCAGTGCAAGCCAGATTAATTAATGGATGCCAGAAGGCTTGTGCATAAAATCACCATCTAGTGCCTACTCATCAAATATTCCCAGACTAGTTTCTGGCTTGTGGCCTTCATCAGTGAGGAGCCTTGGATCTGGGAGTACTGCACCTAGATCTTAGGATCTAATGCAACCCTCCAGCAGTCACCTTCTATCTCTACTTAACTACAAAACTATGAGACTTAAATTGAAAACACTATAATATTTTCAATCCAAGCTCATCAGCTTATATAGTCATATAAGTCTGAACTCAGTTCAGTACCTATACATTTTGGTGTCTTTGGTTCTTTAATAACCATAGCCACCACTATCCTATTAGACAGGATTGGTTATAAGCCAATAAACATCACATGATCACTATTTCTTATGCTTGCTCTTAACTGTTATTAAAACAGGCAAAACTCTTGATATGTATTGCCACGCAGTGCAAGCCTTCTGGCATGCATTGATTACTCTGGCTTGCACTGAGTGACAATACATATAAAGAGTTTTGCCTGTTTTAGCTTCCACAAATTCTAATTCCAGATAAAGTTTCAGGTGATTTTGAAACAATAATACATAGGTCTATCTCTCAAATAAAACCGTAGTTTTATATTTTGTGAATAATTTTTACATTGAGTTACTTATGTGTAAATTTTGATTTGAAACCAGGGTGTGTTTTTTATAAAGATATAGAAAATTTAATTCTGAAATTTGGATCTAACTTATATGATCAAATTATTGATGGGATACATTAAATGGTATTTAAGAAAAGGGAAAGTTCAATGATGAAATGTTCTGTGCTGCACAATCTAAAAGGACTCAAGGTTCGTAGGAGTCAAGGAAAGGGCCCAGAATATCTTGGAGATTGGTGACTAGGTTTGCATGACTCAAAATGCATAAAGATAACACCATAGTTCTGGTCATGGAAAAAAAACCACAGAATTATATAGGTAAATCAAACTCTTCAGCATGAATTCCAAGGTCATAATGCCCAGAATTTTAGGGATAGGCTTGAGGTGGGAGGCAAAACATAATCACTCCCAAAGGAATGCACACTAGCTGGTTAGTCATTTTCAGAATAGACAACTTCCATCTAGCAATGCAAGGCACCCTAACAATTAGCTTCCATGTGACTTTAAAGATGGGCGGGGGCAAATTCTTGATCCCTCTTCCAAATTTTTTGAATTTTACCAAATATATAAATCAAGCGGACGATCCAGAGCACTGTAGTGAAAATAATATGAATGTTGATGGACATATCTCTGGGATGGATCCACATAGCATGTTGTCAATGAGAGTAGATAATGTAGGCCTTTTGTCTTTTAGCATAGAGTCTATAAGGTCTCTGTAAGGTTGAAGGGAAAGGCAGTGGCAGAGATGTTCTTCCTCTCTGAGGCATAGGGTTTTCATGATAGCTTACAGGTTATATATTGCAAAATGCCATTTATAATTTAAACAATATGGATAAAATGTCTTCATTTTCCAATGTTGTGAACAGGTTATTTTATAGGTACATTTATAATTGAATAAAAAAAATATTTACTACAGAAGACAAACAAGGAAGATATTGGTCATAATCAGCAAACAAAAGAGAGGGATTTAAGAATTCTTAACTACTCAGACATGATTTCTGTTTTACACCAGCAATATTTTAGTTACGATTTATTTTACAAACTCATTGTTTTGTATCAACTTTACAGCAATATGAAGAGACAATTTTTTTTCCTTCTTATAAGTCTTTTACACTAGTTATTTCTGGAAATTACTTTAATAGAGATAACTCTGACTATTTGTAATTCAGAATATTGAAAAACTCTGAACAACTGATTTATAACTAAATTGTAACTATATAAGCAGATTTTCTCTCTTTCTAATTCTAACAGTAATTAGTACAGTGAAATAATAGGTGATTAATTAATTAAATCAAAATATACAGCCATAGGCTAGAAAATAACATTTTATATTATTTTTCAAATTGTACTAGGAATTCATTAAGACATAACTCAGAATTCAAAATAACTTTTGTTACAATAATATTAGATTCTAAAATATTAATTAAGGTTCTTTTGCAAAACATTTTTAATTAAATTAAACTTGCCAATAAAGAATATCTATACAGATTTTTTTATTTCTTTATAAAAATTATAAAAATAGAATTATAAAAAACAATTTTGTTAATCTTTTAATTGGTGAATGTTTCCTTTGTTTTTTTCTAATGGTAATTTAAATAATCATGGAACATTTAATTTTAGTACTAAATCTTTACTTTATATTAGAATTTAATAAATTGTTTATGAATTATTAAAAATATATATTTACAAACAAAAAATATCCTAATAAATTATACTTCAAATTTTTGAAAGTATAACTGCTTGGGTTTTCAGGCGCTGTATTGAATTTTTTAAAATACTGGCCTGAGACACAATTTTCACAATAACTTCAGTTTTAATAATGTTAGAGCAAAAACAATTACATTAATAGAAACTAGAAAAACTAAGTCAAACAATAAGCATAAGATAAAAAGTGATAACTATATAAAAAATAAGTAAAAAAAGAAATTTTTACATCCGAAATAATAATTATTTTATTGTTTGTTCATAATTTGAAATTAACATTAACTAAAATTCAAATTACATCTTCAGTAATAATTTCTTTGTATTGCTCACAAAATTATCTTTTTAAAAACATGTCTTACCTGAGATAATCCACAGCTTCACAATCTCCAAAAGAAGTCGGATATGACTTCTTCATTTTTATCTTGTACCTAAATGTTCTAAATGTCAAAGGCATCTATAAAGAAAAAGATTCATCCTAATAAAAGATACAAAAGAAATCATCATAGCAATTGGCTTCTTATCTATCTAAAACTAAAAATTGTAGGCTACTGTCTATATCATTGATAAAATGAGTTTCATTTCTTCATTTTATATTTTTTTTGTGTACATCAGTGATGTTTATATTCTTTATGCACAAAAGTGATGCCATCTTGTTATATTTATTGTATCACATAGATATAATTTATTTGCATATAATCCATTTGTTAGCTATAGACTTGAAAATAATGTTATGAAACATATAGCAAAACCAGAGTGACTCCAAAGCATGAACAAGAATAAACAAAAACATAAACCAGAATCAAAATTTGATTATATGCCTACGTATGCGATCTTTGTATACATTTGATTATTAGTTTTATAACTCATTACTTGTAAACACAAACATATTATATAAATATAAATAATAAATTATTATACTTTTTGAAAATCATTATTTTTATAAAAATAAGTGAATTAGTGTAGGTAGAACTTTAGAAAATTATGATAGATATGAATTCTATATGAGTATAAATAAATATATAACTACAAACTAACACACACTAATAACAAACTAAAATTAATAAAAAAGATAATTTTTTCAAAAAATTTAAATAAAATTTAAAGATTAAAAAAATTAAAATTTTATACTTATGAGTAATTATGTTGAAGCTCTATTGTAGACCTTGTTTGTGAATAACATGTGGCAAATGATAACTTGCATTCGGTAAACCATTTTTTTTCTTTTATCGCTTCATGGTAATTACAAAAGTTATCAAAAAAGAAAAAAAATTAAATACTGTGATCGATTAAAACTGCTGCCAAAAATCCAAATTTCAACCAATTTTTTTGAGATAAACATCTTCTGAAAGCCACATCATTGAGCTATCAATGCCCATATTTTGTTTGATGTCATGCTTATACTTTTTATGTCAGTAAAGAAAGAAACAACACATCATCCGATGAGTGCTCAAAGAGCTCCCAAGCACTCACAGAGCACAAGCAGATAAAAAATAAAATTAAGTGAAATATATGATGAGAATATTATCTCTTTTCTTATTGAATGAGTACAACATAGGTAGTAAAAATAACTAAATTAGCAAATTTTTTGTTGATTAAAGTTCATTTCTAAAGTTCTGAATAAATTCTTCTTAAGACTTCATAAAGCTCTAAAATTCCAGTGTAAAAATTTAAATTTAGATTTGTAATTATTAAAATATTACAAAAGTTTCATATTATGGTGTTTGGCAATTGTAGTTCCTTTTTACTGTTACTAAGAATTTCTTAACTTATGCTCTGCTTGGTTTGGTGCAGTGATAGAACTTTCAATTTGGGATTGTGAGGTCACATGGTCGATTCTGATGATCATAGGTCTGGTACTCAAACTTCTTATGAACTCCTGAATAATAAAAGCCATTAGCCTTTTTTCCTTATTCTGTATTTTTTAAAGTGAAATATATATCATAAATATTTAAATAAATTACAGAAAATATTGAATTTCTTTTACCCATTTCTTAGAACATACAAATGTTCTTGAAGCCTGCAAGCAAAGAATCTACCAATCAGAGATGTTATAGGCTGATTGTCAGCTGATTTATAGTATTTTCTATGTACATTACTGACATCTTCAGAATTTTTAAACTAATAAATCAATATACAATTTTAATTCCAATTTCTACTATTCAAACAAATACAACCAACAAAATAGTGCTTTGGATAGTTACTGGAAAGTGAATGAGAGCTAAAGGCACACCAGCGCCATCTGCAATTGACATGTTGTTTGTATTAGTAGACAACTTAAATCGAAAGATTATTTATTTAAATAATATTTTGCAAATAAAAACGATTTTAAAGTATAGAAATATTATTATATTTATTAACTAAATGGATATTTATAAAATTTAGACTTTCACACACACGTTCATATATACACACAAATTGTTTATTGCATTTATGTGCATATATATACATGAGGTTTAAGCTTATAAATCTGTACTAAGTGGGAATAAATGTAAATATATTATTTTTCTAAATTCTTTTGAGTTTTAAATATTCTACCCATTGCTTTACCTCTGTTCTGAGTTTCCAACTCATTACAAAACCCTATAATGTTTCCATTGCAATAGAACGAAATTAAAACCTAATGCGTTATGAAACGTCTACAGATTTGTCTAAATGTGAATATATATATATATATATATATTGATGTATTAAATGTAAATAATGGTTATGCAACTTATTATAAATAAAAGCCAGAAATATTGACAGATTTAAAACTCCTGATATCACATATAGTTCAATTTTAGTATAATCAAGAATATCTGATTACTTAAAGTTTTAAATAAGTTTTTTCCCAACTAATAGAACAACATCACTAAAATGAGTTTGTTTAATTATTTTTCAATTATTTTTTATAGCAGAATAATTTTAAAATATTCAATAACAATTAATTGTCAATTTTTTTCAATATTTTATCTCTTTTATCTTTCTAATTTTAATTAGTTATTTTGTTTATTCACAAACACCAATCATATTTATTATTATTATTTAATCATTTCTTTATCCACACTAGCATGGGCATATTGTTCATAAATATATTCTAAATATGTATGCACATTTGCAATTATTAAAAATAAATAATTGAATATTGTTTGCCTGAACGTTTGTGATGATTGAATATTAATAATACTTTTATGTTGGACTATTTTCATCATCTAATATTAATTATTGAATGTCTTTAGAAAATTTTTTAAACATTATTTAATTTTTCAATTGCATTCAACTGTTAGTAGTAGGACACAGATTACTATATACCCAAGGTTTTGAATCGTATTATTTTTCTCTCTTCTGCAGATATTGCTGGCCTGACCGGTGACAGTGTTAGCATGAGAATCGAATCTAGAATTGAAAATTCCATTATTTAAGAATACTATATATATATATATGTATGTGTGTGTGTGTGTTGTACACACAGATAATGAATCTAGTATATATAATCGAAAGCAAATATAAAATACTATTTTAGCCGAACGCTTTCGAGAGACTTCTTGCTCTCATATTCGTAGCTACTATCTTGTTAAAAACGGCATTGTTAGAAAAAAAATTTATCCAAAATAATGCAAATTAGTTATAACTGCCATTTTCGGGACAGGGCAATGCAGGTTTCTCCTTGACCAATGGACCCAGGATCGCCCACCATGTGTAACACCTCTCTGACTCCGCATTCGGCACTGTGTCCCCCGAGCAAACAACGTCAGCAGACATGGGTTCGAACCCATGCCCTGTTACATTTGCTTTCGATTATATATACTAACTTCATTATCTGTGTGGACAGCACATATATATAGTATTTTACAATTTAATGAAGTAAATAATTCAATTATTATTTAGGATCTAAAAGTAGAGGTTTGATTCCCATCCTAGTACTATCACTACAGGTCAGCAAAACCTAATGAAGAGAGGAAAATAATACCTGAAGAAGAGAGAAAAATAATACCCAAAGAAGAGAGGAAAATAATGCCTAAAGGAAAGAGGAAAATAATACTTGAAGAAGAAAAGAAAATAGTACTTGAAAAAGAGAGGGAAATAATACCTGAAGAAGAGAGGAAAATAACACCACTCAAAACATTGTGCATATGCTAATCTGTGCACTATTAGTAACAGTTTAATGTAACTGAAAAATTTAAATAAAGTTTAAAAGTTTTTCTAAAATTATTGAATATTTAATATTATATGATGGAAATGGTCTAATACAGGGGTGTGAAAATAGCGGCCGGAGGGCCACATGCGGCCCACTAAGAGTTTTGATGCGGCCCTCCAAGACAATCAGAAAAATTTGCCTTGAACTGAGATTTCCTTTCCATGCATGACTGAAGATTCATCTTGTATTTTCCACTATGATGGCCACATCAATACACATGCACAGTGTAGATATGATGTGCAGTGCTTTTCCAGTTGATCTGGTTACTTTCAATATTGTCTTTGCATTAGCAAATATATACATTTCCAACTTTAGTGAAACCATGAACCCTCTGAAAAAATGTAAAATTGGTGATGAATGTTGTGTGTTTAATAAAGAGTGGACAAACAAATATTTCTTTGGTAATACTAGGAATAAAGCAGTGTGTTTATTGTGTCATGAAAAAAATGTGTGGCCCTCCGCTAATCTTCGCTTCCACAAAGTGGCCCCTGATGTGGCTCTCTGCCAACTTCTGCAACCCCCAAGCCAAAACAATTGCCCACCTCTGGTCTAATATATAAGTTCAAATAATTATATATTATATAAAAAAGCATAAATATTGTTTATTACAGAGTCAGATGAAAAGATATAATCCTTTCACAATTTTATATTTTTTGGTGGCCGTATCAGATATTTAAATTTAATTTCCAATTTTTTACTTCCACACATTTCAAATTATATTTTTAAATCTAAGTTTACAAATGAAAATCATTCCTAAAAATAATATTTCAACTTTGATAAATATAGAAAGAAATTAATAAACGGATGTAATCAAAACAAGAGCTTTTCTCTTGCTGCATGATTATCACAATTGTTGATTAAAAAAATAATTTATGCATGAATGTTTTAATACCACTTCTAAGATCATAATAAATTATTAAGACATCATAAAGCAACAAATTTCTGTTTTAAAATACCACTTATAATTATTTTAAAATGATAAAAAATAACTACTAATGTAATTAGTGAGATTCCTTTTCAAACAAATTAGAACTTCCGGCTTTATGATATTATTTTTCTCTCATCTTGTCTTCTTCTTAAAGCAAATATTTTTTTTCTCATGTGTCATAGCATCAGCCAGGAAGCGAACCCGCTAACCCGGAACAACTGCTTATAAAGCAACTGTCGCTGACCTCTCGACCACCAATGCTTGACAAAGCAAATATTTTTTGAACAAAATTTAAATCCAAATTTTATATTCTAATCAAAAAATAAATATTTCTAACTATTTTGCTTCAATAACAAAAAGCATATAAACAATCTATGAAAAACATACTTTTATTTTCAAAATCTAAAATGGCTGCTCTCAATAGCTTTTGCAAATACTCTTGGGTCTGCGAACAAAAGATTATCAATAAATGGCATTGTCAGATTGTTTGCTGTGATGTGATGTACTGTAGCTGCTCCTTAAATGAAGTCAAGAATCTCTCAGCAATTATGCCCAGAGAAACCTGTTAGCTACTTTATTTTACATTCCCCAGTCTAAGTGTTTCCATATTCTGCTCCATCCCATTTCCACAATATAATCTTTGTCTACTCTATGGCCTTTATATCTAAATTCCCCTTATCTTTTTCCAAACCCAGCATAAAAATCTATGATCCACTTTCTGTATAATCACTTTTTTCATATTTATTATTCCATAACTTCATTATATGTGCCCCTTCTGTTTTCAAGCATTTACATTCAATTAACAGATGCCTAATATTTTCTATTCCTTCCTTACATAATTTACAGACTAAATCACCCATATTTTTCCATTTACATGTATATTCTCATGTTGCTAAAGATCCCATTCGAGCCTTAAACAATAAACTACTTTCCTTACTATTATCATATATTAACTCGCACCTAATATTCTTTTTATTTCTATATATATTTAAACTCTTTTTACTCTCCCTACTATTTCTCCATCTCTCTAACTCCCTATTCTTTATTAATAAATCTATTATTTTATTCCATTCCTTATCACTATAACACTCAACAATCCTCTTAACACAATCATCCCATCTTTTATACAAATAAACTAATATAAATTCTTTATCCAAATCTTTTGCATACCGCATCACCTTTCTCACCGATTTTGTTGCCTGCCACCTTCAGATTTTCTTACAATTAATAAATGAACATATATTTTAATTTGAGCTTTACCATCACATAAACCTAAAACTGCAAACAAATACTAAAAATAGCCACAAAAGTGAATTCAAGCCAAAGTGACTGAAGTACCATCCAGAGTAATAATGTGAGCTTTCAAATAATTTTTGGTAAAGAGGGCTGTCACTTGTAGGTGTGCAAGTTGTGCAGGGCACAAGGTGCTTCGTCATTGGGGCAGGGATACCATATCATTGCAATAATTAATAAAATTTATGTACAAATCAAAATGTTTAGATTTCCAAATCACTCCATTCTGATTGTAAATATTTTTTATTTAAATAAGATAATTATTTTTTACTTATTCTTTTGATAAGTTAATGGATGTAAAGTGATTAATGGATGACCTTCATGCTCTCATTTCAAGATGCTGATTGGCCTATATAATTAAGTTCATGTACAAAGATAAGATGGCCACTCCTATCTTTTCAAAGTCTCTAACTTGTGCTTTGATTTGAGAGTTCTTTCATACTCAAAAAATATCATTGAGGTATAAAAACAATATAACAGGATATGTGTATAGGGTATAATTCCCTTCTGATTAAAATTGTAATATATATTATTTACCTAGTCTGTCACAAAGCTAAACTGAATAGAGGGGCATCATATTATTGCAAACATTACTAAAATTTATATATAAATAAAAATATTTAGATTTCCAAATTGCTCTTTTGTTTTGATTTAATCTTTTTTATATGGATATGAGCGAATTACTTTTTTACTTCATCTCATGACAATTGCTTAATATATAATACAGTATATATTACATAATCTACCATTGTGCTAAAGCAGACACTGCAATAATAAACAAAATTTATAGGTATATAAAAATGTTTAGAATTTTAAATCACTAAACATCACATGATCACTATTTCTTATGCTAGCACATTACTGTTATTAAAACAGGCAAAACTTTAGGTGCAGTGCTCTCAGATCCAAAGCTCCTCACTGACGAAGGCCATAAAGCCAAAAACTAGTCTGGGGATATTGGATGAATAGGTACTAGATAGGGATTTTATGCATAAGCCTTCTGGCATCCATTGATTAATCTTGTTGGCACTGTGTGGCACTACTGTATGGAGAGTTTTGCCTGTTTTAATTTTAAATCACTGTATTCAAAAATGAAAATATTTAAAAAATATTGTAATATTAATATCATTTTAGTTCTTCATTATTTTTACAATGCTTTTTACAACCTACTGTTGATGGTTTCAATTGCCTCACCAATCTTCTTCAGAACTTCTACTTATATTTTCAAATCTTAAATATAAGTAGAAGTGCTGAAGAAGATTGCTGGAGCAATTGAAACCATCAATAATGAGTTGTAAAAAGCATTGTAAAAGTAATGAAGAACTAAAATGATATTAATATTATATGGATTTGGCAATGCAATAAGAAAAATAAAGTTAAAAAATATTGTCTCAATAATTACAGTAATTCTGAAGTGCAGTCATGTAATAGATAATTACTTTGATCAGTTATGTTTTACAAATGTTGGTATAGGATGTTCAATACAGCACAGTTTTAAATTGTCAGACACTGAAATATGGCATCATGAAATTGATTCTGATGTTGTCTTGAAATGTTTTTAATGCCAATGTTATCTTTTTTTTAAATGCTGATATTATTTTTTACATTTTAAAAATCGGTTTTTTCCTTGGCAAAAATTATGAACAAAAAAATTATTCTCATATCTTTTACTTTTTTTGCATTTCTCTTCCTACATAAACATGCAAAACTCTCCATACAGTAGTGCTACTCAGTGCAAGCCAGAGTAATTAATGGATGCCAGAACATTTGTGTCTAAAATCCCTTCTAGTGCCTACTCATCCAATATCCCCAGACTAGTTTCTGGTTTGTGGCCTTCGTCAGTGAAGACCCTTGGATCTGAGTGCACTGCACCTAGATCTTAGGATCTAATGCAACCCTCCAGCAGCCACATTTTATCTCCACTTAACTACAAAACTATAAGAATAAAATTGAAAACACAATAATGTTTTCAATCTAAGCTCATTAGCTTATATAGTCATATAGGTCTGAATTCAGTTCAGTACTCATACATTTTGGTGTCTTTGGTTCTTTAATAACCATAGCCACCACTATCCTACTGGATTGATTGGTATTAAACCACCAAACATCACATGATGCCCATTTCTTATGCTTGCTCATAACTATTATTAAAACATGCAAAACTTTTCATAAAATAGTGTCACTCAATCAATGGATGACAGAAGGCTTGTGCATAAAATCTCTATCTAGTGCCTACTCATCCAATATCCCTATACTAGTTTCTGGCTTGTGGCCTTGTCGGTGAGGAGCCTTGGATCTGAGAGCACTGCATCTAGATCTAGTGAATAGTAGTGGCTATAGTCATTAAAGAACCAAAGACACCAAAATGTATGGCTATTGAACTGAGTTCAGACCTGTATGATTATATAAGCTAATGAGCTTAGATTGAAAATATTATTGTGTTTTCAATTTTAGTCTCACAGTTTTGTAGTTAAGTGGAGATAAAAGGTGGCTGCTGCAGGATTGCATTAGATCCTAAGATCTAGGTGCAATGCACTCAGATCCAAAGCTCCTCACTGAGGAAGGCCACAAGCCAGAAACTAGTCTGGGGATATTGGATGAGTAGGCACTAGATAGTGATTTTATGCACAAACCTTCTGGCATCCATTGATTACTCTGGCTTGCACTAAGTGGCACTACTGTATGGAAAGTTTTGTCTGCTTTAATAATAGTTATCAGCAAGCATAAGAAATGGTGATCATGTGATGTTGGTTGGCTCTTCTCATATATGTATATATAGTAAATTTTTTATCATCTCCTCTAATACACTTTAATGCAATATTTTTTTTTGTAATTCCTTCTTTATTTTTCTGATGAAGACTGGTGGACAGTCAAAACTCTAAGCAAAACAAAGAAGGAATTATAAAAAAAGATTGCATTAAAATGTATGAGGAGATGATAATAAAAAAATTAATAAACATGAAAATCATTTAAAAATTCTACTAATCAGATTATTAATAAGGATCCCCCCCCCTCCAGACAAGTGTGTTTGCATGTTTTCAAAATCATATTAACACTATTTATGCCATGGGAGAAAGTTTATAAAAGTTAATTTGTGACTGCCGAAACTAGGAATGTTAATATGTAATTAAAAAGGTAAAAGTGTTAATAATTATAATTTTTTTTAGGTTCTTCTGTTTTTGTAGCTTTTATTAAAGGAAATTTTATAGAATATTTTGTCTTAATTTATAAAAACAAAACACTGTCTCAGAAATGTAATCACAAGGAATATTAATTCCAAAAAATACGAAGTTATGAAGTATATAACCTAAATGTATTTTTGATGCTGAGCACCTTTGACAAAGGCACAGTTACAATTTTTTTTTAAAAAAAAGATGCATATTTGATTAACTGCTATTTATCTCCATCCTGGGCTGCAGAAAGGAGTTTGCTATTAACTGAAAGGAGACCCTTTGATTCCTCTTGTAGCCTTAAAGGAACAAAGCAGGGGAAATTCCTAATGTCCACTCCATATGTTCTTGTTGTTGCAGTTGTTATTACTATGTGATTATTCATATAGTATATGAGCATGGATGGGTTGCTCACCAACAAACATTAGCCAGCATGGTGAGTTTATTGGCTTTTTACCTCTGAGTTTGAGATCAAGAAACACCATGGTCTTTCTTCTCAGATGCCAGATAAGGTAGAATGAATGTTTGTGTAAATGAAAAATATTTTTTCCAATTCATATATACAATTAGATGATAATATATGGACAATTGAAATCTTAAACTGGATTCCAAGAGATTGTAAAAGATCCAGAAAGAGACCACATGTTAGATGGATGGATGAAATAAGAAAGTGTGCAGGGGTGATGTGGAGAAGAGAAGCTAAAAATCGGAGAAGATGGATTGAACTTGGAGAGACCTTCATCCTGCAGTGGATTGATAATGGTTGATGATTATGATTTCCATCCTTTTTGGGATCAATATTCATTGTGATTAAATTTCTGGGATGGAGTTTTTATTTTCCTTATTTAACTTCAGTTTGATGATTTTAATTTTATACTTGTTGCCTTTAAAAAGAGTACTTAACACCAAAAAAGTATTTAGGTTATATTCTTTATTAACTGCTGTTTATCTCTGTCTTTTATTTTAATTTATATATTTATTTTACAGGATTTATTAGTGCTGGAATTTAACTTGCGCAAAGATGTATTTCATTCATATGGTGGACCTGTTAGTAAATACGAATAATAAATGAAATAACCTATTTATGAGTTCAATATTGAATTTAGAAAAATTATATAGATTGGGTCTAAAATCCGGGCTTCTCAAACTTTTTCCATTTGCGATCCCTTTTACATGAACAAATATTTTCGCGACCCTGGGTATAGAAATATATAAACTAGTAATACGAATTAAAACATTTGTTGGTAATAAATCATAAAGAAAATTTATTTGAAAACAATTCTTCGTTTACATATGAATATAATTTTATCGTTCCTTAAAGACAGTCAAATATTCATACTAATGAGGTGGGTATAGTTGTTTGTTTTTAGATAAAGAATTAAATCTTTGATGAATATTTGATATTGCAGGATGTAGAGTTTTTTAAAGTTTTACAGAGTTGTTTGACTTTTTCACTATCATAAACTCGCAGACATATTACATATGTAATGTTGTCAAACTGGTTTTGAACTAATTTTAGGTCGTTGCACATTCAAAAATTTTTTAGCTTCGATAAAATTTCTGTGAGCCTCAAATTTAGCTCTGCTCTAAATGTAAAAACCTGATTATAAACGTTATCATAAAATAATTTGGGATATCCTATATATATAGGCACTTTATGCCCCCCAAAATCTCATTTTTTTATGTACATAAAATTTGTGATAATTTTTTTAAATATGTATTTGTAATTCAGTTTGTTTGTTTTTATGACTATTTTAAGTTATTGTAAGATGTATTTGAGTATTATGCCGTTTGCTCGCTCAAGTATCTCATATATAAACTAAATATTTTAATCAGAAAAAACAGTGATTGATTTCTTTTGCTCATATAGTTAATGTCTTAACATGTTTCATTTCTTTTAATAACTAATATAGTTATTTGTTTAAATGGGGGTTTTTAATAGCTTTTTTTTTTTTTTTTATAAAAATAACGATTATTTTTTTAAGCAATAAATCATTTTTCTAAGAATCAAATGAAAATCTTCAATTGATATAAACGTTTGTAACAAAGAGCACGATTTGCAATTATAAAAGATTAATCGATATATTATTGCTGGAAAAAAAAACTTTGCGTGCTTTCAAGTTTAAGAATTAATCAACCCGTTCACTATTTGGTTCTTCAACCAATTAAGTTACTTTCTAGAACAATTAGGTGATTAAATATTTTGTAATTAATTCATAATTTTTTATCCACCCAACTATCCACATTTCATTTATCTTGATATTTTTTTTTTGCTTTTCTATCGATCAAATAAATAATTATAAAAAAACTATTTAAAAATTTTTTTTTTTTGTTTGTGATAAACTGCTTTAGTTATTAATAATTTAAATTACACATATTACTAGTTTATAACTGACATTTAATATATATATATGTAATGCTATTAATCTTCTATACCTATATTACTTCGCAGTTATATATATAATCTTGTAATTAAATATTAATAAATACAGTAAAATAAATATATAAAGTACAACTTTTTTTTTCTTTGACAAAGACTAAGAAGCTAGTCGAAAGCTCTCAATACTGGGCTCCTAAGTGAATATAGAAAAATTTTAAAGTTGTACTTCATATATTTATTTTATTGTATTTATTAATATTTAATTACAAAATTACATATATACGAGTATATACTTCTAATGCTACAAAAAAACCACTTTAATAAAAAAATACATTTAAAGTTTAAAAAATATAAATATGTTTTTAATAATATTTTACTTTTCATAATTCGATTTTTAGTAATCATATGAAATAATAAGTAAATAACAGATTATATGTAGCTTAACAGGAAGTAAAATACCACATTTACAATCCTATCTCAACCATCTATCAGCCCAGAAAATAGACCAACCTTTCACACCATAGATACTAGAAACACACTTTGTCAAGGAAATGTATTTAATAAAAAAGGCTAGAGTCTCTCTAGAAATGTGTATATGAAGTTGATTTGTAATGTGATATATCGATTGCTTGACAATGTGAATGTTTCTAATGTATTTATGGTTGAACTGACTTTTGGTTTGATGGGTAATTCTGATAGGATTGCAAACATGATATAACTACTGGAAACTTCAGTAACTTCCGGTTCAGTTACTAATAATCATATAAATAACAATATACGAATAAAAATATGTAATATAAATAAAATGTCCGTTAATTAAAACAAAATTGTAATCCTAATAAAAATAATAAATTTAACAGTAATAAACTATTAAAAAGAGTCTTTAAATTTGCAGAAGTACTTCTGGTAAATGGCAGTTGAGGCAGGTTTAAGAAATGAACCGAAAGTACTTCTGCAGATTTAAAGAATAAATATATATATATAACTTTTAAGAAAAAAAATTTTTTTATGATTATAATTTGGATTCAAAACACATTTTTAGATGCTGGTCACCAAGAATTTTAATACTGACAATAATTGGGATTGTATTTAGTCATGGGTATTATTTGATGAATGCATACATTGGAATGAACAATATACAAATAAAATTTAGTCATCCCTCTTAGTTTCCAAAACGACAACAACAAAAAAGTTGACCATAATTCTTGGCTGAGTTGTATATTTTTAATAACATTGGTTATCTTTAAGGCATTAATATTTTTAGTGACTTTTTAAAAATTCTTTTGAATTAAATCTTAGATCTTTTAAAAAATATTTTCTTGACTAATTTAATAAATGGTGCATGAAATTTCATAAAAATAAAATCCACGTTTGGTTACTATTTTCAAGAATTCTAGATTCTACTAAGATGTGATCAATGTGACTTTGTTACTTTAACAGTTTGTACGATTGATTACATTGATATACATAGAGACATTCAGTTCATAAAATCTAAACATCCTAATAAATTTAAAAATAAATATATCGGAATTGCTTTTCTCTTAATAATACAGATAAAAAATATGTTTATGCCAATATAAGTGGAGCTCTTACTGGAAAGTCATCCTCATAGCTCACACAGAATGGTTTAGAAAGGTTGGTTTTGCAGTGAAAGATGCCTTTTATATTTATTTGGCCCTTTAAAGGCCTTATTTTGCTGCTAAAATACTCTTTCATTCACTAAATCTGTTTTAGTACATGTTTAACACAATTTCCCTATTTCTATGTGTGCTTATCAGCATTTAACTACCTCACACCCCCGCCCCATTTGGTGGGTGGTTCAACTATTTCATGAACCATAAAATGTTTTATTCCCTCTTAGACTCTTAAATATTTCTCCTACTCCAATTTCCTGTCACTCAGAACTTGTTTATAAAGTTTTTTGGGTGTTGTTCCAGTTAGTTAGGCCATTTTTAACAATCTTTTTTGTCATACCCTCCTCCTCTGGGGTAACTACCCGCCTAAAATTTCACTCAATTTTCTCATTACACAACTAAAATTATTAATAATAAGTTTTCCAGTGGGTTTTTTTTTTCTTTTACATCAATGTACTTAATTTTTCCATTTCAAAATTGTTTTCTTCATTTTACTTTTCATTTTTTCAAACAGTTTAAAGATGGCCACTGTCCCTAGCGGGAAAAATGTGCAGAGTCTTAAACTACATGAACTAAAACCTCCAAAATTACCCAAATTTTATCCAAATCAAATTTCAAACAAAACTGACTAAAAACATCATTACCAAAGAACCTATTTCAAAGTCTCCGTCTCCTTGCCCTCTGGACTTTTCATCCCTTTCAGGCTGTGGTTTACTCTATCAAAGGTAAAATGCAGGTCAAAAAGAACAACATGACCAATCATAATGTCATTCCAAGTACAATGAGGAAAACTAAAATTACTCATCTACAAAAGACAAAAACAAGCCTGTTGCATCTAAGCATAACTCAGAAACCCCCTCATTCATCCCTAAAACCTATAAAGACTTAACATATAGCAATTCCTTTAAAGTTAATGTCTCATATTGATCCTTCTATTAATCCACCAGGGCAACCAAATATATCAACATTGCTCCTTACCAAAGATTCTTCTTTGCCTGGAGTACACACCCTTTCTATATCTTTCATATGTATCTCCTTCTCTTCACCATATTGTAATTGAATTTCATTTTGCCATGTAATCATCTCTTTGTAAACCTTTTTAACTGGTATGTATTTTGTCTTTTTGATGAGTAAAAGCTTTCATCACTGAGAAAAAAAAAAGTGTAATTTGTATTGTAGAAAATTTTATTTGACAATAATTGGTATATATATTCCTGATTTTATCATAATTTAAATAAATGTTTATAATTTTATAAAATACTCCCCATTAAAAATAAAAAACAAAGCCATAGCTAATTTTTTTAGTCTCGCGTAAGATCATTAAATTTTTTATGCAAAATCAGTTATCTATACCTATTTACGTTGTATAATGTCTAAATTTATTAATTTCTATCTTTGTAGATTTTTCTATAGATGTTTCATTTTTCTGAATCTTCTCATTTCTTAGCTAGTATTCTTTTTCTTACATTTGCTACAGCATTTATAAATTACATGTTATACAAATGGTTTTCTTTTTTTAAGAACTTCGATAATTTTCTTTATTTTCATTTATCATATAATATCTTTAACTCTATTTTTGAATGTTACTTTCATATTTTTGACATCTTTATTTATCTTAATCATTCTTTTAGAATTCTTTGCATTATTCTTCTAGTTTCAATCCACTTATGGGAATGTTTTTAATTAAAGCTTATGTACTGTATTTTTTAATTTTTGTATGTTACTCCAAAATTTTCATATATATATAACTTATTTTCTGTTCTGTTATTATTTTTATTATCAAAAAAAAAACCTGATTAGGCAATTAGTAATAGCTTATTAGTATTTTTCATGTTACATTTAAACATTATTAAATTTAAGATTAAGCAGGAAAATAGTAAAGGAATTGAAATATTAAAATATAATTTTTAAATTTATTAATTCCCTTGAGATTAGTAGTTCTTAGATATTTTGTTTTATATACAAGTAGATTATATTGCAATTTATGTTATCATTGAAAAAAAAAAGAAGAATATTACTAAAAAGTTATAAAATATTTTTTTTATAATTATTCAATTTCAAACTCCCCATAGCTATCCAATCACCTTATACAACTGATATACATGACTACAGAAAAAGATAAATGTTCTTCAATATTCATATTTTGTGCTGAACCAGCACTCATCATTTGGTCCAGATTACCATCTCCCATACATATACACAATCACTGCTCAGTTTCAGTTTAAAGTTTGAAGATTTGCTATCTTAATATAAACTGAGCAGTGATTGTATATATGTGGGGGAGATGGTGATCTTGACCAACTGATGAGTGCTGGTTAAGCACGAAATACGGTATTGGAGATCATTGAACTTTTTCACAAGTATGTGGTCATGTGCATGAGTTGTATAAGATGGAAAGGATAGCTGTGGAAAGTTTGAAAATCTGAGTTCAAGTACCTAATAATTACATTAACTTTAGTATAGACAATATACCTGTATTTAAATATTAAAATAAATTTTTGTAATTGACTAAAATATTTACTAGTGCAGTTTCAAACTGTAATTCTAAACAGACGGTAACCGCTACACATACGCTAAACTGTCTTATTAAACCAGAATTGTTTTTGTTCCTCATCCATGTTGCTCTTATCTTTCCAAAATATTATGTAACTTGGAAGAGTTTTCTCATAGTCAACAAAAACAACATTCGTTTAATATGACAGTACAGCGCATGCGTAGCAATTGATTACCGTCTGTTTAGAAAATTATTTCTTGTAATATTTATATTAACAAACTGAGTACATAATCCATCAAATATTTAGGTATGCATTTAATTTAATTAAATTATTAATTTTTTTTGGAATTTCTTTACTTTTCCAAGTTTAATAGGTATCCAAATAAAAAAAGTAATTACTTTTATAAAATAAGATCTTTATTAAAACAAATTTATATTCCAAAATGTCTACAAGGTATAATGTTGGTTAATGTTGTTCCAATTATTCTAATAATATATTTTCATGAATATTAGGTCGTGAGTATATAATATATCATAAAGGAAATTATATTGGATGAAAATAAACGTTGAATTAGAATTGGTTAAAATAACATCAATTTTAAATGTCTGCAAATATTTCAATTACAGATGAAATGAAGAAAAATTTAAAACATTTATACAAAATTTAAAATTAAGATTGAAAAATGGAATTACAGCCAAATATGGAGGCAAAGATTTCATAAACATCTCCAGCAGAGTTACAATAAAAATACTTGCCATATAAATATCTTTTTCCAAGATTCAACAATGAATTCAACTGAATTTGATCTTCCTAAGTCATACTTGAAGTCTCATCATGTTGATTCAGGACAACATAAATGGAATTTATCAGCCATTGATTTATACAAATTAAAGCAGATCATAAGCAATGTGTCACAGATAAAGACTGCAAACTACTATTAAAGTAACATAATTGAAGAAGTTAATAAAGCCACTTGGTGAACATATTTCCTGGTTGGAATCTCTACAGCTTCAGTAATGGCATTTTGATAATAGTTAAAAAATAATTCAGGCAAAATTCTCCATACAGTAGTGCCACTCAGTGCAAAACCAGGTTAATCAATGGATGCCAGAAGGCTTAAAATCCCTATCTAGTGCCTACTCATCCAATATCCCCAGACTAGTTTCTAGCTTGTGGCTTTCATCAGTGAGGAGCCTTGGATCTGAGAGCACTGCACCTAGATATATCTAGGTGCAGTGCTGTCAGATCCAAGGCTCCTCACTGACGAAGGCCACAAGCCAGAAACTAGTCTGGGGATATTGGATGAGTAGGCACTAGATGGGGATTTTATGCACAAGCCTTCTGGCATCCATTGATTACTCTAGCTTGCTGTGTGTGGCAATATGTATAGTGAGTTTTGCCTGATTGAACAAAAATTATCATTTTCATTTATTTATTGTATATTTTTAGTTGTTTTTATTTGAAAACATAACTTGTGTTTGATGCTGCTGTATTTTTATGGAAAAATTTATCTGTTCAAAATAAAATGTTTCTCTAACTTTAGATATGACAGAGATTTGGGGCATAGTGATTAGTGGCTATCAAACTAACCATACAGTATTAGTAGGAATAGGGATATCTATCTATTATTAGTTGAACATTAGTTGAACAATAAAGGTTATGGGTTAATCTGAATTGATCAAATGGATGCCATTGTTATAATATAAAAATAAATAGTATAATAAAACCTTCATCTATTGGGGAGGGGATGTCACCCTCATGCAAACACTGAGTAATAGTTTGCCTTTGCCATTTTTAGATAAAGCTATAATATAAAGCAATACTCCATCCAATTATTAGAATAAACTTGTCTTTTAATAGTGTACGAATATGGTAAACTTTCTAACAGAAGTAGAAAAACCTAAATTAAAAGTGCTGAAAGAATAGCTAGGTAGCTTTAAATTTATGAATACATGTGGTTCGAGACATAGAGACATAGAATTTTATCATCAACTAAAAAGTTGTTGCGACCAAAACTATGATGAACAGTTTTGATTAAAGAATGATAAGTTGTCATAAAAAAAGAACAAAACAGAAAATAGAAATATCACAATAATTTGAAAACAATCAAAGTTAAATAAAAATTTACCAGAAAAAAAATTAGAGGGGATTTGAGCATAGACTGTCAAACTACCTTCAGCTATCCTCTCCATCTTATATAATACCCATGACCACATATTTGTGAAAAAGATAAGTGATGTCCAATATATGTATTTTGTGCTGAACCAGCCCTCATCAGTTGGTCATGATCATCATCTGTCACACATACATATAATCCATGCTCAGTTTATATTAAGGTAGCAAATCTTCGAATTTTAATGGACAGTCTTCAATCTTTTCCACTGTCCAAGTCTTCAGCCATTCATTCCATTGAAAATCTGATGATGAAAGGCTTAAATCCTCTATTGATGCAATGTGGTTGTCATACTTATCTGACTTTAAGTCACTATTATCTCTCATATGTAGAACCTTAATATGTCCATTTAAATAGCAGAAGAGAGTTTAAAAATCTGTGTTCAAATCCCCTCTAATTAATCTAAGTTCAGTATATACAAAACACTTGTATTTCAATAGTTCAGATTCATCTTGAATTCTGCTCATCCCTATTCTGTGTATTTAAATGGATACATGGAAGTCCTGCATATGAGGGATCAGAGTAACTTAAAGTCAACATGGGTATGACAACAATATTGGTATAAACAAGGGCTTTGAGCATTTCCATCCATCATCAGATTTTCAATAATATGGATGACTTAAGAGTTGGAGGGTGAAGATGATTGAAGCATGTCATTGATTTGCTATCTTAATATAAACTGAGCATTGATTATATATGTGTGTGGAAGATGATGATGTTGACCAATTAATTATTGCTGCTTCAGCATGAAATACCCATACTGGAGATCAATTATCTTTTTCACATTATGTAGTCATGTGTATCAGTTATATAAAATGGAGTGGATAGCTGAAGACAGCTTGAAAGTCTTAAAAATTCCGTCTGATTACATACTTGTATTTAAATATTACAGAAAAGAAATTATTTACTCTGCAAAAGCATACATTGTAAGCTTAAATAATCAATGGTCACTAGAAGATAGCCAAATATCAAGACAAGTTTTTGGTTATTGGCCTTTTTCATAAAGGAGCATTAGATTAGCACTTACAAATGCAGAAATTACCCTCATTACTCTCTCTCACCCAAATCTGAGATTCATAAGCACTTTAAGATTCAAAATCAAGCTAAATTACTTCTAAACCACTTATTATAAATTTTAATGGCTTCAGTTTTTGTGTTAACTGTAAATATCTAAGACCACTTAGTGCTATGTAATGAACAAGGTCATGTGATATTTTTTGTTTACTTTTAACTATTACATTTTATTCACTTTCTTCTGATCTCATTTGTTTAATCTTTAATTAATGTTTTTTTTCCACCTTTTCTAAAAATATATATATATATATTTAAGAAAAAAATTTCTTTGACTACTTTATTTGATACTAAGAAGATTGTCAACTATTATAAAAGGAGAATAATTTATTTAAAAATATTTTGACAAACAGGTCAAAAAGAATTGTATTTAAATGACTAAACATCACATTATCACTATCTCTTATACTAGCACATAATTGTTATTAAACAAGGCAAAACTCTCCATTCAGTGGTGCTACCCTGTGCCAACCAGAGTAAATCAATGGATGCCAGAAGGCTTGTGCATAAAATCCCTACCTAGTGCCTACTCATCCAATATCCCCAGACTAGTTTCTGGCTTGTGGCCTTCATCAGTGATGAGCCTTGGATCTGAGAGCACTGCACCTAGATCTTAGGATCTAATGTAACCCTGCAGCAGCCACCTTTTATCTCTACTTAACTACAAAACTATGAGAATGAAATTGAAAAACACAATAACATTTTCAATCTAAGCTCAATAGCTTATATAGTCATATGGGTCTGAACTCAGTTCAGAACCCATACATTTTGGTGTCTTTGGCTCTTTAACAACCATAGTCACCACTATCATATTAGGCAGGATTGGTGTTAAACCACTAAACATCACATGAACACTATCTCTTATACTAACACATAATTGTTAATAAACAAGGCAAAACTCTCCATACAGTAGTGCCACCCTGTACCAACCAGAGTAATCAATAGATGCCAGAAGGCTTGTGCATAAAATCCCTATCTAGTGCCTACTCATCCAATATCCCCTGACTAGTTTCTGGCTTGTGGCCTTCATCAGTAAGGAGCCTTGGATCTGAGGACACTGCACCTAGATCTTACAGTCTAATGCAACCCTCCAGCAGCCACTTTTTATCTCTTCTTAACTACAAAACTATGAGAATGAAATTGAAAACACAATATTTTCAATCCAAGCTCAACAGCTCAGATCCAAGGCTCCTCACTGATGAAGGCCACAAGCCAGAAACTAGTCTGGGGATATTGGATGAGTAGGCACTAGATAGGGATTTTCTGCACAAGCCTTCTGGCATCCATTGATTGCTCTGGTTGGCAAAGGGTGGCACTACTGTATAGAGAGTTTTGCCTTGTTTAAGAATTGTATTTATTAAATTATTGCAATTTGATTTACAAATGTTAGACTTTCTGCACTCGGGAACTTTCATACCACCCATTTCAGATAAATACTTAAATAATCAAATGGCATTATTGCTTGAGAATATATAAGAAGTTTTAACTCCAGAATACCAAAACAGGAATTGATCTGAGGATCTTTCTGGTGCTCACAGCTCTGGACTCAATCTTCTTATGAAACTCTGAGAAATAAAGTCATGGGGTTTTTTTTTGCACAATATGGTTTGGCACAGTCGATAGAGTAACATGAAATTGGACAGTCCCAGGATTAATCCTGATACTCATAATTTTAGTGCTCAAACTTTTTATGAACACTTGATCAATAAAGCCATATGCCTTTTCCATCTTGCACAGTTTGGAACAGTTGCTTAAGCATCCGATTTGGGACCAGGATGTCCTAGGATTGATTCTGGCACTGAAATTTCTTATGAACTCCTAAGCAATAAAGTCATATTGGTTTTTTTTTACCATGTGTGGTTTGGCATAATTGAAGAGCATCCACTTGAATCAGGAAGTTCCAGGATGATTCTGACACTCACAAATATTCAAACTTTTATGAACTCCTGACCAATAAAGTCATATGCATTTTTTTTTTACCATGTGCAGTTTGGCATAATTGGAAGAGCATTTGATTTGGATCAGGATATTCCAGGATTGGTTCTGGAACTCACATATACTTCTTAGGAATGTCTGAATAATAACTAAGGCTTGTGCATTTTTTTTTCACCCTGTGTGGTTTGGCAGAGCATTTGAATTGGATAAGGAAGCTCCAGGATTGATTCTGGAACTCATAGATACTTCTTACGAATGCCTGAATAATAATAAAGTCGTGCATTTTTTCACCCTATGTAGTTTGGCATAGTTGGAAGAGAATTGGTTTGAACAGGAAGTTCCAGGATGATTCTGTCACTCACAAATACTCAAACCTCTTATGAACTCCTGAGCAATTGGGTCATATGAATTTTTTACTGTGTGCAATTTGGCATAGTTGGAAGAGCATTTGACTTGGATCAGGAAGTTCCAGGATTGATTCTGGAACTCACAGATATTTCTTATGAACTCTTGAATAATAATAAATTCATATGCATTTTTACCCTGTGCAGTTTGGCATTGTTGGAAAAGCATTTGACTTGGATCAGGAAGGGTATTGACTTGAATCAGGAAGTTGCAGGATTCTGGCACTCACAGATACTTAAACCTCTTATGAACTCCTGAGCAATAGGGTATATAACTTTTTCATTCAAGAGTCTGATGCTCTACCATTACATCAAACCATGCTGACCAAATAAGTACATTAATGATTATCACTAATCATTTAGTAGGCTAAAAAGTATCATATTATTCCTAATCCAGATACAAATTTTAAACGTCAGCTAAAGATTAATATATGTTGTAAATGGACGTAAATATATGGAATATTTCATCTCTCTTTTTACATGTGTAATTTCTTTTTTTAGATATATTTAAAACTTCCTTCTACTCCATATTCTTGGACCATATGAGTACAGATGTCTGAAAGAGAAAAATGATCCCTTAATCCATCTCATAAAACAGCACTCATCAGTAGGCCTAGGCCACAATCTCCTACACATATCATTTTTGAAATGATCATCTTAAGGAATTTGCATTCATGAATCATTAATATCACATATATAATATCACTAAATATTCTCAATTTTTAAAAGAAAGTTAGAAAAAAAACCAACATAACTGTTTCATTTTGGGAATCCCTTTTAAGAAAACAAAACATAAATGTTTGGGTCGAAAGAATGGGTGGATTCATTCCATTCTTTCTCAAATACTATATCTCATGTCTGGAAAAAGTGAGAGTATTCATTTATAATTTATCTTTAAAGCGCATGTGCATCGGCTTAATTGCTAATTTCACTATTACAGTATTAAAACATAGCGCTATATAAAATAATATCTCATTAAATAACAGTTTGTAAAAAATAAGTTATTGAAGTAATTATTTTATCATATTATTTAAATTTTCTTATAAATATATAAAACTACTTAGAAAATGGGCATTTATGATTAAAGAATAACAATTACGTAACAATGAAAGGAAAGCGATTGCTTTTTTTTAATTATGAGATATTTATTATCATTACATTAATAACAATGGTCATAAGAGTAAGATACAATATTGCAAATGATTTTACCTTACCACCCTTAAGGCAGAAGGTGATCACCCACATCCCTGTTCATCAGTGTTGCCTAAATATTGAAACTTCCTTTATTAGGCTGAGGACTACATGCTTGCTTGTCATGAAAATTGAACCACTACTGCATCTCACTGCATGAGCACCTCCCATGATTTGAGTGTTCATTCTCTATAACTGGCACCTGGATGCTGTAGCATGAGGTTCCTGTAGGAAGGGGAACAATGTCCAACACTGCACACATCTGAATCCTCTTAACATAAAGCTATAATCGCACTTGAGTTTTTACTCCAATAAACTTCAAATCGGCAAAATACCGAATACTTGGAAAAGAGTTAAACAATCATTTTAAAAATTACTTAATTTGTTTTAAATTCAGTAATTCACATTTTAAAAAAATATCATAAAAAATATTTTTGAATTTCCTATGATAAATAGTCGATTTATTCAGTGCTTGGGTACATATGTAATATAAAGTAGGGAATAAACCTTGAGTCATGCATGAATTTGCATGCACTCAATTTAAAAAGCAAAAAATCACATATGCTTATAGCTTATTGTTATATAAGCCACCCTTTGTTCACAATACTAATATCAGGGCTTTAACCTATTGTGTGCCAAATATATAACTTGACAAATGAATTGTACAAACTTATTCATTCTATAGCAAAAGAGTGATAGAGTCTTATTTTTATCCCTTCTTTATATTACAGGCATAGTCAAGTACTATATATAGTTAAGTAGAGATAAAAGGTGGTTGGAGGGTTGCATTCAATCCTAAGATCTAGGTGCAGTGCTCTCAGATCCAAAGCTCCTCACTGACAAAGACCAGAAGCCAGAAACTAGTCTGGGGATATTGGATGATTAGGCACTAGATAGGGATTTTATGCACAAGCCTTCTGGCATCCATTGATTACTCTGGCTGGCACTGAGTGGCACTACTATATGGAGAGTTTTTCCTGTTTTAATACTATATAAATAAACTATTTATTATAGTAAATTCAGAATGTCAATATTTATTTATAATTGCAGGAAGTTAAAAATCAGATTTTATCTCTCTCCTGTTCTAAAATAAATAAGTTTGTGTAATTCATTTGTCAAGAAATATATCAGGCACACAATAGGTGAAAACCCTGATTTTAGCATGGTGAGTAAAAGTTGGCATATGTAATGATAAGTTTTATGCATAAATGGTCTACTTATGCTTTTTTAAAGTGATCCTCACAGATGAATGCATGTGAATCCATGAAAAAATAAAGCTTGAATCTGCACATACCTTATGTATAAAATGTATTTTTTTATAATTTACCTTATATTTTTTTTATATGATCATGTTTATGATACTGTACAAAGCTAGTTTTGTAAAGATGAATTTCCTTTCACTGTTTCAATGTAGAAAACAGGAATTTAAAATTTGACTACATCTGATAAAATTGTCAGTTTAATCTAACTGAAATGCAAGTGGTAGTTCATAAGTACTGCCATTCTTATATATATATATATATAAATTATAACTTTTTGGGCTGTATCGTGTATTATTTTCCATTAAACACTGATATTTCGTTGAACTAGTATCCTCTATTATCAAGGTTAACTTTTGAAAAAAAAATCGTTAGATCTCAAATAATAACGTGACTGTGCGAGATGAGAAATGAGATTCAACTTGAAGTAGTTCAGCATTCACAATATGAGGTTTATCAAAATGTTTATTTCCCTCAATATTTCCACCTATTAATTTTAAGTTAATATTATATAAAATGAGAGGTTTTCACATAGCTGGAATACATTGTGATTCATCAGCCATATTTAAACCAGTAGGTCTCTTTAATATTTCAATTGACTCTCTCATGGTTCTTAAATCATATCTTTCCATCATACAACTGTGAAAACATTAAATATATATATATATATATAATCAATAAAGCAATATATATATATATATATATGATATATATATATATATATTGTACCCTCACTTCTCGATATATGATATAATTTAAAATATGACTAGCTCAATAAAATCATTATGCTCAGCTAAAATATGTACAACTATCTTTAATATATTTTTATAATATTATAACTTATCAGATTTATTACAAACTTATCAAAAATTAATATAGTTCAATATTATGTACTACTTAAATAAATACTTACTAAAATCATGAGACTGTGAAGTGAAGTTACAATTGGTAATTGGACTTACATTGAGTCAATGTCTTTCCAAGACACTGTCTCAATGGCATAAGATTACTATTACTTCTAATTATCTTATTACTAACTCTACAGCACTCTTATGACTTTTATAAATGAACTATCTTTAATAATAATAAATAAATAAATCTCAATCTTTTGTTAAGGAAATATAATTAAAGGATCTCAGGTTCTTCTAATTATCTTAAAGTAATAATAATTATTCATGTAGATAGGAATGATAAGGGATTTAATATCAAACCTAAATACACCTAACTTATTTTAATAACAATAACTAATAATAATAATCTTTAGTGTATAGCTTAATCTTATCTATTGGATTATACTTTTAATCATTAAGAAAATAAGTAAATCATATACATGTCTTTCATTTCCATATAGTATCTTAATTTTAAAATATACCAAAATATTATAATTTAATAATCTGTGGCAATAAATAATATTATACTCTTATATTGTGCATTATAATTACTTTATGACCATTGTAATATTATAAGTTAATGTCAATCAATTTCTATAAATTATATTAAGAAAATATTGTGTTTCTTTCTCAAATAATAAAATAATAAATTCATATTGTGCAAATATTATGTTTATTCAAATTATCTGTTGTCAAATGCTGTGGTGTAAAATAATGAATTCGACACATCTTTTAAACAACTTAACAAATTTATTTACATCAACTTTAACATATAACTTATTTACACTATTTACATTTACAAATGGAACTACAGAAAATAAAACAAAAATAAGGAAAATGATAATACAAGATTTTACACTGTTACTATTTCCATAATCATAAATAGATAATTTATACATTTATTAACTGTTCTATCAATAACATTTAATTAAGTTTATGACTTTAAATTTTAACAAAACATCATTTGTTATCAATTAATATAAGAAAAGGTTTAGGTGACATATCATTCATGTAGCATATATGTAAATAAACAGACTTTAACAATTAAAATGCTACTTCACTGAAGTCTTACTGCTATTTAGATTATAAGGTACTAGTATGTATTACAGTTATTATTAATATTACTCAAAGATCAATTAATGTATAAACTAATATAACTTTGAAATATAATAACAATTATTGATTATAATTATTTATGTCCTTCTGATGTAATGTCATACTACATGTCTTATCAAAATATGCAATACGTATATGTTTTTCTAAAACAATATTTTAGATTATTCAACAATTTCAAATTTTTATAATGTATTATATTAAATAAAATTCTATGATTCTTTTAATGTTTAAACTATTACTCTTCTTTACTTGTTATTCTTATTCCTTCTTAATAAACTTCTATCTACAAAAGTTATTTTAACCTTATTTAATTCAGAAAAACAAATGACCAATTTTAAACAAAATAATAATAACGATCCAAACTCTCTTATACCTCATCTTCTATATACAAAAAGCCTTCAATCAAAATATAAATTTCTATGTAAAATTAACTTACTTATCTAATAAAATAAAAAATAAAATATAGATTTTTATATCTCTTACTAACTTGAAAAGAAAAATAAATAACTTACACTAATAATACATCTAATTCCTAATATTGTAACAGAAACATTAAAATTTATTCACGAAAGAATCATATAATTATTTCTAGGTTCTCATATTATGTTGTACTAAATTTACATCATTAATTTAAAATATGCATATTAAAATAAAACTGCTATTATTAATCTTATGCGTGTATATTATTTAAATATTAATGCATTCATTCAACAATCAAATAACATTTGGTTGATCTAAAGAAAACATAGTAAATACATCAAATTATTATTATTACATAATTTTTACCATAAATGATACTTCAATGTACAGTCCTTCACACGATGTCCTCCAAGATTTCAGTTTTACAAAATAATTTCACATTTACACTCAACAATTATTCTTTAAAATATTACGTGTTGTATAGTTATAAAATAAACTTTATGCAATAAAATATTATATTAATATTTAACTTTTTTTTTTAAAAGATGTAAATGTACCTTTCCTATCTTTAATAAATCAATATTTAATTAAATATTTATGTTAGTTAATAAATAAAACATATTACATAAAATCCAACGGCTTCCAGCTATAATTGTTCTTTTTCCTAGGCACAAGTTTTCACCAAACATTACTTCCTTTTCCGGTATATCACGTGTTTTTAAAAAGTTTTTATGGAATAAAAATGAAACGTTCTTTTTTTAAAAAAATAAAAAATAAAAATCAAAGTCAGTTCCACCATAAGAATAAAATAATAATTAAAATAGTTTATAGGATCCGTATTCCTTTCTTTAAGAAAAATTATTTAAAAGTTATTATTTTAGAATTAGTCAATAGTTTATAAATTCTTTTTTAATTGTTCTAAAATTGACTTGGATATCCACGTATATTTTTTATTTGCGCATTCCTTAACGAATATTTAGGTAAGATTAATTATTAAAATCTGAACATTTTATTTATAGGTATTTCTTTACCCATTAAATTTCCAATATTTGCCTTTTAAAATTGTTAAAATTTAGTCTTTTAAACCATAAAGACTTCACAAGGCAAGTATTTATGTAATCATTATTATTTACCATCTTTACTAAGTTATATACTTAGATTTATAATTCACAAATACTTTCTTCATAAAGAAGTATTTCTCATTCTTTTAAATATCTATTTTATAAAAAATAATTACCATTAGCTTTTAAATTTATACAAAGTCCAACGTATTACTTTTATGCATCTAATAACTCTCCTAGTTAATCCAGCATCTGTTAAATTTTTAGTATAAAGTCTCCAATACATTTCATCCTTATACGATGTTTCCATGACTATTTGATAGTAAATTGAGCTTTGATCAAGACGATAGGAAATTATAATTAAAATTAACACTGCATGTTTGTCGGTAAACTTTTATAAATTATTTTAAAAAAACTACTCTCTTATAATTTTAAAATGATTTTGAGAGGTCTATAATTACTTAGCTATTTCTAATAGCACACTTTACTTTAAGAATTTCAATCACTATCCCTCTCCAAACAATTGAACCTTGGTTTTATACCCGAAGAAACTCCTCACTTGATTGGTGAATTAAACAATCAACTTGCTAGCTTATTTACATATTTTACCAACAAGATAGAATTAAAAATAAATAATGACTTATTTAATATTTATTATTTATCACATTATTAAATTCTTAAATTAATCTTTGTCATTTATTTAAATCTATTAAACATTTTTTTAAAATATACTTTCTTACTTAATTTCACTTTTAACTTTTATAAGATTATTTTTATAAACAAACTAAGTCTATTTTTATTCGTTATGTTTTAGAGCAGTATTTTAAAAATCAGATTTAATATTTCACATTAATTATTTTTATTTTTATCTCATGATAACCAAAATAATATTTACAAATTTTATAACAGAATTTTAAAAATAGCTTTGCAACTTTACTAAAAAACTCCCAAGCATGTGTGTATGTGTCTAACTAACATCTGTTTTACAACAGAGCTACAAACGCTTGTAATAATCTAAAAATAAACTAACAATTCATTTTTTAAAAATAAATATTTTTAAAATAAATAATATCTTATAACAATTTTTAAAATAATAATTCGATATTATTAAAATCAAATATTAATCTTCTATCATGTACTACTAATAATTAAAATATTTATATTCATTTATTAAATATTAATTTTTATCAACAATAAATATATGCATTTAATTTTAACTTGTCTTTTTAAAACTTTTAACTTTAAACAGTTATTTATTAAATTTATTAATGCAGTATTGCTTATGGCCAGTTTTCCCAACCATATACCATTATCATTCCCATTGAAACGTCTCTCTCAAACATCAGCACAATTTTTACATATCAAATACTCATGAATTACTTTAATTACACTTTTTTAAAAGATTATCATAAATAAATTAACATCATATAGCTAAATATATCTTAAATTTAAAATTTTTTAAATAAATGGATACAACAATTTATGGAGACCCATACAAAAGGGCACAATATATATATATATATATATATTCATATGATATATATATAACATTAAATATATATATATATATATAATCAATAAAGCAAGTCATATATAACTTGATATTGTTTTTATATTACAAAATCATATAACATAACTATACTAGTCAAAAAATACAATTTTTTTTAAAAAATTCTTCCATAACCATGGTTTGATCTATTAACAAATAGATTTTTTCAAATGAATTTCAACAAGATGTTGACAATATATATATATATATAAACAAAATATCCTTCCCATCATTCACTTCAAAATCCAAATTTCTTTCACATCAAAGGATGCATGCCTTCATGAGATTGATACTCTCAGATGCAAAATATTTTATCATTAAAGTTTCTTTTACTTTTCCATTTACTTTTGAAAATGCAGAGGTTATCTTTAAAAAAAGTAAATTGAAGAGTAAAAGAAATTTTGATGATAAAATATTTTGAATCTGAGGCCATCAATAACTTAGGAAAACATTCTTTGATTCTAAAGGAAGTTGGGTTTTGAAGAAAATGATGGGAAGGCTATTTTGTTTGGTATACCTATATGTGGTATGTTTAATTGAATTTGATTTGAAAAGGTCTATTTGTTAATCTATGAAACCATGGTTATAGAAGAATTTTAGTATAATTTAGTTTTTTTGGCTAGTATATATATATGTCATAATATTTTAAATACAGGCACTCTTCACATACCTGGAGTCTAATTGTAAATATAGGGGATTTGAACTCAGACTTTCAAGCATCCTTCAACAATCCATACTATCTCATACCACTGATACACCTGACCACGTACATGCAGAAAAGATAAATAATCACCAATATACATATTTCATGCTAAACCAGCACTCATCAGTTGGTCCAGATTATCATCTCATATATATATATAATCAGTGATCAGTTTATATTAAGATAGCAAATCTTAATATTTTAATGGACAGGTTTCAATCCACTCCAACCTCGAATTCTTCAGCCATTCATTGAAAATCTGATAATGGAAAGTCCAAATCCCAAGCTGATGCCAATATTATTACCATGCCCATGTTGACCTAAAGTCATTCTGACCCCTCATGTATAAGACCTTATCCATTTAAATACATAGAAGAGGAATGAACAGGATATACGAAAATGTAAGAAATAAATATATTGGCGATTATTTATTATTTCTACATGTATGTGGTCATGCGTATCAGTGGTATGAGATAGTATGGATTAAGGGTGCTTGAAAATCTGAGTTCAAATTCCCTATATTTATATATATATATCATAAACAATGTAATTGATATATGTGTGCAATATATACATTACTTGTAATTGTCCATGTGAATGAATTATGATCAAAATAAATAATTCCTGCTCTAATATTTTATTATACAAACATCCACAACGACCCAACTTGCAAGCAAATATAAAAAAATCAATTTGGCTAAAAGTTAACTATAATTGAAAAATGAATCGAAGTTCTCCGTGGCTTTCCAATTCATTGTTAACATTCAAGGCATATATCAACATATAAATCTATATTTTTAACACCTCCGTTATTTTGCTAGATTACTTTTTAAAAAAAATAATAATTATTGATTTAATTACTTTGTGTGCAATATGTAAATAAAATATAATTATTTATATTTTTTGTTTCTAATTTTATTTCCAATTTTTTTGTATTAATAATGAGAAATGAACATTCTCAGGTTTAATGAAACGTAAATGAAAAACGACTTTAAACTATTTTGTAAATGTAATTTATTTTTTATTATTATTCAAAATCATTTTGAAGAAAATAAAAAAAATCCATTCCTCTCCGCTTTCAATGTGGTTCTAATTACATCCAATCTTGAGGATACACTTGACTAGTTGTTTTGAGTTGTTTCATAAAAATATCGATGTGAATTTTGTTTTGAAAACATAAAATAAATATTTTAGAAAATTGATTGACAGATTTACTGTTTAAATAATTGCTTTTTCTTCTTACATTTCTTAAATAAATGAGAATTTATCATACAGAAGAATTAAGAAAGAATATACATTTGTGCAAAAACGTTGGCTACGTCTAGTCTGAGTAAAATAAATAAAAATTTAAATTTGGTCAATTGAATTAAATTGTTGTGTTCAACCTTCTAAAGGTTCTCAAATATCAAATGATCTCTATGATTTTTTTTTTCTTTTAATAAACAGATGAATATAACTATAAGTGTAAATAAACACATCTTGCATAATAGACACTTCATTTTAAAAGATACTTAAAAGCAAGCTTTATATACACAGAAAAAAGTGATATTTTTTATGTCCAAAAAAAAATTTTTTTTTTTTTTTCAAATATAATCAATCACTCACAAAAGAAATAATATTTTATTACTCTTAAGTTTGAGAATTGAAATAATTTGTTTTTGGCTGTCCAATTTTACGAATCGAGTATTAATTACATTATTTAACTTGGGTTTAAAAAATTATTCTGGATATGCCACTTTTTCTCCAGCCAACATTTGTAGTAGGAATTGTCTCATTAATGCTTTTAAAAGTGATTTTTTTTTTTTAATGAATATTTTTCTTTTCCTTCTTTATAGAAATAATAATTATTATTATTCAAGCATAAGCTTTGATTCAAGAGTAGATTGAATATCTAAAGATAAAATTATGTACTTAAGCAATAATGCTTCATAATTATTACGAGTAGTTAATGATGTTTCCTATGTCTTATCTAAATTTGTTCTAACATTTCCTTCCTGTTCAAGACGTCATAAATTTTAGTGAATCCTGATACATTGTACAGGCTTAATTAACACTTGCATATATGTAATATATGCGGGATTCGAACTCAGACTTTCACACGACCTACTGATACTTAAATGAAAATGATAAGACCGCGATTTTTTGCATCATCAGGATAGGGAAAAAAATAAACACGAGGAAAATATTTGCGATTGTATGCTGATATTAGACTGGAAAGCAATCTGATAGCGTTGTCAAATAAATCTTGACATTTCTACAACTATTTTTTATGTGATAAGATAAGGTGTCTTATTAAAAAGATCCAAGATGATGATTATATGCTTGTCTATAGTTCATAGCAAAGCCTTGCAAAAATAAATAAATAACGAATATCCGTCTGGGTCAATACATATATATTATTTATAAAGTTGAATAATGTTATTTAATCAACTAGACAAGGGTTAACTAAATTTAAGTTACTTATGAAATGAAACATAAGAGCTTTTATAATCTCTTGAGACTATTTTAAAGATTTCCAAGAGGTATCATAATTTATTTTCTTTCTACTTTCTTCATTTTAAAATATTTATAAAATCATTATATAAATCTTTTATAAAAGTACTGACTTAATTCTATCAGTTGTTTTTTTCTTTTTAATAGTAGGTTTTTTAAAGAAAAAGAAGTCAAAGAAAGAATTAAATTATCCAGTTAAGTTAGTTTCTTGACTTTTAAAATACCTAAAAAATGTAATCGTTTTTTAAGTACTAAAATCTGCATAAAATATTAATCTTAAAATCACGTTATTGTTTTAAAACTAATAGTGTATTATACATATATTCTAAATATGATATGAAGACTTCTCATAAAGTATTTTAAGAATGGTCTCCTTTGAATATTATAAACTGCATTTATGAAGTAATTTACCTTAATATCTGTCATAGTTCTGAGCTGTTGAATAAACACAAAACCACATGCTTATAATATGTATATATTAAAATTTCTTTACACATGTATAATCAAAATTGAGAATTGAAAGGTTTAGTCTTTGATTTTAATAATTTATAATGAGATACAATTTAAATTTAATCTAAGGAGAAGGTAATCAAACCTCCATACATGTGCCATCCTACAATATTCAATTAGCGATGTTAAATACAAGTAAACTCTTGATCCAAGTCACAAGATAATGACTTTGAAATGATAAGAATGGCTATCTTATCTTTGTATGCAGATTCAATTATATAGGATATAAAAAAATGTAAATAAAGTGAATAATTTAATATATCAAAGATGCTTATGATTTGCCTATATAATTACATAGATAGTCATTCTTATCTTTTCAAAGTCTTTATCTTGTGACTAGATGAAAAGTTTACTAGTGTTTAACATCATAATTGAATATTATAGTATGGACATGTGTAGAGGTTAAATTCTATCTGGATACTGCACTAATAAAAATTTCTTGATTATCAATTTAGATTAACAAATGAAATGTATTATTATAAATATAGAAATGAAACTACAGGAATAAAAAATCATTTTGTAGTTAATAATCTTTCATTAAACTTTACATATCAGGATAAATTTTTTTATCTAAATATCAATAATTAATTATTCCTGCGGCAGAGTTCAATGCCCGTGGATCATATTACCAGCTTTGTTACTTCTGGTATTCATGCTTTTTCAACTCCCTGAGGTTTTGATCAAGTTTAATAATTATTCTAGATTGTTTTGCTGTTTTTTACAAATCTCTTCTCATTTCAGTTATTTACTTTACATAAATATGGGAAATATATCAGAAAGATCGAAATTTAAATAATATACACTAATATCCTCTTATTTTTTCTTCCAAAGTGTAAGCTTGTGGTTAAGACCTGTAGAGGTCCCTACATTTGCATTTTCAAGCACACATGCTTAAAGTTTATTGCCTTAGTAAACATTACTTTTGAATAAATGAAAATCAAATTTACATCTAGATTGAATTGATTAGTTTGCTTTTTCCCAGATTTATAAGCTTAAATTAAATTTTTTCTTTGAAGTATTTGACGAGTTTTATTAAATGGCCCAGATTCTTTGCCACATTAAGATTGTACATTAAATTTCTTATCAGATTGAGATTGTTCATCAAATTTCTCAATATGTGTCAGAAAATTTGATTTTTACTCTTGTAAATATTAATAATATAAATGTTTGAGCATTTATACAGAAAAAGTAACCAATTATTTTATCTAAATACTTTTATTTGTGACTAGCATACTTTTGATATATGACATACCATATTCATAGCTCATTCACTTCTTTAGGGTTCCTAGTCCGTAAATATGCTTGATATTTTTATTCATTAATTAATTTCATTTAAATTTATTATTTTATTATTCAGAAATATTTAAATATCTTCATAATGCCCACTTCTTTGATAAGGAGATACTAGATTCTTTCTTGTTTATAGCAAATCTATTTTTAGCTGTCATCCAAGCCTCTTTGACATTTCATTTTCTGTCTTCCTTTTTGGTACAAATAAATTTCATAAGTTGAAATGTTTCTGTATAAATGCCCAAATGCTTATATTATTAATATAACATTCACAGAGAAAAGAGATAAAAGTTTTGGTCTTACAGATGTTGTAAAAGTTTTTAAGCCTCATTTATTTTAATTTTCTATGTGATACTTTCTTAAAAATTTAAATTCCATTTGTTTTAAGATTAAAAAGATCATTTTTAATGTTTCCATAATTTGAATGTCTTTTGCACATTCCCTAGTGACAGTTTGAGACAACATTTTATTTTACCATTAAAATCTTTATTCTATATTATGAATCAATAAACTGTACTTGATTTATTGAAAATATAAATTTACAAATGAAAATCATTCTAAAAAACATATTTGAACTTTGAAAATATAGAAAAATAATAAAGTGAAATATATAATGAGAACACTAACATTTTTTTTGAATAATTACTGCATGTGGCTAAAAAAATAAATTAATTAAATCTAAGTTAATTGAATATCATTTCTAAACCAAATAAATTATTAAGTCATCATAAGGTTATGAAATTTTATTATACATTTAAAATTGCACTTACAATTATTAAAATATCACAAAAGGACAGCTCATTATCAATCATAGTTTTATTTCCACTATTACTATAAATTTTTTAATTTGTAATTTTAAAATAATATATATTTGAACAAAATTGAAGTGCTATAAAAATATTTTTTTTAAATAATTCCTATACAAATATTTTGTAAAAATAAGCATAAATATTTAAATAAATTACAAAAAATACACCATTTTTTGTCTGCTGCTAACAAAAATAGAACAGAAGTTTCCAAGTAGTCTTGCAACTGCTTTCTCAAAGAATCTACCAATCAGCAAGATTGTCAGCTTATGTATACTACAATAGTGACATCTTCAGATTTTTTTTGGAATTAATAAATCAATATTTGCTTTAGTTCCAAATTTATTGTCAAAAAACACATAACATGCATAACAGCATTACACATAATGAAAAAAAAGTGGGAAAAAGTTGAAAGAGCAATGCCATTAAATACCTGTAATACCATACAGTGATAATCGGTTTTTTAACAGTTATTAATATTCCAAAGTTCTGAAGTAGATTTCAAAGATGAAATGACATTAGATGAATATCAACAGATATTCTTAGTGTACTGAATTTACTGAGCATTAGATAGAATTATATTTTTATGACTATATCTTGAGTTGATATCATGACTATAGGTAGTTAACCCTCAACCATTATGCCAGTATCCATATCAACATGTAAATTTGTCAGCTGTTAATTTAAAATATATAGGTCATGGGTTGTACATGTTTGCCTACCTTCATTGTATTGTTAGATGCAGAGATCATTAGCAGGCAATATTAATGAATGATTTAGTTTTGAGTATAGTTATTGTGTGTGGGATCTGAAACCAGCATGTAGCATTCATGTAACAAATTTAAACTTGTGCTGAATTTTGATGTTTTTTATGATAGTCTTTATGAAAGTAAATAAATTTATTTTGAACATATTAAGAAATGGTGTAACTAAGAAATAACAATAATGGTTTTATTTTTAAAATAATATCATAAATTTAAATTTTTTAAAATTTCTTTCATGAAACATACAAGTGTTAGTTCATTTTTATTTACAAGATTATAACCTGAAAATCATTGAGTGTTTCTCTCAGAATAAGCATGGTAGTTCCATTGCTTTAGATCTCCATTTTACTATTACCATAAATGACATTAGCATAGAATTTTACCTTATAATGTAGATTCTGCCAGACTGCTTTTGTTGATTTTTAATTTAGGAAAAAAATTTGAAGAGATCAGTATCTTATGGACAATCAGCAAATATCAACCATCTTTATTCTATTGTTCTCAAAGGAAAGATTTCTTTTAAGGATGTTCCTTCCTTGTTGATCATGTGAAACTCATCATGCAACATCATCACCTATCAAAATTAGCATGATGTTAAGAATTTTTCAAATATTTTGATAATTATAAAGCAAATATCAGATTTTAAATTAGAAATTGAAAGATTTATCACAAATATACCTTTTTTCATTCATATTTTTAAAAAATTGAAAATAAAAAAGAATTTGTTCATTTTCTGAAAGAATATTTATATTGACATAATTGGTGACATTTATGTACTTTATTCTTATTTAATGTTCTAATTATTTATCGAGTGCACAGGCAGAGAAAAGTTTTAACCTTCCAGAAGCACCTTAAACATTTGGATAATAGCCAAACAATGTAGTTTTTGACTATAGAGAGACTTCTCAAATTTCAACACAACATAGGGACTTTATAAAGATAAGAGCGGCCATCTTATCTTTAACATAAATTCTTACTTATATAGGCCAATTTGAAGCATCTTGATTTGAAAGCATGAATATATTACTTTATAAAGTTTAAATGTGATTTTTTTAGAATATTAGTCACATTTAAAATTAAATTTAAAAAAAAAAGTCAAATTTATTGAATTTTAGTATTAAATAAAGATTTTAAGTGGAAGTAACAGTTTGAGCATTTTCACAAACTTCCACCAGGTGTAACAACAGAAAATGACAGAATTTGAAATGGTTAAACAGAGCTATTTTATTAAATGTGATCTAATTAATTTCTCCGTAGTGTATGATATTGGCATGTAGTAACTGCATAATTTATATAGAATGTAGCAGTCGAGAGTTAAACAGCCCATTATTGATTCATCTCCAAAAAATGTTAAATAACCTTCAACCCAATGAAAAGTTTCACGTCATTTTCTTTTTTGTTTATGTATATTTCAACCAGTTTTTAATGTATTTAATGTTTTAAAAAGAATTAATTAAATTTAAAATTCTTATTTAAAATGATCTAATTTAATCAACCCTAGGCTTGACCCCCCCTCCATAGTTTATAACAATTATTAAATTATTACTTTCCAAATAACATTTTCTTTAATATCACAAATTATCAAGTTATTATATCCCAGTGAACAACCATTTAATAATGATATCATATGCCTGTTAATGCACATTTATTTATATATTATTTTTAGGTAGTACTTGATAATAACTGAAAGATGAAAGGAGTCACCAAATTTTATTTAGGAAACAATCACCTGAAGCATTTGATCATTCTGAAGGTATATAAACTTTTTTTTTTTTTTTCATATGTCATAGCATCTGCCGGGACGCGAACCCACACCCGTCTGCAACCAACTACTTGCTTGCATGGCGGCTGCGATACCTCTCGGCTAACAACGCAAGACAAAAGGGTATATAAACTTTTATCTGTGCTGGAAAACAGATTTGTTAAATAATTGCTTTATCTCTCTATATATAATATTTTTATGGATTAATTATGAAAAAATAAAGAAATGAATAGGGATGTTTCTATAAAATGACTGTGAATAGTAATATTTCTAGAAATGGTGATCATGTGATGTTTATTGGCTTAAGTTAAATAGTTGCTCTAATAACTTCCAATAATGAGTTTACTTATAAATAAAAGACCCTCTTATTTATAAGTTTTTTTTTCTCAGAGATGAAAGTTTATTCATCAAAAAACATACAAATACAGTTAGAAAAAGATTTACAAAGGAAATGGTGACATGGTAAAATGAAAATTCAAAAGCAACATGGTGAGAAAAGAATGATACATATGAAAAGTAAAAGGGAAGTGGAAAGGGTGTGTAGTCCAGGCCAAGAAAAGGTCTTTGGTTGCAAGTCCTAGATGCACATCTTCATTGAGTTGAGTCCTGTGACAGATATGGATTTAAACTCACATATATTTTTATAAGTATTAAGGTTTTTTAAGAATCCCATCTTTTTATATCTGGATGTATCATTTAATCCACCTTCAAAGAGATATACAATTTAAATTAATTTGTGGATTAATTAAGAAATAATAAAGAAATCAAGACAAAAAAAGCTATCTTGGATTACTGGATCAATAGTTGGTCTTAAAGGTTGTCAATAGTAATTGATATCAATCCAATAATACCACTGCTAACAAATTTCTGTAAACTTTTGTATTTAAAATCTCTCTTTTAATTTTATTTCATAATACTTTTTTTAGTATTCTTTCAAACATACTAGTAATGTAGTTTTGGTGGTTCTTTAATTTTCTCTCTTCTTCTCGAGTTATTTCTTTATTTCTTCTCTTTTTATTTCAGGCATATATATTTATAGTTCTTATATTTTCTTCTTTTTTCTGACTTTGGAAATGTTTTACTTTGACAAATTATTTTAGAGTTGAGATTTTATACAAATTTAGACTATTTTAAACTCAATTCTAGGTAATTTGAGAAAGAAGAAGTATTCATACAAACATTACAGAGTTTTTAAGATATCCATCAATTCTTTTATCACAGATCAGTTAACAATTCATCATCATCATCATCAACCATTATCAATTCACTGCAGGATGATAGTCTCTCCAAGTTCAATCCATCTTCTTTGATCTTTAGCTTCTCTTCTCCATCTCACCCCTGCACACTTTCTTACTTCATCCAACCATCTCATGTATTCTCTTTCTGGATCTTTTACAATCTCTTGGAATCCAGTTTAAGATTTCAATTGTCCATCTATTATCATCTCTTTTAGAAATATGTCCAGCCCAGCTCCACTTCAGTCATTTAATTTTTTCAATGAGGTCAGTAACACCTGTTTATTCTCTTATCCATATATTGCATTTTTGATCTCTTCTTGTTACTCCTAAAATGCATCTCCATACTTCTTTGAGTGGTTTGAAATCTCTGTATTGCTCTTCTAAGTTAACAATTATATGTCTGGATATAATTGCTACAGTATAAAAGAGTTGTCCAGCCACATATTTTGGAAACACTTAAATGTTTTCCTATGTATTTATTGTTTGGACTCATCCCATTGAAAAGCACTTGAAAGAACCCAAACTGATGATTAGAAAAGGGAAAACAGATGTGTCTAAGGTAGCAAACTAAAACACAAAAATATTGGATAAAGAAGAAAAGGTACAAAAAAGAAAATTTAAAGAAGCTTCTCGTGTAACAATGGCAAACAATCCTATAAGTGAACCTAGTATGACTATACAAAATTTATGCAAAACATTAATCAACTTTGCTCTTAAGAAGAAAAAGTGGAGAAATCATGAGGAACCTCATAGATAAGTATATGAAATTTCTACTCACTGTTGCCTTTGGCAGGATGACTCAGTTGGTTAGAGCATTACCTTAAAATTCAATACTCAAGAATCTAAGGGTCCAGATTCGATTCCCATGCTAGTACTGTCACTGGTCAGGCCAGCAACCCCTGAAGAAGAGGGAAAAATATAGGCAAAGTTTCAAGTGGTATATTTATCTCTTCTTCAGGTATTGCTGACCTGACCAGTGACAGTACTAGCCTGAGAATCGAACTTGGATTTTTCGATTTTGAATAAAATTTTAAGATAATGCTCTAACCAATTGAGCCTTCCTGCTAAAGATATTCCATACCTAATATTAGTTGGTGGATTTAATCCAATATATAAATACATATATAATGTTTTCATTCTTTTTTAAATATATATAATAAAAGATGGCTGATAATAGCACTATTGAACAAGTTCAGGGGTCATATGTTTTAAGCCCATATGACTTAATTATCTCAACTGGCCTTTGGGTAGAGATTAATAAAAATACATTATTTACTCAATCTTGAAAATTTGCTTCATAAATTTTGTACTGCTTTGTGATTATAGAGTTATGATTAAGTTTTCATATAGTTTACTTTTAAATTATTTACTACTCATTTTGTTTAAAATTTTTAGAAATTCATAAAAATAGTTAATCTTTTACTAAAATTTTTGAAATGTTAGCAGTTCGCAATTGGCAAAAAAATATTTTTTTTTCATGCAGGGAAAGTTATTAATATGCTAATAGAAGAATATTGGTAAGGAAATGGCTTAATACTAAAAAGAGATATTAATATGTTTAGAGAAATAGTGATATGTATTCATTATAAGAGATTTTAATGCCCATATAGAAGAAATATATAGAACAGTCAATGATAAAAAAAAAATATTTTTTTTTGTAGGAAGGTGTTATTGGAAATCTAAATATATGCATATATAAGAAAGTCTTTATATATTTAAACATTAAAAGCATAAAGCTAAACTAGTCAATAAATAATTAAAATTAACCCAAAATCACAACTCAACCAGACTAGCTAAAAAATAAACTCTAACACACAACCAATGGTTTCACTCCTACAAGCAGACTTCTCAAGTGTAAAGAACTACATAATTTAAACTAAACATTACCCACAATTTTATTTATCTCCCATACACTATTAATATTAAAAAAACTTTTAAATAAGTTAATTGTTTCAGAATCATGTATTTTTAATAATATTCTTTAATTCTTTTTATTTCATTTCCCTCAAAGAAGATTCTGAAGCAATTAATTATTCAAATGTTATTTTAATATTAAGGATGTATGGGAAGTAAGTGGAATTGTGGGTAAAGTAAGTGGAATTGTGGGTAATGTTTAGTTTAAACATGTTATTGTAGTTCTTTACACTTGAGAAGTTTGCCGGTAGAAGTGAAATCATTGGTTGTGTTTTAAAGATTATTTTTTGGCTAGTCTGGTTGAGTTGTAAATCTGGGGTAATTTTGGTTATATATGTATGAGCAAAAATATTTTAAAGTATACTATAGTTTTTGTTTAGGAAAATAATGCTAATAAATATAAAATTATAAAGATGTATGACTAAAAGTAAAAATAGATGATAATGATCATATTTTTGGTTTTCAAACAATGGAGTTTCTTTTTCACAGCTGCAAAAAATATAATAACTAAAGAGAGAAAATCAATTACGAGATTTGGCATATCAAGCTACAAAGAAATAGTTGCAAAAAACAAATAAAAACAAATGTGCATTAGAAAATAAAAAATAAAATGCACAGATGTAGATGATAAAGTTTAGAGTGAAAGGAATATAATTTGGATGATAATACAATTTTAAAAAAAGAATATCAAGAAAAAATAAATCAGAAATGAAATAAATACATACAAAGAATAAAATCAAGACAAGAGGCAAAATTTAGAAAAATAAAAGAACTATAGAAAAATTGCTATGGAAATTAGAAAAACCACTAAATCATCACATGATCGTTGAAAGAATTAAAAGAATGAAGTGGAATTGGGCTGGACATATTGCTAAAAATGATAATATATATACAGTTGAAATTTTAAACCAGATTCCAAGAGATTGCAAAAGACGTAGAAAGAAACCACATATGAGATGGATGGATAAAATAAGAAAGTGTGTTGGAGCAATGTGAAAAAGAAAAACTAGAGATCAGAGAAGATGGTTTGAACTTGGAGGCACTATCCTGAAGTGGTTCAATAATGGTTGAAAATAATAATGATGATTAAAAAAGACTGCAGTATACAAAATGTATTTAAATATACATACTACAAATAGTAAAATTAACAATTACTTATATTTTCAACAGAGTTTGGGGTTTTTGTTAAAATCTGAAAATTTCACAATTCTCGAGAAATCCTGAAACCAAAATTAATAATATTTTATCTGTCTAAGTTAGATAGATTAGAGACGCTAAATATGAAAAGTAAAACATAAGAAACTAGGATGTCCTCATTGTTATTTATGAAAATCACTTACAATTGATTATCCAAATACATAAAATGGAGAATATTTTTTCAAAGTAGCTCATGATGTTTCTTTATTTGAAAGAATAAAAGACATGAATAATTTTTTATATCTATGTACAAAATTAAAAGAGAGAATAAGACAAAAAAAAGCTTATGGCTTTATTCTTCGGGAGTTAATAAGAAGTTTGAGCACCAGAATCAATCTTGGAACTTCCTGATCCTAAGTTTGAGCTCCAGAATCGATCCTGGAACTTCCTAATCCTAAGTTTGAACTTCAGAATCGATCCTGGAATTTCCTGATCCTAAGTTTGAGTACCAAAATCGATCCTGAAACTTCCTGATTCTAAATTTGGGCACCAGAATCGATCCTGAAACCTCCTGATCCTAAGTTTGAGCTACACAATCAATCCTGAAACTTCCTGATCCTAAGTTTGAGTTTCAGAATCGATCCTGGAGCTTCCTGATCCTAAGTTTGAGCTCCAGAATCAATCCTGGAACTTCCTGATCCTAAGTTTGAGCTCCAGAATCTATCCTGGAACCTACCAATCCCAAGTCAGATTCTATCAACTGCACCAAATCATGCAAGGCAAAATGAAAATAAATTTAATAAATTAAAAATATTATTAATAAACTAATAAGGGGGGATTTAAATGAGAGATGAATATTGGAAGATTCAAATATAAAAACTATAAACAGGTACACTTATTTAGGAATTGAAATAAATGATGAAAAATTATTTCTAGCAATTAAAATATATACATTATTTATTTATGAATTTGTAAGAATTTCATCCTAGTATCATTTTTGCACTTGGTTGTTCCATGAATAGATTAATAATTATGAGGCGTTTCAAATTTTATGGAAGTCAAAGTTCCAAATTCAAGTTTTGAAATGACATAATACGTTAAAAAAAAAGAATAATAGATGTAATAAAAAAGAAGTAGCAAAATATGTTCCTGAAGCAATTATGCAATGAGACTGTTCATGAAGAAATAGATTGGTTGAATTCCTATATGAAGAAGGCAAAAAGATTTTTTTTTTAGAATAAAACTTATGAATGAAAGTGGGATGCCTATGGTAATACTATGTTGAACATACTGGTTTTCAACCGATCTCTGCAGTTAAGTAATGGTAGGTTTGTTCTGTAATAAATTAAAATTGAAAATATGTGTTGATATATATATAGGTAATACTTAAATATTTTATGCTAATATTTCACACATTACGTCAATAATTCTATTTTTATTTTATTATGTCACTTTCGAAAGGCAAAACCTTCATTTTCAAAGCTCTGGAAAATTGTAGTGTAGATTGTTTTTGCGTGAGAAATGCAAAATTATGCAAATAAAGTTTGCCATTTTTTGGAAATGGCATAGAATGTATCTCTTTTATATATGGAATTAATGTCCAAAACCATAAAATAAGTCTCCTTAATATTCCTCCTTAACTGATGTCATTCTCTGCACACCACCCGAGGATTATCTTGTGATAATCTTGTATGAACCAAAGCTCTAGTCTTTCCATAATATGATGCATGGCAGTTATTTTCAGGGCAATCTATATTATACACAGCCTGTTGTGTATATATTGGAAGGAGCTGATCCTTGGTATTGTTAATGAATCTGTTGAAGTTGGGAGGGATTCAATAGGATGTTTAAAAAATAATTATTACAATTCAATTTACAAATGCAAAACTTCGTGGATTTTTTTTCATTTGGGCTTCAAATAAATACATTAATTCAGATATAAACTTTAAATTTAATTAAAGATTAATATATCTATTATTAATACAAGTATCAATTTCATTAACAGCTCCATTTTTTCTACTCATGTGTAATATATTAGATATATTATACTATAAAATTTGAACTCTATACATTTGAATAAAGATACCAGAAAAGACCACGTGATCTTCAAAATGCATATCTATAATGCTAAAGCAGAACCATCTATGGCATCTGGTTCTAAAAGTGATATTAGGAAAATGTAATACCATACTTAAGAATGAAGTATAAGAGTATTATTTTAATAGATACATAAAACACACGATCAATATATTACTTTAATCTTTATTTATTTGGTAACTTTGGCATTTGTGAAAGTTATATATTTGATATTATTATATGTTAATTTAATAAATGTTAAATCAAATTTAACCTATTAATGTTCGAATTCTCATTCCATAATGTTTTAATAGTTACTAAATTAGTACAGTTATTTGTGACATTATGTCAATGACTTTGTGAGTTAGCAATTAGCACTAAACGGTAAAAATTTAATAAAATCTGGAGTTCGAAACTGGATCTTCAGAGTTGATCCTTTAAACTACAGAGATGATATTCAATATCTCATCATAGATTCAAATAAATAAAATCTATCCTCAGCTTTTTTTTCATGCGTCATAACCCGGGACAACTGCTTGTAAGGCTGCTGTGCTGACCTCTCGACCACCAACGCTTGACAGCTTTGTTCTTTATTTTTATAAACTTTCCCTCTTTTATTTAAACCTGTAATTCTCTCATTAATAAGTACAATATTTATTATATCCTTTTATAAATGTTTACTTTTTTATTTAAAGAAGTAACATCTTTGAATTATTTTGATATTAAAAGCAATTGGAATGTGTGTTGGAATTAAGGGAAAGTAGGATATGTGTTACTTTTGTATTTGCATTACTTTACATTTTATAAGTCTGCATTAAAAGGAAAAGCAATAGTAATACTTAGTTTATTATGCTGATCGAGTTTAGCTTTTATCATATATATATATATATGTATAACATTAAATATTATAGTTTGCTATTGCAAATGAAAATGGAAAAAGAAAGAAGTAAAATTGAATTATACCATGTGCTTACGTTTAAATAAAAAGATATTTATCTTTAATTGAAATTAAAACTTTATATATATGTGGGTTAGGAGTATTCTCTAGTTTAATAAATGATTGATTATAATTATTAATGTATTACATGAAGTGATTGATATCAAAGTTATAAGTGTCAGAAATTCTTTTGTAAAATCAAAGTGTGATATTGATAAAAACTCAATGAAAAAGACATGTGCAAAGGATTGTTATCTGAGGCAACTGAAGAATGCTGGTTCAACATGAAATGCATTTGACAGTCATTTGTCTTTTTCAGATGTTTCAAGAACGTGTGGTGGAGTGGAAATTTTAAGTATATATATATATTCAATCTTCCAAACATTATATTTCACCAATGCCATCTAGTAAATAAATATGAGTCTCAACTTTGAACAGCCAATTCAGATTTATATTAATTCATTAAAGAGCGTTGATGAGCAATTATAGCATTTAGTAGAGTTGTATTTGTTGTTTAAACTATTTCATTCATTTAATAAGTGTACTGAATGTCTTTAGAAAAATTTAACTTTAAATATTCCAAATACATTTAACTGTTAGTAGGTGTTGCTGGCCTGACCAGTGACAGTACTAGCATGGGAATCGAACCTGAACTCTTAAATTCTTGAGTACTGAATTTTAAAGTAATGCTCTAATCAACTGAGCAAAACACCCTCATCACAAACCTTTAGGAAAACATTTAGGAGAGTGATTTGAATATTTTCTATTTAATTTTCAGATAGCGATATGCATTGAAATATTTTCAAATATATATTACATAAAAGTAAAAAAGGTAAAACTGATAAGTAGAAACTGCAAAATAAAGATTTCATTAGAATCGTTTTTTTTTCAAATATGCATTACTCACTACACAAACCATTGTTATTTAATAATGGTTTTCCTATCTTGTATTATTGATGCCAATTTATTGATCAATAATTGAATAACAGATTTCTTAGCTATGGGCCAGCTATATTTAAAATTTTCCAAATTATATCCAGATTAAAACTCTAGTGTGACAGTAGATATAATCTCTCTACCAAAAAAAGGTATTTATATATATATATGTTAAAGAGATTTTCGGGTTTGTCTTGTGCATGATTTTTGTACTACTATACCAATGTTTATTTATTTCATAATCTTTATAATTATAACTAAAATATTACTATCTTTGATTTTCTCTATATATGTTTTTATAATATCCATAACTCAGTTGATGGTTTTTGTGACCAACAAAATGTCAGTATATTAGTATAGTAGATCATATAGATTTGCTATTGTTTTCATCCATCCTGCAGAACTAGTTTTGATTGGTTGATGGACATCATTACTAAGGGGCTGTGGATTTAACTTCACATATATATAACAATGATCCCATTTACTAATTAATTTATATATATATATTATTAAAAACCACTCAACACTTAGACAATCCCAGTATCAATAACAATTAACAATTTCAAACTGTTGTCAAGGCAACCTCCTTTTAACAACAAAGGTGGAATCCCTTATATATATATATACACACACACTGGATATAAACAAACTTGGAAAGCTGATAGTTCTAATCACAATATAATAAGATATTAATTCTTATTTGTTCAATATACTATGTAAAATAAAAAAAATCTCTGATCAATTATTGTCCAGTATGTCTGTATTTCAAGAAAATCTTTCTCATCAATGACCTAATTGATATTTCTTATCAGCTGCCTAGATATGCATACTCTGTAGCAGAAGGTCTTCGAAGTGATTTCAATTTTTTTACAATCTCTCGAAATACCATTCGATTATTTATGCATTTATCAGTTACCTAAAGTGTCACCAATGGTCCATGCGAATAAAGCAATCTTCATCTTACATTAAATTTGGACCAAATGATTTTATTTCAAAATGCTTAGAATTTTCTTTCAGGTAGCTGTCCATGGTCAATTCAGTTAATCATTGGTCAGTAAATGGGTATCTAGCTATTATTAGCTAGAGTAAAACCAAAAGTAGAAAATTACTCAAATCCTTATCGCCCAGAAATTGAAAAACAAGTATTATCTTTTTCTTCACGTCTTTCTGTGAGAGGTTTATGGGAATGTCTTTGTTCTGCAGAGATCAATTTAATAAAAAAAAAATTTTTTTAAAGCGTGAATAATCAACCTATTTATAAACGAGTCAAGGTTGTATATTTACTGGATGTGCAAATATATTCAGTTGTATTTTATTTTTTATTGCTTTGAGATAAATAAAAAAAGATTTAAAGATTTGAAAAAAATGTTTTGTTACAATCATTCATGAAAAATCAGTAAAAAAATATCTCTTTGTAGGATTGGGAAAAAATACAAAAAAAAGATTTTATATACATATAAAAAAATAAATAAAAAAAAGAGTAAAATGTAAACGGTTTTTTCTTTCTTATTCGCTTAAGTTTTTAGATATCTGTTTTCGAATAGTTGTGGCTTAAATCTTTTGTTTTTTATTTTATTTTCAAATTACAGAAAATTACTTTTTAAACTTATTGAAAATGAATCAGTTTAATATAAACTGTTACAAAATGTCTAAAGCCAAATTAAGGAAATCGCAATTTTAAAATATAAAATCATTTTTGTAAATATAAAAGTTGTTAAAAAATAAATATATAAAACTATACAATACATAATCGCGTTCCTATGTTTCATAGTCTTAATTCTCACTAAAATTTTCCTATTGTCCATATAAGTGTATATGTTATGTACACATCAGAAAAGCATAAAAATAATGTGATCATTTTTTTCATTTAAACCATTCTAATCATATGTGCATATATAACTAGGATTATGGTACAGTAATTAGCACCTTGCACAGTGCGCCCAAGTCATCAAATGCAGGTGGGAAATGAACGTTTTTTCCAGGTAGCTAAGAATTTCAAAGTTATAGGATGATGTTTTCAGGCAAATTATAAATAGCTAAACTCTACAAGACTTCCGTGTATGGATTGATAAATGGATATATAATTATTCTTTGTTAAAAAAAACTAGGCTCTCTGTAATTTATTTGACTGTCTATAGGTTTAAATAAAAAAAATCAAAAGTAGTATTTTGATTATAACTGAAAGATCATAAAATAAATAAACCAATCTTAAGATTCATCATTTCTAGTCATCATTATAAAAAATAAATATCTGGCAAACATTTATTTCTGTATAGTTTTGTGATATGTGAAACCTAGAAGTTCTTGAATTAAAACTAATCCACAACTTTAAGACTCAAACATAACATGGTTGTCAAGCATTGTTAGCTGAGAGGTCAGCACATCCGCCTTGCAAGCAAGCAGTTGGTTGCAGACGGTTGTTGCGGGTTCGCCTCCTGGCCGATGCTATGACATATGGAAAAAACATAACATGGTTGTTTGAGCAATTAACCTTGAAATTTTTTTACTGGGATTTCAGAATGCAAAAACTAACGACATATTTCATCAACATATTTTATATGCAAAATTTTATTTTAATGCTGTGATAAAAAAATAAAAAACAATATGAAAAATATCATATAAAGAATAACAATATTAGCAACGTGGTGTTCATGGACATCAAGATATCCATGAAGCATTTTTCTAGTGCCTACTGCTAGCTATCAATGTAACACTTTCTCTACTCTTTCAACATTTACAAGTTACGTGCTCAAATGTTTTTTCTTATTTTGCTGAGTTGTGGCGGTTATGAGGTTATACAAGGGGGTACACAAAAATAATTGGAATTTTATAATAAAAAATTATTTATTTACTGTTTTAAGTGTTATAAATTTAATCTCTTTCAAATTACAGTCCATTTGATGCAATACACTAGTCTAAACATGTTTTTCACTTTTCATAGTAATCTGGAAACACTTGCAAAGTAATACCTTTTAACACCTGCAGGATTTTCTTTTTACCATTTCCAAATTTCAAAAAAAAAATAGGAATTTTTTTTCATTTAAAAGAATTTTTAAAAAATCGCACAAAGCGAGGTCGAGTCAATATGGCTGATAGGTAAGCTACATTCTGCTAAAATTAATTAAAAAGTCTTTTACAGTCCAAACTTTGAGAGGTGACAATTTTTTGGGGTGAAGCTTGCGCTCTTCTCTTTGCCACAAAATGGGACATTTATATTTTACCACACCATGTAAAACATTGCAGATAAAATGCCTGACCATTACAAATTAAATCTGTGAGAAAAAAATGTCCTTTGTGCAAAAACAAAATCAGCACTGTTTTAAGATGTGATATGTTGGACTATTTCCATCATTTATGAGTGAATGTTGTATGTTTAGAAAATTTTAAACTTAATTTAAACTTTTCAAATACAAACAACTTGTTAGTAATAACACACAAATAGACAACACAGGTTAGTAGAGCATTTGCCTTAAAATCAATATTCAAGAATCTAAAGGTGTGAGTTCAACTTCTAAGTGAATATTGTCACTATGCATATAGGCCAGCAACACCTGAAGAAGAGTGGAGAATACTACTACTTGAAACATTGTGTAATTACTAACCTGTGTTGTCTATTTGTGTGTTATTATTAACAAGTTGTTTGTATTTGACAATTTTAAATAAAGAAGGTTTGTGGAAAAATCCTTATCTAGTACCCACTCATTCAATATCTCCAGACTAGTTTTTAACTAGTAACTTTCATCAGTGAGGAGCCTTGGATCTGTTTAAAGTAGGTCTTTTGATTTTAAAGTGTCTTTTACATTTGTCTGAAGGTTTGTAATGATGGTATATTATAAGATGTGATGTGTTTCACTATTTCAATCATTTATGAGTGAAAGTTGAATGTATAGAAAAATTTTAAACTTTATTTAAACTTTCCAAATACAAACAACTTGTTTGTAATAACACACAAATGTTGTGTAATTACTAACCTGTATTGTCTATTTGTGTGTTATTACTAACAAGTTGTTTGTATTTGGAAAGTTTAAATAAAGTTTAAAATTTTTCTATACATTCAACATTCACTCATAAATGATGGAAATAGTCCATCATATCACATCTTAGGATATACCATCATCACAAACCTTCAGACAAATACTCAACATTGTTTTGATTTTAGACTTCACTTATGTTTTTTAGAGATATGGTATATATAACATTTCAATTAAACCACTCATAAACTTGTGTTTTTCTGAGATCAGTTCGTTTGTAATATGATTCAACCATTACAACTGTTTTTCTTGCCATTTTTTGTAAACAATAACAGAAGTTCAAGTTGTTTGAAATTTTCAGTCATTATAAAAATTGACAAATATGCGAAACACATTTTACAAAGAAATGTGCTACATGGCATTACAATTTCACCCATCAATATCACTTGGCAGATAAATGGAGAAGGGTTCTGGCAAAAAGTATGTAATAGCAGAAGGATATACAAGAACAAGTGTGCAAACCAGAGAGTGACTCCAGTTATTTCTGAGTCTCCCCTCTTAGTATATGTTGGTTGTGGTTGTTCTATGAAATATTTAAAACTGAAATATAAAAATATAATTTTAGAATTATATCAGACTGATAAAACATTCTGAAATTTAGTTACTGAAAATAAATATTTTTATGAATAAAAATGTGCTGCTCTAAAATGTGCTTTCACTTATTTGCATAAACCTCACCCCCCTCTAAATATGAAGAACTTAAAACTCAAATCCCAAGCATGATTTGGTGCTTCTTATTTAGCCCACTGCTTGAAAACCAGAAATTTTAAGTAGTTATCAGATTGGTCAACATCACATTTTCTTATACACCAAAATGTGAGTCATAATAGAATGCAGAATTTTAAATTAAGAAAGTAGAATTTTGAATTTAAAAAACTGCCTTAAAATAGATAAGTATTGGACAGATCTCAGGTTCATAACAACTTCACTCTGGCTTGTTCATAAACCAGCTATTTACAGTATTTTCAATGTAAATATTGTCAGTCACTGGTTTCGACTGTAAATGAGATCTACTCGATTCACAAAGAGATTTTAACAAATATCAAAATCTGAGTTTCAATTCTGGAATGAAGCCAGAAACTTGACAGAATAGATTTCAGATAGAGACCCTAGATGGGTATCCAATAATGGTAATAAAATAAAAATCTAACTATTTTTAGTGACAAGTTGAACAGCACCACCAGATACCAAATTTATTGAAACTTCCCTTTTGTAACAAATTGTCAAGTTGGGAATTATGTTTATACTTTTGGCTTAATGAGCATTAAAAAAAAAAAAATAAATGAAGATAGTTTATCCAGAGATTTACTCTTTTAAAATCATCAGAAAGAAGTTGAACATTATTTGAAGTGAAATGTATGTATAAAATTAATATCTGTTAACTAAATAAATCACAATGATAAATATATTTGATAAGTTTTTAGTAATTAAAAACAATGACTTATCAATAACAAAAAGAAACTCAGGCTTGACTTAATTTTACTATTTTTTTAGTCGATTATAATTAATTTTAATCAATAATTATTTTAAGATGATGATCATCTCATGGATTTATGATTAACTAGAAACTTGATGTACCATATTTAAGTATAATCCTTTTAATATCTTGATTATATATGTTGAATTAAATATTCCAAGGATTGTTATTCTAATAAATAACAGAAATAATATTTTATCCATGTAAATGGAGATAACCTTCATCTCTGATATTGCCAAGATCAATTACTGCTAACTGATAATCTCCCAAGGCTAAATAAAATTTCTCCAATTAATTATATATATATTGAGCTATCTTAATTTTATTTTTATAATTATTAATTTCTGTTTAATTATTAAAACAAGTGATTAAATGTGAGATTGTCTCTATTCCAGCATAAATGACTATTAATTTAATAATTATTATTAATTCCAAGTTTTCATCTGGTTAAAATATTGAGTTCACTCAATATTTCCATGAATATTGGCAAATGTAAGCTCATAAACATCTAACTAAGGTTTTAAGAATATGTGGATTCATTCTATTCTTGCACTTTAAGTCAACAAAGCATTATTTATGCACTGCTGAGATGAAAGTAGTCTCTTCCATTAAAATTGCATATATATCTATATACACTATATATATTTCATGCTAAACCAGAATTCATCAGTTAGCCCAGATCATCATCTCCCACACATATTGTACCCTTACTTCTCGATGTATAATATAGTTTGAAATACAACTAGCTCAATTAAATTATTATGCTTAATTAAAATTTGCATATTTATCTTTAATATACTTTTATATTATCGTATCCTAATTAAATTTATTATCAATTATCAAAATCAATATAGTTTTAGATTATGTACTAATTAATAAGTATTTATCAAAATCATGAGACTGTGAAGTAAAGTTACAAAGCAATAAGTAGATTTACATTGAGTCAATATCTTCCAAACATATTATCTCAATGGCATAAGAATACTATTACCTCCTTATTAACTTACTACTACCTCTATAGCATTCTTATGGCTTTTAAATAAAATAAACTATCTTTAATAATAATAAAATAAATAAAGCTTAACTTTTAATTTTTAAAATATAATTAAATAATCTCAGGTTCTTCTAATTATCTTATAGTAATAATAACTCATGTAAATAAGTATGATATGGGATTTTACATCAAACCTAAATACACCTAACTTATTTTAATAATAATAATAATACTAATCTTAGAGTATAACCTAATCTTCTCTATTTCTGTTATATCAATAATCACTAAATAAATAATCATATGTATATCTTTTATTTTCATATAGTATCTTAATTTTGGAATAGATCAAAATCTTATAATTCAATAATCTGTGGCAACTCTATGACCATTGTAAGATGATGTAATAATGTTAATCAATTCTCATAAATGATAATCAGGAAAATATTGTATTTATTTCTAAAATAATATTAATAAATTCACATTGTGCAAATATTATGTTTCTTCAAATTATCTGCTGTCAAATGCTGTGGTGCAAAATAATGAACTCGACACACTTTTAAAAACAAATTAAACAAATTTATTTACATTAACTTTGATTAAGAATTTATTTACAATATTTACATTTCAAATTTGGAAAAAAACAAAAGAAAATAAAAATAAGAAAATAATAATACAAAATGTTTACACTGTTATTAGCTCATACTCCTATTAAATAATCTATACATTCTTTTAAAATGCTATACTAATATTATTGAAGTATGTTTTTAAAACTTAGACTTTAAATACATATCAGTGAACTTCAATTATTACACAGAAAAATTTATGTAAATAATCTTTATGTAGCATATGTAAACAATTAAACTTTATTAATTAAATTGCTACATCACTTAAGTATTGCTATTATTCATTTTATAATGTACTAGTATGTGTTTACTTTATTATCAGCATTACTTTAATAGCATAATATAGAAACTAATGTATCCTTGTAATGTAATAACAAATAATTGATTATAATTTTATATTTCACTTAATGCAATTCATGCTATATGTTTTTATTAAATATGCATTACATATATGTACTGTTAAAATAATAATATTTAAATTATTCATCAATTTCAAATTCATAAAGCACTATATTAGATAAATTTTATGATTCTTTTCTGTGTGAAATTATTACTTTAATCCATGTGTTATGCTACTCCTTCCTAATAAATTTCTATCTACAAAACATCCTTTAAAACTTATTTAAACTTTCCGGAAAAACAATCATCTACTTTACATAAATACTAATTATTCAAAACTATTTATACTTCATCATATTCAGTAAACCTTTAATTCAAACATAAACTTCTACATAAAACTTAACTTAATTTATCCAATAAAATATAATAAAATATAAACTTTGAAATCTCTTCCTAACTTTTAAATAAAATAATTACCGATATGAATAATAAATATAATTTTAATACTCCAACATAATAATAATAAAAAATAAAATCAAAATTTATTTACGAAAGAATCATATAATTATTTCTAAGCTTTTTATGTAATGTTGTATCATATTTATATCATAAATTCAAATTATGCATATTTAAATAAACTGTTACTGCCAATATAATGTGTGTATATTTTTAAAATATTCATACATCCATTCAACACTAACATATCATTCGGTTGATCTAAAGAAAAACATATTAAATACATCAAAATTATTATTATATAATTTTACCATCAATAATGATTTAATGTACAGTCCATCTTCCAATATTCTTCGGAATTACAGCTTCATAAAATAATTTACATTTATACTCACGACCATACTTTAAAATATTCTGTGTTATATTAATTATAAAACAAACTCATGCAATTAATCATTATATTATTTTTTAGTTATTATTTAAAGATATGTACCTATCTTATTTTAATAAATTAATAATATTTAATTTTTATATTAGATAAATAAAACAGAGTTCATATTACGTGACTCCAGCGATGTTTTCTTTTCCACTATAAAGTTTTTTTTAATCCTAGGCACATATTCACTAGCACACCATTTCCTGTTTCCGGTCCATCACGTGTTTTTTTAAAGTTTATGAAAACGAAAATGTTCTTTTTTTAAAAAAATAAGTTCCCACAAGAAAATAAAATAAAATTAAAATAACTTATAGGATCCTGGTTTAGTTCTTTTAAAATATTATTCAAAAGTTATTATTTTAATTTAGTCTATAGTTTATAAAAATTTATATTTAATTATTTTAAATTGACTGAGACGTCCACATATTTCTTGCGCATTTCTTAACAAAAAACATCCAGGTAAGAATAATCTTCTTTATCTATAAACGACCCGCGTTTAAATTATTTCAATATAATAATTCTATTATATTAAGATTTTTAGCTAATTATATTTCAATTGACTTGCCTTTAAAATTATCAACATTCAGTCTTTAAAACATGAAGACTTAACAAGGCAAGTATTTATAAAACTACTTTCATTTTTAATATCTTTACTTAAGATATATTTTTAAATTTATAGCTTGCAAAAATACTTTCTTCATAAAGAAGTATTTTATTCTTTAAAATATCTATTTTCTAATAAGCAATAGTAATTAGCTTTTAAAATTATATACTGTCCAAAATACTACTTTTCTCCATCTTATAATTTTCCGAACTAATCCAGCGTTTGACATATTTCTAAGGTAAAGTTTCCGATATATTTTCACTATATATGATGTTCCCATGACCATTTGCTTGCAAATTGAGCTTCAATTTAGAGACGATTGATAGGAAAATTTAAATTAACACTGCATGTCTACTATTTAAAACTTTTATAGATTATTTATAACGACACTCTTGTAATTTTTTTTAAAAATGATTTTAGAGCATCTATAAATTTACTTAGCTATTTTTCTAATAGCACAATTAACTTGAAAATTCAATCACGAAGTCCCCTTCTAACAATTGAACTGAGCTTTTATACCGGAAGAAACTTCCCATTTGATTGGTACATTTAAACAATCAATTTGCTGGCTTATTTACATATTTACCAACAACACAAAATTAAAAATAAATAATGACTTATTTAATATTTATTACATTATTACATTTTTAAAATAATTCTTATCGTTTATTTAAATCCATTAAACACTTTTAAAAAAATATATTATTTCACTTGATTTTAATTTTAACTTTTATAAGATTATTTTTAAATAAACTAAATATTTTTTATACGTCATATTTTTAAAACAATATTTTAAAATCAGATTTAATATTTTACATTGAATATCTTTATTTTTATCTCGTGATAACTCACGTGTTATTTATAAATTTTACAACATAATTTTAAAATAGTTCTGCAACTTTACTAAACAACTTCCACGCATGTGTGTGTATATCTAATTAACATCTGTTTTTTATAACACCAGAAACGCTTGCCATCGTCTAAAAATAAACTAACAATTGCATTTTTTAAAATAAATATTTTTTAAATAAATAAAATATTATAATAGATTTTAAAATAATTATTCGATATTATTAAAATCAAATATCAATCTTCTATTTAAGTATTTATAATAATTAAAATATTTATATTCTTTTATAATATTATTTTATCAACAATAAACATATGTATTTAATTTTAACTTGTCTTTTAAACACTTTTAGCTTTAAATATTTATTTATTAAATATATTAATGCAGTATTGATTATGGCCATTATTCCCAACTATATATTATAATCATCATCATTTAAAATGTCTCTCTCAATATCAGCACAATTTCACATATCAAATATTCATAGATTGCTTTAATTAAACCTTTTAAAATATTACCATAAGCAAAATTAACATCACATATTCAAATATATCTTAAATTTAAAATTTTTAATAGATTAGCACAAAATTAAATGGTGACCCATACAAAAGGGCACAATATATATGTAATCAGTGCTCGGCATAAAGTTTGAAGATTTGCTATCTTCATAAAAACCAAGCACTTATTATATATGTGTGTGGTAAATGATAATATACACACTATATAGTATTATATAAAAGTCAATTTTATTATTCCTCCTAGTAGCAATCTTCCTAATGGAAATTTGTATCTTTTATCATTATATATACTAATTCTATTTTGCCTTTCTTTTTACTAATCACTAAGACCTATTTTGGGCAGCAGAAATATAGGCTAATATTGATGAGATAGACAATGATCACAATTGTACCATAAACAAACCATCCATCCATCCCAAATTTCTTGGAGAAAAGAAATTTATAAAATACTACTATATGCTGAAGTAGTGTTGGAAGATGTGTGTTGGATCAAAACATACTCAGTATGTTACTGAAAAGAAAACCAATGCACTTTCTGTTATTATGATGCCTACATAATGTCTGCACTCAAATTGGGTACTCAGTTGCCAATGACAATAGAAAAGAAAGAAAAAATTATGTAACTACAGTTAAAAATCCCCATTACCATGTAATAATTCAAGCTTAAAGTGCTAAAGGTGTAATAAATCATATAAACATGAGCATCTTATAAGATGGCAAAATAAGTGGGATTGAACTGAGAGGGTTTAAATCCATGCATGATCAACAAAAAAAGTGAATGGTTTCATTGCAAAACTATCTGTGGATATAATCCTATAAAAATTACCCTAACTAATTTTCAAGTATCCATTTATTGTGTCTGTAATATAATTCTACACTCCATAAATCCAAATAAGAAGAAAATTGAGAACTTTTACGATCAGGAGCAGTCACAAATTGTCAAAATATGCAGGCAAAATAATATTCCTAAGGAAAATAAAATATTTTTAGATAATATGGACTTGCAAGCATAAGTGAGATATAAGAATGACTACATTCTATGACATTTTTATTGACAACCATACCGACAGATGTCACTAGGTAAAGTTTACAAAAGTCAAATTTATCATATTTTTTTAGTATATAGTATTAAACGACTTCAAAAAATTGTGGAAATATATGTGTATAAACTTTTGCAAATGAAAAACAATCACAAATGTGTTTAATATCTTATAATATATCTAAGATCTTTCTAAGTTTTAGTAGAATTGATTTGATGTTTTGGACAACAACTATATAATCTATGAATTAAAATAACAAAATAATTAAATATAAGTTTTAAAAAAAAAATGGCTTAATATTAAATAGCTTAAAAAAACAAAACAGATATTAGAAGATATATAAAAACAAATTTTTATAATTAAAATAAATGGAGATTTTTGATGAAAATGAATAGAAAACTCCAAAGAGCAATTTATGATGATGACATGGTCCATATCATGATAGTTCTAATTTGGAGATAATTTGCTTTAAAAATGTTGATGGGCATATTATATCTGATCAAAAACAGAGGCCATTGATAATAAACATATCTAGCTATTCATTGATAAGATCAAATAGGTCATAAAAAATAGATAAAATCATGGAATTTTTAAATATGCATTAATGATTATTCTATTGCACAATTGGTTAGCGATTTAGACTTATCTCCAATTTTGGTATCCAATTGCCAGTTACTAAAAATATATTTTGTTCACAAGTTTTGTTTCTTAATTTTTGAATTTCTTTAATACTTGCTTAAATTATTAAGATATAAAGGATTGTATTATATTAATGTTGAATGAATATTAATTATATGCAGAATTATATTCAAGAATAATTTATAGAATATCATTTCTTACAAATATATATATATATATATATATTTGTAAGAAATGATATTCTATAAATGATATTCTATATATATATATATATATATATTTAGATCAACACTACCTCTTTTCTATCTATGATCTGTATATTATATGGTATGTTTTCATGATCAAAAATGTCCTATACAAATTCTCCTTACCTTGCTAATTTATGGGATTCAGCTTAGTTCATATATAACCTATTCAAAGTTTCATTTGTGATCCCTTTGCCATTTTAATTTTCTTTCATATAGCAACAACATATTAAAATGTATCCAACAACCTTGGCCTATTTTTGACTCTTCTCCAATAGAATATTTTCTGCCTTTTGATCTGAAAGACCTCTTCTTCAGTCAATTGATATTTTGTTTTAAAATAATGTTTTGTTGTTTGCATGATTGTGATTAACTGTAATCCATATCAATCCATTTTGATGTTATTTAACCCTGAAGATAGTGTGGCTGATCTAAGATATTATTCTTTTTTTCTTACATACTGTTATATATATATTGGGACATGGGTTCAAAGTAACGACCTTTGTACGTGATTAATGTTAATCCTTAATATTTTACTATCAGTTTAGTTATAATACTTGTTTCATAAGAGTATTTAATATTTAATAGTAAATTGTATCTGAAATACTGCAAACTCTGGAGTCAATATTGTGTAAAAAGTATTTATTTCTTTAGCATAGCAATACTGTTGCAAAGGCCATTATAAATATTTTTCATTATCATCTACTAAAGATTCTGATTAATTAATATTACAAATAATTTTTTTGAATATACATTTTAGTTATTATCCATGTTTCCATTATTTGAAAAGAAAATTTTCTATTCTTCAGTCTATAGGTGGAGCTCTTACTGAAAGTCATCCTCCTCACAGCTCTCACAGAAGGGCTCTGAAAAGGTTTTGCAGCAGTGAAATGTGCCTTTTATATTTATTTGGCCCTTTAAAGGACTTATTTTGCTGCTAATGTACTCTTTAATTCCCTAAATCTCAGTTTCAGTGCATTTTTAACACAATTTCCCTATGTCTACCTTGTGCTTATCAGCATTTAACTACCTCATTTCCTCCCATGTTTGGTGGGTGGTTCAACTGTTTCATGGATGATAAAGGGTGTTATTCCCTCTTAGATTCTTAAATATTTCTCCTACTCCAATTTCCCTGTCATTCAGAACTTGTTTATAAAAATTTTTGTGTTGTTCCAGTTATTTAGGCCATTTTAATGATCTTTTTTTTTTTTTCAAACACCTCCTCCTCTGGGATAACTAACTGCCTAAAATTCCACTCAATTTTCACATTACTCAATTAAAATTATTAATAACAAGTTTTCCATGTTTTTTTTTGTTTTTACCTCAATATACTTAATTTTTCCATTTCAAAATTGTTTTCTTCATATTACTTTTCATTCCTTCAAACTGTTTAAAGATGGCCGTTGCCCCTAGCAGAAAAAATGTTCACAGTCCTAAACTACATAAACTAAAACCTTCAAAATTATCCAAATTTTATCCAAATTGTATTTACTTCAAACAAAACTTAACTAAAAACATCATCACCAAAGAACTTATTTCAAAGTCTCCATCTCCTTGCCCTCTGGATTTTCCTCCCTTTCAGGCTGTGGTTTGCTCTATCAAAGGTAAAAAGCAAGTCAAAAAGAACAACATGACCAATCATAATGTCACCCCAAGTACTATGGGGAAAACTAAAACTACTCATCTACAAAAGACAAAAACTAGCCTGTTGTATCTAAGCATAACTCAGAAATCTCCTCATTCATCCCTGAAACCTCTAAAGACTTAACATCTAGCAATTCCTCTAAAGTTAATGTCACATATGGATTCTCCTATCAATCCACCAGGGCAACTAAGCCTATCAACATTGCTCCTTACCAAAGACTCTTTTTTGTCTGAACTACACACTCTTACCATATCCCCTTCCCATTTTATATGTATTCCCTTCCCCTTCACCATATTGTACTTGAATTTCATTTTGCCATATAATCATCTCTTTGTAAACCTTTTTTAACTGTTGTGTATTTTGTCTTTTTGATGAATAAAAGTTTTCATCACTGAGAAAAAAAAAAATTTTTTTTTATTCATTTCTTTTTTTCTTTAGTAATTTCTAGATTATCTGTAAGTGAAAACAAATATAAAATTATGTGTTTTATTATATAATATAACCAATAAATAAGAGAGAAAGAAAGAAAATGAAACAAATAAAAATACTTTTTTTAGAGGATGATGATTACCAATCAGTAACCACCATAATAGGGTAAAGTCAGTGGTTCTCCTATATATGATATATACTATAATGAAAAGAGCCATAGGGGTATGGATAATAATAACTAAACATTATAAATATACTAATTCACAGTTAATAAATTTTAAGAGAAGAATTCTGAACTCACTCTATCAAAATATAAATGCTCTTAATATTGAAAGCACACACCAAGGAGTCATTAGGTTATAACATATTCTGTCTCGTAATGTATTTGTATATCCCTCTCCAATATAATAACACATCTTACCACCACTATTCTCACCACTTCATTGCAATAATCTGATGAATTCAAACCTCTTGATAAAGGATAATAATGTTTCTTAAGTTTTATTTGTGCCACTTTACTTTTCAAAATAATTTCTTTTGCTAAAACAATTTATTTTTGGTCATTAATTATAATAATAATAAGATCTCAGGGTTCTTTATTAGATATTTCTAATATTAAAATTATCACTCTTTTATTTTATTTATGAGTTGTTAAACAATGAATCGTATCTTAGTGAAAATATGAGAAGACATACTCTAACCCCTAAGATAATGTCTACCTAATTTACAATAATAAATTTTAAAGAAAATATTTTGGTTAAAGTAAAATACATAGAAACTCTTAATTTAGAATAAAATAGTAATCACCTAGGAAAGCATTTGAATACCAAGAGTGAATAAGAAATGTTATGGTCACTCGGGATATCCTATTAATAACTAATACCAACTTCTTCGAATAAAGTTGAGATAATAATTTAAGCAGTAAATAATGAATAAGCAGATAATAATTTTATCACTTAAGTGTCCTCTTTCTCAAATCATAGAAATGTTTGATAAATTTAAAATCGTTATTTTTATCTTTTTCTTTCTCCTTATATTTAAATTCTATTGGTTGAGAAGCTATTGGAAGACAAAGTAATTTTTAAAACTTCTCAACTAATAGAATTTAAATATGAGAAAGAAAAAGATAAAAATAACGATTTTAAGTCTCACACACATTCCTATGATTTGAGAAAAAGAATGTTCTGAGGAAGGTACTTGTTATTGTACTGAAATGTCAGCTATTTAGCTATTTTACTATATGGAATATCCCGAAAATAATAATAATATGAAGTTATATATTTATGCATATATGTATAGATAAACTTGTAGGATATTTAGCACATCTACTAGTCATATCTACAATTTCTGCTTCAAATCTGGTTTGAACTTAATACTTTTTTTGGTCAGTTAATAACCTTTAGCCAATCCAAATAGCCATAAAATAATTGGATCATAGATATGAATCTTCTATTGTTAGCTTGACAGTAATACCAAAAAAGAAAAATCAAAATCTTAACAACCAGTTATTGATTAGTTTGCTCTCTTTCTATTTTAAGGAGAGAAGCATAGACACGTTTAACATTCAATGAACTATTCAAAACTATATTAAATTACTAATATTTCTGTAATTTTCACTGCATAACTCTCACACGAGATAGGGACTGATTTCTATCCACTTTTAACACCTTGTGTATGAATGTACCCATAAACATCGTGTTTTGGGTCATATGTTTAGGATTACATCCCTCCTCAATGTGTTAAAAGCGGATAGAAACCAGTCTCTATTTTGGGTGAGTGGTGTGGTGAAAATTACACTAAGCCAATAAAAATCACATGATCACCATTGCCTGTTTCGAAAATGACACTACAGAAATATTATTCATTATTGGATAATCTCTAGTTTAATGAATGGGTAATAAAATTATTAATCTACTTCTATTAAATGGCTGTGAGGACAGCAAGTTTGACCCATCAATTAAACAGTAGTAATTTGCTATCTATACATACAAAACAATGATATAAGAACATGTGTACAAGATTATGGTCTGGACCAACTGACGAATGCTGATTCAGCATGAAAGGTGTATGTTGATCACACATTCTTTTTTCCGTATGCTTGGTTATATGTTTATGATTACACCCCTCTACAAGATGTTAAACGTGGGTAGAAACCAGTCCCTACTATGTGATATAGTGAAAAATACACTTCAGAAATATTATTCATTATTGGATAATCTCTAGTCTAATGAATAACTAATAAAAATTAATATATTAAATTATTGTCTTACTTTTCTTTTATTTCAAACATAGTATCGTTTTATTATAACATTATCACTTTAAGTCAGTTTTCTTATTTTCTTTTGTTGTTATTCTTTTGTGAAGAAATTATAATGGTTATCCAGTAAGTCAAACATCCCATAGTAGTAATAAATTAAAAAGCTTAAAAATAAAAAATTTGAGATTGATGAACGTGTATAAAAATAGAAATAAATATTTCTTTATTTAGCAAAAATATATTTAATAAGATAATAGAAGATTTTATTAACTCAAAAAAATACCATAATTAATTACAGATATAAAAATATTTATAAGTATAATTAATAAGAAACAAATTTTAAAAAAAACTTTAGTGAATTTACACAACGGAAAATAATTAGATTACTTCAAGAAGTATTTATCATGCATCTTCATATAGGCGGACATCATTTCCTTCAAGAATTATTTATCATGTATCATCATATAGGTGGACACCATTTCATTCCATGACTATCAGGCTTATCAACACAAGGAACATCCCACATCCAAGGTAAATCTGGTAAAAAAAAAACAAAAAACATACCAATAAATAAATTAATAAACTGCAGATCTAGTTTATTTTATAGTGTACGAATGAAGATGAAAATGCTATTCAAGATAGCCGTTATACCATAAATTAGTTGTAAATGTTATATATAGTGTTAATTTGTTGTGATATATATTCACATATATTTTTTTATACTCGTATCACAGAACCCTCTCGTTCCAAATATTTAGAATTATTTGGCAGGCAGACCCATAAGGAGTCATTTTAATAAACTTACAAATACAATTTTTACTTTTCATTTATTTATGGTTGGGGTCAGACAAATGAGGGCTTCTTTATCAGATTGAATGAAAAAGCATTGATAAATGAAAAGTAAAAATTGTGTTTGCAAGTTTATTAAATTGATTCGTTACTTTTGGGTCTGCCTGCCAAATAATTCTGAGAAATGTGTTTAGACTAAAAGTATTCTGTGACTTGATTACAATCTTAAATGTTACATATTCAGGCAGTATTAAGTGATTTATGTGCTGCTGAAATTATTAATGTTTTTATACATATGTATACAGGCATATACATGGAAACAATAAAAAATATATAAGCTAATTAAAGTAATATAATTTTCTTCTTCTTCCTTTTCTTATGTATTGTTTTCTACTTTTATATATTATACCATTTACAACTTATTTAAACACTTTACCAATACTCTTTATTTATATCAAAACTAACAGTTTGCTACAATATCCAAATATATATTTATACAATTAATACATTTTATATACATATTCACATACATAATTAAATACACAAATAAAACCTGACCATTATAAATAATCATTTCTCTTTTTAGTACTTTTTTTTCCCCTCATGTGTCATAGCATCAGCTGGGAAGCGATCCCGCTAACCCGGGACAACTTCTTGTAAAGCAGCTGTCACTGACCTCTCGACTACCAATGCTTGATCCCTTTTTAGTACTTTACTCTTAATTAATTCTATCCACATTTATTTTATATTACTTTTTTTTAAAAATTATTTATTATAATTTTAATTTTAAAAAACGTTTACTTTTTATTCTATTATTTAATACATATTACTGTCTTTTTACTTATATTTTAATCAATTTGTAACCTTTTCTTATTTTTATTAAATATTTTATAATTAACTTTTTCCACATTACAAATTACTTTTTTTTACATTACAAAATTTTTATCCTTATGTAACATCTCTCTCTCTCTCTCTCTGACATCATTTTCTTCAACTTTATTCTTTTAATCTTTTCCATATTCAAACTAATATTAAAAATAATTGTTTATAAAATTATTGTCTTTATCCCAAAATCACTATTAAGATTTGGTTTTATATTTTTAATCAATATTGCCTCTTTAATTTTCCTATCCCTTCTATTATTTGTATAATTAATCATTTTTATACTATCTGTCTCAAACCAATTATGGAAGAGAAACAAAAAATTCAATTTATGCAAGATTAATTCTACATAAATATGATAAGAGATCACCTACTTATTTGCATTCAGTGGAAACAGGTCATAGGTTTGAGAAAGATAGTATAAAAATTTCTGACTCTAATATTACACTTATTTAATTATTTGCGCTTTCAATTTCTGAAAAGAAAGCTCATTTCTCCTCTAATCTTAACTCCATACCCTCTCAGAGATAGTGATCTATAAGAAATGCATAACTGTGGAGCCTCAAATCTTTAAAGGTAAGTACGTAGTTAATGGTGCTACAAAACTAACACAATGCAACTACCTTTATTAATATCATAGTCTTAAAAATTAAGGCTAAAAATTAATATAGTGATTACATATTTGCAAATTTAAAAATCTTTTATATTTAGGTTCATAACAATCAATTTTAATTCTATAAAAGGCAAAATATAAGTGAAAATGATTTGCAAATCAGGTTTCAAGTTATAAGATTTAAACATTATTTCCTGAAAACAATCCTTGACATTTGTTTTATGAAAACTTTAAGCATCAATTCAAAGGAAGATTCTCCTCCAAAACCTAACAGACTTCATGATCATGCATAAAAGATGTGTGATAAAGCTACTCTTTAAAACTTTTTACTGTAATTTCCATATTTGTTGCTTATTGTTACTAAAAAATATGCTCAACTTAGGATGAATGTTTAACAGAAATACATTTCCCCCTTACTTCTGCGCTTGCCTTTCAGGCCCACTTTTGCAGATGTATATACTTATAAAATTATCCTTGTTAAATAAATATGTGACATTATTAATATATTGGGAAATTTTTTTATAAAAAAACTTGATTCAAAATAGCCAATAAATATCACATGATATGTATAGAGTTTTGCCTGTTTTAATTCAAAATAGTAACAGGACTTATAAAAGGAAAATATGTTTTGTTGATTTTTATACTCATAAAACTGAGACATGAACTGGAGTTATGAACTATAAAAATTATTGAAGTCTCTTTTTTCATCACTGGTTGATAAAGAATTTTTTTGAATACTAATGACTAAACCAATTCTGTTGATCATTCTTTGATTTGGTGTAACCATCGGCATACTTTGCATCCAAAAATCAAAAAGTTAAAGTTCTTAGTTTTGCTTTTAATTAATTTATATTACAAATTAGCAAGATCAAACTTGTATTACATCTTGATCCCTAATTTATGAATCCCCCTATAAATAGCTCCAAAGACTACTGTCATATAATGGAAAAATAAATTTGGATTTAGTTTATATCCTTGCTCAACATCATTCCACGAACCCCAGATTTTCCACTTGTAGTAATAGCGCTTCCTCTCATTCCAGTATGTGTAATTTGTATAATACATACAAACGTTGATGAACACCCAACTAATTTTGAACAGTTGCATAGACCTATTCAATTAAGTCAAATGTTTTGATCAAATCAACAGCAGCATCATATAAATCACCTCCTCTTGATATTTCTGTATATTTTCCTAGCAACAAAACCATGTATAATTTTCTTGTTGAATCTTCAAAACCATGATACATCTCTGTTAATCACTCATCTATGACTGGAAACAATCTATTCAATAAAATCATTGAAGACATCATTGCTGTAGTATATAAGAATGACATTCCATAATAGTTATTGCAGTCTTGTCTACTCCCTTTATTTATTTTTTTTAAGTGTCATAGCATCGGCCGGGATGTGAACCCGCAACCCGGGCAACTGCCTGCAAGTGCAAGGCAGTCACGCTGACCTCTCGACCACCATTGCAAGATAACTCACTTTATTTTTGAAAGTCATCTCAATATAAAACATTTTTGAGATCAGGTATCACGATATTTTAAAAGCTCCCAGAAATGTTAACAATATCTTAAATCTTTTCATTTTTTTTTAAGATTAGAGAGAGCTGTTCTAACTCCACTATCCTGAATATTTTATCTATCTGATTGGAAAATCATTTGCATCATTCCTAGTCTCTCTCAATAAAAAAGTGACCAATTCCCCATCCAAACTGTTTGCAGTGCATCTCCGAATCAATGCATAATGCATGACATAGCTATTCAGCATAAAAATTTAATGGTATTAGCATGTTCAGATCATATATTATAGCATGAAAATCAATCTTCAATGCTTTCCCTACCATGAGAAATTCTTGCAAATGGTCCGAAAACCTTCCTGCAAACAAGAAATCTGGCAAACCATTTCAATTCATGGATTTGCTATCACACATAGCATGAATCATTTTGAATATTCCAATACCAGTTCTTCATAATTTAAAATAAAAGTTTAATGTTAATGCATTGTTCCATTGTGTTTTTAGATTGCATGGCATAACTCACGAACCACACATGCCAATGCAATAAAATTTTTGTTTTATGTCACTAGGAAACACTTGCATTAATTCAGAGATGACATTACAATAAGTTTGGAGAGACATCCAGTCAGCAGACACCACTGGGACACCCTCTATGTGAGTGCATTTTTCAGGTCCATAAGTTACTTTCAACATCAGAAAATGATCTAAAGTGATCATGAAAATGTCTATGTTTTCTTTGACCTACTAATCAATCAACCACTGTTAAGCCTTGGTATTAATAGCCATACTGGCTAAGAATCTTCATATTCTGCCAAGCAAAAAATGTCACATGCTTTTTAATCATATCAATAACAGTAGAATCACTGTCAGAGAACCAATCATGATTCTTCTTTAATTCTTAAAAGGAAGTAACTTGAAAATCTTGAATGTCTACATTAGCAATTTTAGTGTTTAAATAGTTAATAGACATTTAGCCCAAGTAGTAGATGCATTTGAAGAACAACATCAATTTTATTATTTATATGATTGGAATAGGATCTATTTGTAAATGCAATTATAAACTTTCATTAGCTTTGGAAGTTGATAACAGAAGAAATATCGAACAATCTGCATTTGTTTGCTTATGCAATATAAAGTACTCTTGTATTTTAACTCCTAACTGCAATGTTATTTATTAGTTAGCAATGTTTTGACCACAGATTTGGTCACACTTTTATAAATAATTTTTCTAAGCAAGATGTTTGAGATTATTAACTATGTATTATGTCAAAATTCAATAACATCCGTCCATTTAAGTTCATGGTATAAAATATCATTATTTCCATAATCTTTAGTCTAAATATACTATTTGCATCAATTCATGAATTAAAGTATCCATTGAATAATTTAATCTTTTAATGATTTTAATGTAATATTCCTACCCAGTAAGAAATAAATTTTATTCTTTTCTGATTCTCAGAATACGTCTTTGGAGCATGTGCACTCATAAAATGAAATCAGATGCAATTGCCCAAAACAACTTTTATCACTACTAGCCTTTCATCGGTACATCAAGGGATTCTTGAAATAAAAAATATTAAATTAAATTAACACTACAGCAAATGAGTACTACGAAAACTTCTTTCACTGGTTAGTATGTCATATCCAACACTCACATCTTAAAATCTTTGCCTAAGAAAAATAGAGAATATTTATTTTTAGTAGTACTCAGTCTCTTATTTTATAATTATTTCTACTGTTTAATAGTAATTTCATCAGGTACAACAACGTAGATCGCTTTCATTCTCATGCTATGCAAGAGATTCCTAGATAGGCCGCCTTTGTTCAGAAAAAAATACAGTTAACAATTCCCATTTTATTAAATCTGTCCCCATCATTACTTTCTTAGTGCTTGACAAGTTGCACTTTTATCTGCCACATTTAATACAGGAACTGATTGATGGCATAAGGGATTATAATGACTGAACCTCTAAGTAACTGAAAACAGTAATAAAAAAGGAGGCGACAAAAAACATTAGCAAAAACAACACTTAGCCCTTTGAAAAATCAACATCTTATCTTTCAATGCAGCAGAAATTACTTATTGTCAGCTTTGTTTATTAGTGATTCACAGTTAATCTTCATTTATAAAGAACATTCTACTATCCTCTACTAGTGGACCAATTGGTTGTCTGAATACAATACCTGACTTTAGAAGAAATGTAATTTTAAATATGTTTTATAACTGTTAAACGAGGGCTAAAATTATATAACGCCAAAAGAATGAAATATAAAGGTTAAGCATTAAACAGTATTAGGCTATAATATTGCAATTTGATAAACATTAGGCTAAACTCGGGGGGGGGGGTCTCCATTAACAATCTATGCTGATAATGAAAAGGTATGGGTATTAATGACAATGAGAATAATTTTTAAACATAAAGAATCTAATTTATAATTAAAACTAAAATAAATTTTAAGAGGAGAAAGCTCAACCCACTACTACAAAAACTCTTAATATTTACAGCATACACCACAGAGTAGTTAAGTTATAATATAATCTCTTTCTCATAATAAAATTTCTTTTATTAGCACCCCCCCCCCCCCCCAATGTACAATCGTACACTTCATAGTCACTATTCCAACATTTTAAAGGCACCCCTTCTTTAAATATTTTTGGTGCTCCATATATTCTTGCGTTCCACAATCCTTGTTTCTCAAAAATGCAAATACTTTTCTATCTATTAATCCATAATTATATAATCCTTTTACTAATTCATAAACCTTCCCATTTTTTAATTTAGTATCAACTTTTTTTATTTTAATAAAATACTCATCTGACAATAATTTATTTATTTTACCAATATATTCTTCTTTATTCATTAATATTAATTTATTACGTTTATCCAATGTTATAAACACTATTTCTTCTCATATTTATTCCTTATTTTTTAACCTCTTTTATCTTAATTACATTATTTAAATTATTTATCTCCTTATTTTTCTTTTTATCCTTATTTTCAATACTTAATTTTTTTTATTTTATGTACCACATTATTCACTTCTTCCTGAAAACTCTCCATCCACAATTTATCTTTTATATTAATTACATTATTAATATCCTTATTTTCATAATAATATATATCATAATTACTTTCCAAATACTTTTGTGCTATTTTCTCTACTAATGTTTGCACTTCCATTACATCCTTGTTTTTACATACAACATATGGCACATACTTTATGCCTTTACTTAATACATTCTTTTTTTCTTCAGTAAGTTCAATATTCATTATTAAATTACAAATCTTGTGTTCATATTTATTAAATCATTTTTATAAACCTTAATTTCTTTTCCTTTCTTCAACCTATCCATTTTCTTATCATGTCTTATTATTGTATTTCTATTTATAATGTTCTTATCATTACATAGTCTCCTAAAAATCTCTTCGTCTTTAAAAGTCATCTTCTTATTTAAAAACTCTTCAATATTATTAATATCTTTATATACTTTACTTTTCATTTTATAACTTTCTTTAATACATTTCTTTTAGTGAAGAAGACATTTTTAGGAGACTATGTAATGAAAAGAAGGACACTATAAATAAAAATACAATAATCAGACATGTGAAGAAAATGGATAGGTTGAAGAAAGGAAAAAAATTAAGGATTATAAAGAAGAATTTAATAAATATGAATACAAGATTTTTGAAAATTTGTCAGTTGGTTTTTGAAAATAGAATTGTAAAAATGTAAGTATTTAGTAATGTAATAAAAAGGTAATTTATAATGTAAATGTTAATAGTTAAATATATAATAAAAATAAAGAAGATTTAGAAGTAATTAAGACAATATAATTAAAAAGATAATAATAAAATGATAGATTAAATAGTAGAGTTTAAAGATTAAAGTTTTAAAATTATAATAAAATTGTTTTAGAATAATTTAATAATAAAATACTATGAATAAAAAAATAAAATTAGTTAAGAGTAAAAGAATAAAATGGAAAATGATTAGTTATAATGATCAGGCTAAGATATATGTTATTGATTATGTATATACATATAATATATTAATTGTATGATTATATATTTGGATATTGTAGGACTGATGATGACAGCAGGACAGTCAAAACTGTAAGAGTAAAGTTTTGTTGTAAAAAATAGTATTATTAAGTGTATAAGAAAGTTGGAAATGGTTATTGTATGTAAATATAGAAATCAATAAATAAAGAAAGGAGGAGGAAGAAGAAAATTGTATTACTTACATAAAAAGTGAAAAACACTGAAGATCAAAAATATAAAGAAGCAATATTTGGGTATATAATATATGATTATGGAGAACATACACATTATTAAAAGGTTTTTGGAATATATTACAGAATTAGAAGATGGAGATACAGCAAAAATGATTAATAAAAGATGAAAATTGTTAATGAAATTAAACAATTTGAAAAATAATATAAAATTTTTAAAGGAGTGTGAAAGATATAAAGTTATACCTAAAAGAATAAATAATAAAAGAAATTATGTGAAGAATATTGAGAAGAAAATTCTAAAGAAATGTATTAAAGAAAGGTATAAAATGAAAAATAAAATATATAAAGATATTAATAATATTGAAGAGTTTTTAAATAAGAAGATGACTTTTAAAGAAGAAGAGATTTTTAGGAGACTATGTAATGAAAAAAAGGACATTATAAATAAATACAATAATAAGACATGATAAGAAAATGGTTAGGTTGAAGAAAGGAAAAGAAATTAAGGATTATAAAGAAGGATTTAATAAATATGAACACAAGATCTGTAATTTAATAAATATTGAAAATACTGAAGAAGAAAAGAATGTATTAAGTAAAGATATAAAGTATGTGCCATATGGAGTATGTAAAAATAAGAATGTAATAGAAGTGCAAACATTAGTAGAGAAAATAGCACAAAAGTATTTGGAGAGTAATTATGGTATATATTATTATGAAAATGAAAAAAAAATTAAGTACTGAAAATAAGGATAAAAAGAAAAATAAGGGGATATATAATTTAAATAATGTAATTAAGATAAAAGAGGTTAAAAAATAAGGAATAAATATGAGAAGAAATAGTGTTTATAACATTGGATAAATGTAATAAATTAGTATTAATGAATAAAAAAGAATATATTGGTAAAATGAATAAATTATTGTCAGGGGAATATTTTATTAAAATAAAAAAAGATGATACTAAATTTAAAAATGGGAAGGTTTATGAATTAGTGAAAGGATTATATAATAATGGATTAATAGATAAAAAAGTACTTGCATTATTGGGAATAAAGGGTTGTGGAATGGCAAGAATATATGAAGCACCAAAAATATGTAAATTAGGGGTGCCTTTAAGACCAATTATAAATGGTACAAATTCATATTTTGATAGTATATCTAAATGGATATCAAATAATAGTTTTAAGAAATATATTAATGATAAAAGTAGTTTTTATATTAAAAATAATTAAAAATAATAAAGAACGAATAAAAGAGATTAAAGATAAAATAAATGAATATAATAATTATAAGTTGACTATGGTAAAAATAGATGTTCTGTCAATGTACATGAATATAAATGCAGAAGAAGCAATAGAGTTAGCAATAAAAAGATACAAAAATAATGAGCATAAAAAAGTAAACATAATAGAGAAACTGAGAGAAATAATGAGAAATAGTTGTAAAGAGATTACATTTGAATTTAATGGAGAATATTATAAACAAAGGAAAGGATTATTAATAGGAGGAGCATTGAGTGGGGTACTTAGTAATATATATATATGGAGAATATGGAAGATTTAATGATTAATAATAGTAATGATCCAATTTTTATGAAAAGGTATTTTGATGATGATTTTTAACAAGAGTCAAAGACAAATAAATATGTATCTTGAAGAGATTAATAAGTTAGATAAAAATATAAAATTTACAATAGAAAAAAAAAAGATAATAAATTATCATATTTAGATATTTTGTTAAAGAAGTCATATAGAAATAGTAAGTGCAAGATAGAAACATCTATATATAAAAAAATCTAATATGGATAGTAACATAAGTAAATGGAATTCAAATATAGATATAAAATATAAAATAAGTAGTGTAGATTCAAGAATATATAGAGCTAGGAATTATTGCTCAGATGAAGAAGATTATAGTAAACAGGTAGAATTGGGAATTAAAGAATTTAAAGATAATAAATATCCAGAGAAAATTATAGCTGAAAGTATAAAAATCAGAATAAAAATATAATATAAAATAAGGAGATAGTATGTAGAAAAGATAAAATAAATAAGAATAAATATATGGATATTAGAACTTAAAATAATAGTATTGTAAAAAGGATGAATAAAATAATTATTAAAATTAATAAAAAGTTTAATAATGTAATAAAATTTAAAATAGTAAATAAAAGAAGGAAAAATATACTTAATAAATTAGATAATAAATATGTAAGAAAAGTAAAAAGATGCATAAATGGGGTATATAAAATTGAATGTAAGTCATGTAAAAGTAAAAATATAAAAACTAATTATGTAAGTGAGACAAAGAATTCAATTTACACAAGATTAGTTCAACATAAGTATGATAGAGATTACCTATTTATTTGCATTCATTAGAAACAGGCCATAGGTTTGAGAAGGATAGCATAAAATGATTAATTATACAAGTAATAGAAGGGATAGAAAAATTAAAGAGGCAATATTGATTAAAAATATAAAACAAAATCTTAATAGGGATTTTGGGGTAAAGACAATAATTTTATGAATAATTATAGTTATTATTATTAATAATAGTTTGAATATAAAAAGGTTGAAAAATAAAATTTAAGAAAATGATGATAGAGGGAGTTGTTAAACAAATATAATTTTTGAAAATTTGTCAGTTGGTTTTGGAAATAGGATTATAAAGATGTAAGTATTTAATAATGTAATAAAAATGTAATTTATAAGATAAAAAGTTCATTGTTAAATATATAATAAAAATAAAAAAAGTTTAGAAGTAATTAAGAAAATATAATTAAAAAGATAATAATAAAATGATAGATTAAATAGTAGAGTTTAAAGATTAATTTTGAAATTATAATAAAATTGTTTTAGAATAATTTAATAATAAAATATTATAAATAAGAAAACAAAATTAGTTAAAAGTAGAATAATAAAATGGAAAATGATCATTTATAATGGTCAGGCTAGGATGTATGTTATTGTTTATGTATGTATGATTATATATTTGGATATTGTAGCTCTGATTATAACTGCAGAACAGTTGAAACTGTAAGAGTAAAGTTTTGGTGCAAAAAATAGTATTGTTAAATGTATAATAAAATTGGAAATGATATCATAAGAATATATTAAAAATAAAATTGTTCAAGAATGCTTTCTAGAGGGATTCCACTTTTATAGAAACAAATTTCAGATTCTTTGAATCTGTAATAAACATATCAGTTAAAATAGAATTTAAACCATAATAAAAGAGAGGAAAAAATCCCAAACAATCTAATTTTGATAATAAAATGCTATGACTAACTATATCAAAAGCCTTACTAAAATCAAAATATATTACATCTAAATAACCCTGTTCATTTATAGCTTTATCTATATGATCATTCATTATTACTAAATTTGTCTCTATTGATCTATTTGGGATAAACCCATGCTGAAAACTGGGAATATATATCTTAACTTGAAATAATAGAAAATTATATACACATCTTTCAAAAATGTTTGACATATTGCATAACAATGATATTGGCCTATAGTTTTTTGGATCATTTTTATCCCCCTTCTTCCAAATTGGAACAACTTTAGATAATTTATATTTATTATAAAAAACAGGTTTTTGTAAAAATAAAGTAAAAATATGACTTAGAGCTGGAGCTATAAACTTTGCGCAACTCTTAGTGATGAACACAGGGATATCATCATTAGGAACAGATTTGTTACCTTTTATACCTTTAATAGCATCAATTACCTCATCATTTGACATCTATAAACTTAAATTTAATGTTAGCAAAATCTTTAACATATGACCAAAAACTCTTTGGATAATATTTAATATCTCTTTGCATATTATCAATATACACATATAATGACAGATTTTTCGAAACAATTTCTTGAAATTAACAAAGTTATTCCAATAAAATATAGATTTATATACATATAATTTATGATACCTCCTTTTTATCATTAGAATTAATATAAGTTTACCAGAAAACCAAACAGGATATCTATTCCTATCACTTTTACTTTGAGACAGAGGTATCCAATTATCCATAATATTTATCGTAGCATCATTAAAAGTTACAACTGCATTATCAATATCATTTAAAGAACAAATTTCGTTCCATCTAAAATTTGAGACATGATAATAAAGACTCAAATAATTACCTTTTTTATAATTTCTTTATATTTGTCTAACGTTATCTGTTTTAACAAAATTTATATCTATAGAAAATTCTCAGCAAGGATGATGCAAATCCTCATTAACTAATGGTGATCCTTTTTTACCATCCAAATAACAAAAATTAGTCAAGACTAAATCAAGTATTTTACTAAAATCATTATATACAAAATTAAATTGAGTAAACCAAGTATATAAAAAAATTATAAAATTCCTTGACTCTTCTGTAAATAATAATCTGAATAATTATTCCCATTTGCTGAAAACGTAGATGGGACATTAAAATCCCCCACTAATAATATATAATGTTTATAAGAGATTAACTTATTCTCCAAAATTTCGAATGCCAAAGCAGCTGAGTTAATATAACATTTGGAGGAATATATAAATTACCAATTAATAGTTGACTTTTGTGAGGTAGTAAGTAAAACCTCAACCCAAATAGTCAATAGTATCAATATCAATGATAATTTCACTACAAAACACCTCTTTTTTTCGTGCTATGAAGCTTTATTTATATCACTATTTTCATTCTAAAAAGTAGAATAATTAATCTCATTCATTTCAAAATTATCCGGTAGATTATTTAACAAAATATTTTTATTGCATAAAAGAAAAAGTTGTTTTATTTGTTCCATAATTGAGAAGAATTTATAATTTTCTTTATAAATATAAGACTTTAATAATATATTTTCTAGAGTCAATCCTTCCACTTTCTGTGTCAGTTAAACAAAATAATTATCATGATAATAATAATAATTTAATTTAGTACATTTAACAGATTTTACATCCAAACAAAATGGCACAGTTAATCTAGTTCACAAAGCATTTGCAGAATTTTTTGTACAGCAGTCCTAAATGTTCTATCATTTGTAAAATGTTTAATAATTCTATAGTTTTCTAATTGATAAAGCTTTTATTTAATCTATGAATTATTTCAAGAAGTTCAAAATTCAGCATACAATCATACCATCATATTGTTCCAACCAATGATTAAACCTAACTATTATAAATATCTTACCAATCCAGCAATGACTTTGCTACTGGATGATGATGATATATATTGCTTTATTAGGCTAAGAAATACAAGTAACTCAAAATCAATCATGAGATACCTCTCCTTTATTGATATTCATCATCATCATTATCAACCATTATCAATCCACTGCAGGATGAAGGTCTCTCCAAGTTTAATCCATCTTCTCCGATCTTTAGCTTCTCTTCTCCACATCACCCCTACACATTTTCTTATTTCATCCATCCATCTTACATGTGGTCTCCTTCTGGGTCTTTTACAATCTCTTGGAATCCAGTTTAAAATTTCAATTGTCCATCTATTATTGATATTAATTCTACTAAAATATTATAAAAAGTTTATTTATTGAATTTTATAAAATAACTACAAATGAAGGCGTCTTGCATTGGTGGTCGAGAGGTCAGCGCGACTGCCTTGCACTTGCAGGCAGTTGCCCGGGTTGCGGGTTCGCGTCCCGGCCGATGCTATGACACTTAAAAAAAAAAAAACTACAAATGAAGGCATGTTTAAACACGACTACATATGAATATATTTACATACATAATTTTTTTTTAACCCTTCTAGATTTCTTCAGTTTGGGGAATAAAGAATCAGGCCTTTAAGCACTTTAACGGCACAGGGAAAAAGAAATCTGTAATTTGATCAGTTTATATATTATATTTCAATCATTTCATACTCAATCATTATTTCATTTATCAAATGTGACTATACTTTCATATAACAAATATTCACAGCTTCATTGGGGGAAAACGTATCACATCTAAGCATTAATATTTTTTTATTCTACAATCTTATGTTTGACATCTTTCCATTGATTAATGGTATATCTGGACATCTTAATCTAATTCCCTTCCCTAAAAGAAAAAGAAGTAAACATTCAGTGGTTATGGATGACTGAACACCGCTGGTTAAACTCAATCATGCTTGATGAGGCATAAAAGCCTGAAATTAATCTTTACATTCAGATTGGCTAAAATCTCTTTAAAAAATCATTTAAAAAGTTGTTGTTTTTTTTTTTAAAAATCCAGTTTAGCATCTATTTTTTAAACTGAATTGCAATATCATTTAATGTTTTACAACTAATAATCAAAACTATTTGTGTGTGTATATATATATACACACACACAAATTCATCCTTTAGATTTCCACCTTTATTGTTTAAAGGAAATTGTTATGACAACAGATTGAGATGGTTGATTGTTATGGATATTAAGTGTTGATTGCTTTCATGTATATATATATATATATGTATGCGTAAATAAATGAAAGCAATCCACATCTAAACATCCCAAGAATCTCAAACTGTTTGCTGTCAAAGCAACCTTTTCTTATTATGATAAAGATGGCTGCCCATCATTATCTATGGTCTAAAATGTTTATATAGACAGTTAAAGATTGACACTTGACTGAACAACGTTGAAATTTACAATTCAATGAAGTTTTAAAACTTCATTAAACAGACAAATTAAACCTGTTTTGAACCAGGCTAACAAATAGTTCTAATTTTCAAATGGCACTGAAACTAAGTATTACCTAAATAATAAAGCTAATAATGTTCAAGGCTAGATTGGTTTATAAATGTATACATGAAAGCAGTCCAACTCCCTACATCTATCCAATGTACCTTACACAACTGATACACATGGCCACATACATGTGAAAAAACTAAATGATCTCCAATAAATATATTTCATGCTGAAACGGCACTCATCAGTTGGTCCATCCTCATCTCCCACACATATATACAATCAGTGCTCAGTTTATATTAAGCTAGCAAATCTTTAAACTTTAATGGACAAGCTTCAATTTCTACTTTCTAACTCTTCAGCCATCCATTTCATTGAAAATGCGAGGATGTAATACTCAAAGCCCTTGTTGAAGCCAATATTATTGTCATACCCATGTTGACCTTAGGTCAATCTGATCTCTCACACATAGGATGTTAATATGACCATTTAATTATGAAGAAGAAATAAACTGCACAATGATTGTATATATGTGTGGGAGATAGTGATCTGAACCAACTGGTGAGTACTGGTTCAGCGTGAAATACATATATTGGAGATCATTCATGTGGTCACATGTATCAATTGTATAAAATAGATTGGATAGATGTAGGGAGCTTGAAAGTTTGAATTCAAGTTCCTTATAATTAAATTAAGTTTAGTATAGGCAATGTAAATATATATCTTTTTAAATAGATAGTCCCAATGCTTTTTTAAGTTTTACAGTATTAGATATAGCTTGATAAGTTATTATAAATTTCATATATATATATATATATATATATATATATATATATATTGTACCACTCAATGAATATATGGTTTGAGAACATGTATATATTCTGCATTACATGTGAAATCATTTATTAATAAATGATCAAATTAATTTTAAAAGAAATAATTAAGTCTTAATAAAGATAAAATATAAATTATGATATGTTTGAAAAAGTTTTTTGAGATGCAAACTTGCAAAAATAAAGTGTTGTGTCATTCTGTCATTAAAAAGAAAGGTAAAAGATTTAATATTAAAGAGCGAGTAGAAGGGGGGGGGGACAATTAACTCTGAGTAAAAAAGTTAAAACTAGTTCTCCCTTTTTATAAATTTAAATAGAAAAAAAAAATGTAAAAATGAAACTGAACTAAAATATATAATTTATAAATAAGAAAACTTTTAAATTTAAATTTACTTAAAAGATTACTTGACTGATAAAGAAAAGAAATAATAACTCCCATTGCACTAATTAAAGAAACAAAAGAAAAGACTACAAACATTATCTTATCAAACCTTAGAATAATCTAAGCAAAAACTTAGATTAAAAAAAATACAAACTTAATTAATGAAATATAAAATTTAATTAAACCAGAATGAAGATTGATAAATAGAAAACAATGAGGGAAAAGTATATAAAAGGACCAAGAGATTCATTATTCATATTATTATATTATATTACTATTGTTTGTATAGTCTGTATTCATTATTATTCAATATTGCAGTAATATAAAAAAACTTCCAAAGAAGAAAAGATGGAGAAGGGCCATTAACATTTCCAGCAAACTAGCAGTATGCAGAGCTAGACAATAACCAAAGTATGCAACTAGCCTTCAATCTCAGTGCTTTGTAACATCTGATGCTTTCCATCTAAGTCATGTTTGCCTCATGATCTGAAAACTATGGAAAATCTCTCTCCTTCATTGAAACATGGAAAATTAGCAAGAAGTCAAACCATCAATGCAAAGGAAAGGCCAACCGGTTGGTGATGAGCAAGTCAGGAACAAGCAAGGAATTGTATCCATGAAAAGTGCAATGTGATATCCACAAAAATCCTAGATAAATATATTCTTTATTATCCCAATCTAAAGATTTGACCATTTATTTGGATAAAAGACTAATGAACTTGATATTACAGCCACAGTAATATTTAATATCACTTACTTAAAATGTTGTCATATGATTTCATGCCTAGATATGTGCATATAGTAATTCATTGTGATGTGTTTTAATTACAAGTGTATATAAATTTTTAATATTGCTTCCATTAGTTAGTATCTTGTATTTTAAATGTGTGTGTGTGCTTATATTTAAATCTTGCTATAATATATTTAATTATGGCTCTGTGTGAATAAATTAGTTGTTTGCTTAATTATTGCATGATTGATTATCTCTCTTATTATTGCTTCACTCATAGATTAAGTTACAGTTAATTATAAGTCTTGAGCAAGTATATCAAAAGGTTTTTTTTCTCTTTCTTTTCCACGATTGAGAAAAGGAGCTAGTTTGGGATATATCAAGTGCTAGATTGTACACCTGTCATCTGGCCATGCTGATTATATAATTTATGATTGGCTAGCACCTGAGGTTAAGCCTCAAAATAAATAAGGTACTTTGGATGACAGGGTTTGAATCTAACAGCCAAGGAGTTCTATAGTCTCAAAAAGTGATCATAGGTTATACTTTGTATACCCTCCGTCTGGTTATAGGTACCATTGGTGTTTCATCTATCTGTGGTATTAGACTTCTCTGCTTGAAGGGTCGGCCTGCTGCAATAGTGAAAGTGTAGCAGGAGTGAAGAATGAGATTTTAAATATATAATTACAGCAATTTTCTCCCACCTAGTTCAATATATATATATATTTCAATCTCTGTGGTCATGTTGCAATCTTTAGTGTCTATATAAATATAAGGAACCATTAATAGAGGTGGGATTCCATCTCTATTGCTAAAAGAGGTTGCCTTGACAACAGTTTGAAATTCTTGATTGTTATCTAAATTGGGATTGCCTAAGTGTTGAATGATTTCTAATGATTACTTATAAACCCATTTAGCCTTAAGTATTATTGCACTTATCATTTAAGTAATACTTTGGGTGCAATTTGAAAATTATAATTGCAATTTGTAATGTTACAATTGACTATTTATTAGTATGTATTCAAAACAGGTTATAGTTACCTGTTTAAGGAGGTTTATTTAAACTTCTTTCTATCAATTATTTCAATCTCTCTGTTCCTTTATTGTTAAAAGGAGGATCCTTGACAACAGTTTGATTGTTATCTATATTGGGATTGTCTAAGTGGTCCTCAACCTTTTTGCATTTAAGAGCACATTCTATAATACCGGCCAGGTGGTGGGCACCATTTATTTTTTCAATGTAAATTTATAATTGGATATTGTTAATGATAGACCCTTTTACGCTGTAAAAGTATAGTATGACCTACAATTTGATTACAATATAATAAAATTAAATTTATTTGTAGCAGATAAATAATTTTTTATCGTGTTTGATAGCGGTGGGCACACGTAAAATGGTCTGCAGGTGCCATAGTGCCCGCGGGCATAGGGTTGAGGACCTCTGGATTATATAAATATAATATTATACATAGAGCACATCTAAACCAAAATATGCTATTAGAACAATAAATCATAAGTCAAACATAGAATTAACTCTAATGCATTGCAGTTCTTTCCACCAAAACCTAGTGACAATTTGAGGCAAATATTCAAATTTTATTTTAGTATTTAAACCTTTATTCTATAACAGAATTCAACATAAATTTTACTTGGTTTGTTACAAATCTAAGTTCACAGATGAAAAACATTCTAGAAAATCATATATATCATACATATATATATATGTTAATATATATATATTAACATTAAAATACGAGATTTGTGGAATTTGAATTGATGATGTTTGCTTCCCCTTTTGTTTTTGAATTTGTTTTGCAGATTTAAGGATTGTTTGTAAACCATTAAATTTATTATTTCAATTATAATTACAATTTTGTTTTTAATTAACGGACATTTTATTTATTTTACATATATATATAATTGAATTAATGGCAACAAAGAATTTTTCCCTATTGATCAACTACATTAATACACACACACACATATATATATATATATATAATTGAATTAATGGCAACAAAGAATTTTTCTCTATTGATCAATTACATTAAATTTGAGAGAGAAAAAATTAACAATATCTTTGTTGCTCGAAGTTTAATCTTAGGACAAACACAAATCTATACAATACTGTTCTAAAATTTAAGATTGTTTTTATAATTATTAAATTATCACCAAAGATCAGTGCAGTTGAATTTGGACTGCTTGTAAATATACGTTAGTTTTTGTGATTTTTGTGTGTGTGTGTGTTTCAAAGCATTTGTTTAATATAATTTTTTTTAAAAAAAGATATTTCAAAAACTATATACATGAAAATATGAAAGGATATATTTTCATTGATTATTATAAAAACATTTTGTAAAATTAATTATAAATATTTAAATAAAGTCTAAAAAACCTATCGTTTCTTTGCTGTTTGAGCAGAACAATGAGAAGAGAGTTTCCAGATTTGATAACTTACTCAAGAATTAACCAATCAGAAAATAAATAAATGCTGAAACTCAATTGGCAGTTTGAAGCTGTGTCAGTAAGCAACCAACATCTTCAGAATATTTTTTTGAACTAATGACTTAAATTTAAATTAATACACATATATAATGGCAAAGTGAATCTAAACAAAAAATAATATTAAAAATAGCCGAAATCAAGTGATTTAGACCCACTGCACCCAGTGTCACCTCCATTGAGCATGGCTCATAATGTGTGAGTTAACAGTTTAGGTTTGAGCATAATTCAAATATTATAAAGTCAAAATATTCCATGTCCATAATTTGTTAAATGATGTCTAAAAATTTTATATATACATATATATATATATTTAATTTTACAATCACAGTATTTATTTAGGTTTTAAATATATTTTAATATTATAGTGATTACATATAGAATATTTTTATAATTTTAATATCACAGTAATAATTTAGATTTAAAATAAACACCAGCATTAATATTAATTATAGTGATTTTACACATAGTACAATATTTATATTTCTAACAATCTAATTTTACTAATAAAAATTCTTAATACATGTAACAATTTTATATCTCAATTCAAAGTATAACTTCATATATATATATATATAGAAAATATTTGGAGAAAATGCAAAATGTTTGACAGTATTGATACATTTCTGCCTCTTTTATTTTCCATCCTTTTTGCAGAATTCTTATTTGCTTTTTAGGTTGGACCATCATTCAAGAATAATAAATTCTGTAAATTACAACAGGAGTAAATAAATGATGAAATAATTCACAAGAATATGAATATAACTGCTTGCAATAAATTAAAAATGGCAATTGTCTTATAAAGAAGCATAACTTTTAATAACTGAATAACCCATTTTTTTACTTCAAAGAAAGAATAAAGTATTACACGTCATGCCAAATCAAAAAAAATTATGCATGCAAGAAAATATTGCAATAGGATCTTAATTTGTCAAAGATGAATGCGATAAAATGACAATTGAAGGAATTTTTGAATATAGAAAAAATAATATTATTCATGATAATTTTGAGGTCAAAAAAGGGGGGGGGGACAGTAACACATTTTATCTATTTTAATTGTCATTTATAGGTTACCTTTTTATGTTTTTGGGAAAAATTACTCTCAAGAATAAATGATTGGAAATTTAATGTAATATTAAATAATATTAACTTCTATCCTTATTTAGAAAGTAACAGTTTTGAAATGTATTAAGTTATGATAAAAACAAAAGAGAATAGATGTTTTAGAAAGGAAATTGATTACTACATTTGAATATATTTAATATAATAATAAGTCATTAGTTTTAGAGATATTTTTTGTTCTAAATAATGAAGATTCAGAGTAGCATCTTTGAAACTTTATTATTATTGATTTATAATTATTTTAAATGTATCACTTTTTATCTCACATTTTGTTTTGCTAACTGCGTTAAAAATGTATTTATTGCCTCCTAATTTTTAAAATGAAATATGAGTATATATATATATAGTAATAACAAAAAAAAAATATAATGGAAATTAATTATTATATACAGTCTTTCAATCCACAGAAGTTGAGTTAATTCCTTAACCTGCCTTAACTGCCATTAAATTCAAAAAACAAAATGGAAGCAAATGTCATTAACTCAAATCCCATAAATCCCGAATTTTAATTTGGCAGTTGAGGCAGCTTAAGAAATTAACTGAAAGTACTTTTTCAAATTGAAAGGGTGTATATAATAATTAATTACCATTATTATTTTTATTGTTATTACAATAGTTTTTTAATTAACAAACATTTTATTTGTATTACACATATATATGAGGAGAGGGGGCAAAAATAACCGGAATTTTATAATAAAGAATTACTTATCTTTAAATGTTATAAATTTAATATCTTTCAAAGTAATACTGTCCATTTAATACAATACACCAGCATAAACATGTTTTTCACTTTTCAAACTAGTCTTGAAACACTTATAAAGTGAATTCTTTTAATGTCTGTGTTGTTGTTTTTTTCACCACTTCTAAGTCAGCAAAAAAAAAATGTTGAGGCATTTTTTCATTCGAAAAATAAAAAAAAAGTCATACAGTTAGAGATTGGGTGAATATGACCGATAGATAAGCTGAATCTTGTTAAATTTAATTAAAAACTATTTCATGCTTGCAATTCTCACTTTGCCACAAAACAGGATATTTGCATTTTACCATGTCATGCAATATTTCAAACGTCTGAACATTATGTCTGTATTAATAAAAAAAATATCAGCATTAATGACATTGGATTTCACTAGCCATATTTTTTAGGACATGGTGAATTTGACAATTTCATTAAATCATTCAAATGAGCAAACAGTTTAAACTTTGTGACTAATTGTTCTAAAGTATAAAATATAAAATGCGCTAACATGCACAAGCACACAAAGCTGAAAACAACTAAAGAAATATTTATATATATATATTTTAATTACATGATTAAGCGCTTTCGAGGGTCAGAGCCCTCATATTCTTAGCCATGAGGGCTCTGACCCTCGAAAGCACTTAGCCACATAATTAAAAATATTAAATCATTCTATAAACTTGTGTTTGCCTCAGAACAGTTTTCTTGAATTTTTTTCAAGCTTTACAACTGTTTTCCCTGTTATTTTCTCTAAAAAAAACAGAATTTCACATTATTCCAAATTCTCAGACATTATAAAAAAAAATTGCCAAATAAGCAAAATGTACTTTACTAAAAAATTGTGCTACATGGCAGCACAATTTCACCCAGTAACATAATTTGGCAAATTGATGCCAGAGAGTCCTGCAAGAGATATGTATTAGCAGAAGTATGTACAACAGCAGGCACACTTACTAGAGAACAATTCCGGTTATCATTGGGTATCCCCTCATACACAGCACACACACACACATATATATATATATATATATGTTGAAATGAATGTTTTAACTGTTATTCCTGAAAACATGTTTCATAATATATATATATATTAATGTGTATCCACTCTATTCTTTTAATTTGCTAAAATTAATATGAGAATAAGAAAATCATAGACTTCCCAATTAAACATGTAATATGTCAAGATGTACTAAAACGTGGGCAATGGTAAAGCTAAGCTTCAATATTGCCTGAATTTTAGCACATTTAGACATAAAAATAATGTAGTGGATTTGTTTAATTATATAATAGTTGAATGAGAGGTTGGTCTTTCCCACTCTATTTTAATATACATTTAATGCTGAGCAAAGTTATTATATTTAATGTTAATGTACATACATCTGCAAATGGTAGAGTTTGGTTTGATTTTCTTTTTATGGCATCAACAAAGTTTTCTGATTTAAAATTAATTAATACTTAATTGTAGAATACAGAGCTTATTTGGTGGGAATTTGATTAATCTTAATTAGTACTTAATGGCAATGTTTAAAATAGTCTCAACATCACTTGGTTCTTTTAAAATAAACACAATCTATTAACGTTTGAATAATCAATGACTACCAGATGCTGGTGTGATTTTATGATTACTGATAAAGGCAAAACCCAGAAAATGATCTAAGACAGGGATTATATTGCGTTTCTATCCGATAACCTCTGATTACTTATAACAGATGGCTCTAACAGAAGAAATAGGAGAATGCTTCCATATTTAATTTATACATTTAATGCTAAATATTTTAGATAATTTGAATACTCAATTTGAATTTTTATGTTTGTATGTCACAGCACTTGGGCACTATCAAGTATTTTTATTCAAAAATTAAATTAAATTGTGTAACATTTTTCTCAAGGTATCCAATTTTTGAACTTCTCTTTCACAATTTTTTTTAAAATAAATTCTTTCTCTTTTTTCATAAAATTGGGTACTTACATATCAGACCTGCTGCTCATATTTGCAATGACAGTTGAGGGAGGCGGGTGTACAATATGGAAAGTATAAATTTGTATTTAAAAAAGTTGTGATTTTTTAATACAGCAAATGCCGTCGCAAACACTCCTTCCCCCCAAAATTCAAACGACTCAAACACGTGCAGCAGGTCTAAAACATAAGAACCTAAAATTGTTTTAACTATTAAAAAAAATATTACTTTTGTTAATATGCATTCTATTTTAATTCTAAGATTCTTGGTCTTTCATTGTGCTTACTAAGCAACATAAATCTTAAATTGTCAATAAAACCTGTCTTTAGGTGTAGAAGTCTTTATTAATTGTTTTATGAATAGAAAAAGTTTTCATACCAAAAAACTGTAGTATTTTTTCAAAGTATACTGTAAATGTATTCAACAAATAAATAATAAACATCAGATACATATGATTATTTGAACAAACAAAAAATATAATTTAAATAAGACATGATTTATTTTCCAAATCTTTTATATCAGAGGTGATACTTGAAATGATATTAAAAGACACATGAGCCAATATTGACATTGCAGAAAAAAAAATCATTAAAATGACTTTTTATTCAGATAAACCTAAATTGTTTTCCTTTTAACATTTAAACAGAATTTAAATTGGTTACAAAAATAAGTGTGTCAATTACAATATATACAGTGACATCATGAATAATTACACAATAGGAACAACAATTATAAAAAATATGATGATGATGATAATAATACTTAGATATAGCAGAGGAAAATTATTATAGTAATTTTTAATTGTATTAAATGCAAACAGGCAAAACTCTCCATACAGTAGTGCCACTCAGCGCAAGCCAGAGTAATCAATGGATGCCAGAAGGCTTGTGCATAAAATCCCTATCTAGTGCCTACTCATCCAATATCCTCAGACTAGTTTCTAGATTGTAGCTTTCACCAGTGAGGAGTCTTGGATCTGAGAGCACTGCACCTAGATCTTAAAATCTAATGCAACCCTCCAATGATGAAAGCCACAAGATAGAAACTAGTCTGGGGATATTGGATGAGTAGGCACTATATAGGGATTTTAATCACAAGCCTTCTGGCATCCATTGATGACTCTGGCTTGCACTGAGTGGCATAGAATGGTCCTACTGAATCGAGAGTTTTGCTTGTTTTAATAATAGTTATGAGCAAGCATAAGAAATGATGATCATGTGATGTTTAGTGTATTAAATTCAGTTTTGTTTTTTTTTAATTTTGAACTTTTAAGAAATATAGATTCCATAAGAAGATTGTTAGTTTCACATAATAGTGTACGACACTTATAGGATGAGTCACTAGTAGGTTCTTTTATGATATTTTGTTATTATATAAGCTGTCAAAAGAATCCATATGCTAAATAAACAATAAAATATCATTTAAGATTTGATACACTTTATTTTCCTCATTGAACTATAGACTGACATTTGTATGGATTACATGTTAAAAACATTTCACAATGGTAGCTTTCACATTATGTTGAAATATAAATAAATTTTATTAATTTCTTTTTAATTCACCATTGTTTGGTACATGGTTAGTCTAAAGAAATTCTAAATGTTGCTTTGTTAGTTATAAAAGTAATGAAATTTATTTCCTCCAGAATGTTTGTATGATAAATGAATAAGCTTCTCCTGTATTAAAGTTATTTTAGATGTTTAGGCTTAGATCATTAATGAATATTTCTATTTTATTTAAAGCCAAATGTATGAGCGGTATTTTGTTTATTAAATTAAGGTCTAAGAGAAAATAAGAATGTTATACACCAGTGATACCCAATATTGCACAAGCCAAGTTTATATATATTTATGTGTGCAGTATTTTAAATGTATTCTAATAAAATAAAAAAAAATCCAAAAATTAATTGAAACTAAAATGTTCATTCATATTTATTTACAATTAATATATGTTCAATCACAGGTCATTAAAAATGAGACTCTATATTTCTCTTGTAATAGATTAAGTACAATTTAATTGTTAATTACAACATCAGGCACATAATAGACTCAAACTCTGATATAAGTGTTAGTAAAAGTTGGTGTATGTACAAATACACTGTATTCTAAAATGATTCACTTAAGTTTTTAAAAGTCTTACTAGTGGGTGAGTGCACGAAAATTTGTAATAGTTACAAAACAGTGTATAATCAAAGGTTAATGTCCATCTGCATAATTACAGATTTTTCAGTGCTTAATAATAATGATTTACATAACTTTTAAAAATTGTAAACGTAAAGAGGAAATAATTATATCGGAGACAATATGAAAGTAATATGATTGCATGATCATTAGATTAAACATCTCTTTTTAAACTTTAACTTAGAAGTCTTTTCCCCCTCAGCTGTAAAGATATGTGTAGTATATTATAGTTTAAATAAACATGTTTTTTCTTTTGTCTGCATGTTTTTTATTTGATCCTGTATTAGTTTTGTATAATTTATTATATAATGAAGTTACAATATATGCTGTACCAATAGACCTGACTTCAGTTATATGAAGTATTATAAATTTATCTTTCTTAGCAATGCTTCATATAATTACAACCCACTATTGATGTTTTCGATTGCCCAGCATTTTTCTTCAGAACTTCTACTTATATTTTCTGAAGAAGATTGTTGGGGCAATCGAAACCGTCAAGAGTGAGTTGTAATTATATGAAGCATTGTAAAAGTAATAAAGATATTATACTTAAGTTATATGCTAGCCAAAAAAAAATATAAATAAACAAAAAAGTAAAAAACATCAGAATTCATAATTGTAATAAATTTCACAATACAGTAGCAGCTATTTTTCAATCTTGGACTGCCATATGTGCTCGGTTTTAATAATATTTCTTCAGCTTACATTGAAAATATCAAAATGATAAGACAGGCTGTAATCTACGATAATGAGACTGATACTTTGTTTCCATTAAAAAAAAAAATTATCGAAGAAAAGGATATTATTCAAAGTTTAATTGTGGTAGAAATTTGATATTTCACTACTCATTTTATTTTTTAAAATCTGTTATGGTATGATATTTTTTGAACAAATGTGATAAAGTAAACATACACAGTACGCATATATATGTAGATGTGATCTCTCAGTTTATTATTCATAAGAACATTACTATAATTTTAATTTTTTATACTACAATATTAATTTACATATGAATACTATACATATAGAAAAGTGCAAGTATATACATATATATGGTTTTAATAAATGTGTTACCTGTTTTTACTTATGGATCTGAGACTTGGACATTTAACAGAAGAGCAGTACAGAGACTTGAGATGACTGAATAAAGTATGGAGAGATATATGTTAGAAGTAACAAGAAGAAATCAAAAACAAAATAAATGGGTGAGAGAACAAATGAGTGTTACTGACATCATTGAAAGAATTAAGAGGCTAAAATGGATTTGGGTTGAACATATTGTTAGAAAAGATAATAGATGGACAGTTAAAATCTGGAACTGGATTCAAAGAGATTGTAAAAGACTTAGAAAGAGACCATCTGTGAGATGGGTGGATGAAATAAGGAAATGTGCTGGAGTCATGTGGAGAAAAGAGAATAGAGATCAGAGAAGATGGATTGAACTTAGAGAGACATTCATCCTTCAGTGGACCGATAATGATTGAAAATAATAATGTGTGTATGGAAAGTAACTGTGTATATATAGTTCAATAAGTAATACATATTCTATTGTAAACAAAGCTTACCAACAAAACATGGACTATTATATATGATGAACAAGGGAAGAGGAAACAAAATATAAAGGATATCACAATTCCACTGTGTATATATATCTTCCCTTTTTGGATACCTATTGTAATTTTATTAGTTATATATAATTTATATTATTGCATAGCTGGCATAAATTTTTTATATGGTTAATGTATGTCTAGTTGGTATATAAATTACTTATGATTTTTCTGCCATCATTTATAACTGACTATTTTCATCTTTTATATTTTGTATATAATAAATGTCTGTTTAAAAAAGAATTTCTATTTTTTTTCTTCAAAAATCATTTTAAAATAATTTTAAAAAAAAGAAATTGAGGTTGATTTATTTTACAAATATGAATTTCTAGAACAAGCGAATTTTATAAAAATTAGTTTTACAGTACTGAATGAAAAGAATTGTAACAAAAAAATTAATAAACGAGCAAGATAAAAAAAAACCATTTTCAACCGTTTAAAATTGATCTGAATAGAATTGTCAATTTGGTGCTAAATATCAACTGACATTCAGAGCAACTGGTTTAAGTTGTTCTATATTGAAAGATATTTTTCTTCTATATGTTATTTGCTGGTGGTTTAATTCCGTATGAGTTTTACCCTCTGTCTTCAGATTGAATATGCTTGGCTGCATCTTTTATTATTTACTATTTCTCTATTGTTATATATATGGTAACGTTTTCATGTCAAAAGACGTATTATAATTCATGGAAGCTTTTGGGAATATTTACGTACAATATTAAAATATATAATTACTGACATTTCAGCAAGATAACATTTGCCTTCATCTAGATAAAAGTATTATTATGTGACCGTTATGAAGATATAGAAAATTATAAAAATTTAATTAGGAATTAATAAACTTTCTATATCTTTAGAACAGTTATGTAATAATACTTTTATCCAGACAAAATCAAATGTGATTTTTCGTAAACACTAGCAATTATATATGTTATGGAGTTGTAGCCAAAAACTTCCATAAATTATATATATAAATAAGTAGTGTTCTTGAAAAAATCTATAATCAATCAAATCTTTTTTCCAGATTTGCCATATATTCCTCTAAAACGTGTAATAAATCTGAATTATTATCTTGTGAAAAATGTCTCAGATGTTCAGGCATTTCAAATCTTCATCTGCCTTAAAAAGTGTTATTACATAAAATACATGAATAATGATAGAAAATGGTCCTAGACATTTTTTACAAAATGGCAGCTTAGGATTATAACAAATTTAGGTAAGTACTGTATAAGCATATATGGAAGATTTAATTGGATTATATATATAATCCTTTTTGTTTTAAACTGTGTATTATTTGATTTACTAAATTCCCAATGTTTCTACAAAATATAATTCATCATTGTCAAGGTTAAGGTCTTAATAAAGAACTGTTATATCTTAAGTAACAACCAATCATTCCTATATATATTTGATGGTTGATTATTCAAAATAAGTGAATTAACAAAATTTTTATTTCTTTCAGTTTTCCAATACAAGCTGATTCTAGAAGAAATAAATAAGATAAATGGTTGCCACAAGACTGGAATACATTATGCTTCATAAACAACTGAGTCTTTTTAATATTTCAATAATTGTCTCATGGTTCTAAAATCATACTTTCCCATAGCAAGTTTTCTAGCATTATCAAAATCAGGTGTGTGATCTTCTAAAAAATGTGAAGTAAAAGCTGACGTATTTAAAACAGGTAAAACTTTCCATACAGTAGTGCCACTCAGTGCAAGCCAGAATAATCAATGGATGCAAGGTTTGTGCATAAAATCCCTACCTAGTGCCTACTCATCCAATATCCCCAGACTAGTTCCTAGCTTGTGGCTTTCATCAGTGAGAAGCCTTGGATCTGAGAGCACTGCAACTAGATATTAGGATCTAATGCAACCCTCCAGCAGTCACCTTTTATCACTACTTGACTACAAAACTATGAATCTAAAATTAAAAACACAATATTTTCAATCCAAGCTTATTAGCTTATATAGATTCTAAGATCTAGATGCAGCACTCTCAGATCCAAGGCTCCCTATGAAAACCACAAGGTAGGAAATAGTCTGGGGATATTAGATGAGGAGGCACTAGATAGAGATTTTATGCACAAACCTTCTTGAATCCATTGACTACTCTGGTTTGCACTGAGTGGCACTACTGTATGAAGAGTTTTGCCTGTTTTAACAGCTTGAGCAAGCATAAGAAATGGTGATCATGTGATGTTTAGTGATTTAATACCAATCCTGCTTAATAGTATAGTGCTGGCTATGGTTATTAAAGAACCAAAGACATCAAAATGTATGGGTACTGAACCAAGTTCAGACCTATATGACTATATAAGCTAATGAGCATGGATTGAAAATATTGTGTTTTCAATTTTAGACTCATAGTTTTGTAGTCAAGTAAAGATAAAGGTGGCTGCTAGAGGGTTGCATTAGATCCTAAGCTCTAGGTGCAGTCCTCTCAAATCCAAAGCTCCTCACTGATGAAAGCCACAAGCTAGAAACTAGTCTGGGGATATTGGTTGAGTAGGTACTAGATAGGGATTTTATGCACAAATCTTCTTGCATCCATTGATTACTCTGGCTTGGCACTACAGTATGGAAAGTTTTGCCTGTTTTAACAGCTTGAGCAAGCAATCATAAGAAATGGTGATGATGTGATATTTTCTGATATATTTAACTTTTGATTGAGGGTATTTTTATAGTCCCTAATTCTGATCTATTGGATTGATCAATATAGCTTCTTGTAATTTGGAAAAGTATGATTTCAGAACCATGAGAGCATCTACTGAAATATTAAAAAGACCTAATGGTTTAAATAAATCTATTAAAGCACAACATATTCCAGCCTTATGGAGATCACTTATTTTATCTCTCTTGTAAAATAAACTTGAAATCAATGAATTGTAAAACTGAAGAAAATGAAAATTTTGTTAATCCACTTATTCTGAATAATCAATAATCAAAAAACTAAACAAAATTGTAACGGATATAATGTTTCAACATCGGTTTTTTATGATCATAATAGATTATGTATATAAGGTTTTAACTCTGATTAGAATAAAAACATTACAAATTGAAAGAAACACTAATAAAAGGAAAATAAAGGAAGCTATGTTAATATATAAATGTAAGCATGACTTAATAAATAGACAGGCAGCAAATATAAAAATTGCAAGTGTTCAAAGATACCTTAAAAAAAGAATTAGTGTTAGTTGGCAAAGACTAAGAAGCTAGGCAAAAGCACTCCTAGGTGGATATAAAAAGTTTTAAAGTTATACCTTAAATATATTTATTTTACTGTATTTATTAATATTTAATTACAAGATTATGTATATAACTTTGAAGGAAGACAGGTATAAAAAATAATAGCATTATATATATACATATTGAAACAGTAAGATTCGTATTCGAATCTTAAGTTTCACCTTTTTCTATTGTCTCTCACTCACCGGTCTATCCTACCCAAATTTAAACTTTTTGGTATCGAATTGTGTGTGTAGCAATATTAAAAATGTATAGATATATGTAGAATTCAACATAAACACACACACATTTCGATCTCAAATTTAAGGCAATAAATAAAGATAAATAATATAATTTAGATTTCTTCTTTTAGTTATATAAAAATATATAATTTTAAT